>OX418221.1:28496017-29021728 GCA_948455865.1 Conomelus anceps | reverse complement strand
ATTTGTTAGAGCCTTCAGCCAATCACAGACCTTCAATTAAGGTCAGCCTATGAGAGTCACTTGCACCCTCCGCCAATAGTACATTCTGAGTATACTATATATTAAGCTATGTACTTTAGTTTTAGTTTGTTTCAGATTGATAATGGTGTAACAACCAAAGCTAGTATACAACAAATGCGAGATAGCCATCAAACGAATAAGTATTGAATTTCTCTAGTAAAATCTATTTTCAATAATTATTCATGTTGAAATAAAATACACATCCCTACTGGGGATTATAATGACAAAAATTCTGCAACTTTTAATGAGACTTTTGTCAAATAAGTGCTGAATTGTCAAAATCATTCAAAGGCCATTAGAAAAGCAAGGTAAATCACGATTGCTACCAGCCCATAATATACCTAATTTTAAAGATATATTCTTGTTAAAAATATAACATTTCATTTTTTATTCGAATGAAATTTCCAAGTTTTCAGCAGAGAATAGTCTGGAGACTTGAGCGTGGGTAATAAGGTGAATGGATGAATGGTGAGAAACATCTATGACTGAATGAGATTCTGGGTCTTTTGCACTATAAACCCGCATTTCTTAAAAATTGTCATTGAATAGTAGATTCCCAACCTAACCTAACACCCGGTTAGGAAATGATGTTTATACTAGTTAGGTAAGGTTAGGGAATCTACTATTCAATGACACTTTTCAAGAAATGCGGAGTAATAGTGCAAAAGACCCGAGATTCGAACCCGTGAGTGTATAGGAAACTAAGCTAGTCAGTCTTATCTAATCAAAGACAAGCGCTCCAAACAACTATTTCTATAAACATAATATTTATATATCGTACCCAACTCCTAACGTACGGTACCTTATTTTGTAAGGTTAAAGTTGGAGCAATAATTATTGGATCAAATAACTGAATATTGAAAGCACTAATATCATAATATCAGACAGTAAATATATACCAAAAGAATAATTGATTATCATCATTATTATATGGGAGGTTGGGAGCACACGCCCTTTATGCATACTGCAATAAAAATTTATGAAACACCAGCACAGACATGAAGCCTACAACAATCTGGGGGCGACTAGCAATTCAACAAAGCTTGCAAAGAAATGTGGGAGACCACAAATATTTTAAGTAGGTGTGAGTTCAAGGACACTTTAAGAACACTGGAGACTCTCACTGGATAAATGTCTTTGTCACAAATGCCTTAAGAACATCATTATTATTATTTAAATTCAATTGCTATTGATAATTATGCTGGGTGGGGATGGTTGTGCGGTAAGTGTGGTATTCAAACGATCGTGGTGATTGTTCTCTGCTGTAAATTCACTTCCCGGTGGTTTAGAGCCCACCTAAAATTGTAAGTCAACTATGTTCCCCACAACCTAGCTCAAACGGCGAGGTGGAACTACCCTTGTGGGTTTCCCCACCAATAGAAGCGATACGCTTATCATTATCATTAAACTACTTTATATTAATGTTATTGTGGAATAAAGATGATTATGATTACTAAGCCATACGCTTTTCGTTGCTGTTATTACTACCACGCTCTTAAAAGTATGTTTTATCATAAAAAAATTACGAATCGTCCTATGAAACAGGGTAAAGGTCTTGTAAAATTTTTTAGAATCTTGCAACAATCGTTTATAACTGTGCAAAATTTATTAGAGATTCGAAGAGAACGGTGTTGGATTAATATTTCTAAATAGTTAAATTAAATTAATGTTAATAACATCAATTAATATGAATTTGGTAATGAATAAAATGAATATATTGAGTCCAACAATAACGACCATGCTGTAAAAAGGATAGTTAAAAACACTTAAATCCTGTTAATGTGATCAATGTTATTAAAATGAATACAAGTAGTATTAATAAAAATATTAGAAGATATATTGACACCTTCGAGTGGTTTTAAACTTTTAATGGATTTTCAATTGCTAAGATACCCTGAGAAAAAAATTACATATTTTTTACTCTAATGAAACAGTTTTTTCGAAATATTTTGTTTTAAATTTCAGTTTTTTTTTTAATTTATTTTGAAAAACTATTAATTTTGTTAGATTGAAATAAAATTATTTCATTTTATTCCTCAATATGTTTTTTAGTATTAGAAAATTTATCAAGTTTAAAATCACTTGTCGAATAGATCAATTGCCCCCAAAAACCCCAAAAATTTCAACTTTGAACCTCCACATTTCACTCTTAAATTTTCGTAGTTAATTTAAATAGTCCTATTATGAAATTCGTTACTTTCTTATTGAAGTGGTGATATGATGTGATGATTCTACACTACATTGGCTTAATAATTATCGATATCCATGAAATTGAATGAGAAGTTTTGTTTATTTATTACCGTATTTTGTAATCTATGTAGATTGAAATGAAACCCCATACAGCCAGAAAATATTAAAATAGTATGGCTTTTACTATGGTGGGGAGACCCTTACGACACAGAAAAGGAGAATCTTAATCTGAGTTTAATAGAATAGAATGACTTTTTTATTTGTTGACGTGGCGAAGTTTGGACAGTAATGTCCACTCTACCACACGAACTTTTTACGGACAGTTCCGACTTTATATGCTAACCCAACTTTATACATTTCAGCCCCAATTCATTGATATTAAATACGCAATTTGATGCAAAAACACAGATTATGCAGCATTACGCAATACATAATCAAATTGAAATAATAACTGTATTTAGACAAACAGAAGACCTTGTTATCACAGCAACAACTGAAGTATATAGGTGATCAAGATGAATTAAGCAGAGCTAGACAGCTGTAGGCCTAAATAATAGGTCTGCGGTCGCACCTACTATAACGGTATTATCAACTTTGAAGGTCAATTCCAGAACTTTGTTATTAGTTCAGTGCGGCGGAAATACTTCAGCTTCAAATCCAGTCACGATCTATAGACAAGGTCTATATCTGTAGACTTAAAATCTATAGAATCACGAGAAAAAAACATTCGCGAATAATTGAATAATCCGTTAAGGCTATTGCAATAAATTCCAACTTCATACCCTATTATTTCATTTTTTTTATGAAGCTAACATAGGTCTGAGACCTGCGCGAGGGTAATGAGTTGGACGATGGTGATTGATGAATTGAATCTACAGTTTTAGGTGGGTTCCGAACCACCAGAAAGTGATTTTACAGCAGAGAACAATCTTTATACGCAAGCGTAGTTTTTATTATTTTTTTGAAGGATGAAGCCCACATAGGTTAATGGATTAGATGATGTGATTGATGAGTTGAAACTACATTTTTCGGTGGGTTCCGAACCACCGGGAAGTGTTTTACAGCAGAAAACAGTCTTTATACACAAGCGTAGTTATTTATTATAATATATTTTTTAAGCTCACTTCGGTCTGAGACCTCCAGCGGTCCTCCACAAGTGTGCCTTGTGTGCTGGAATGTAAGTTCTCAAAAATTCTTTCAGTAAATAATATAATTTTGTATTCTTTATTAATTTAGTTTCTTTAAAGTTTATATTTAATCTGTTTCTTCCGACTACTAATAGTTGTAAGACATTGGAATGTTCTTTTGTTGTAAATTTATTTATTTGAGAATAAACTAGCTATCTATCTATCTACTTGCGCGTCGATGAGTTAGATGGTGGCGATTGATGAGTTGGACATACAATTTTAGGTGGGTTCCGAACCACCGGGGAGAGATTTTGTCGCAGGGAAGTGATAGCCGCGAGCCGTAGCAGGTACCTGTTCAATCAGATAGATAAGCTACGATCTCCTGGGCCCTCTTTGTAAGGATTGGCCAGCAAAAAAAAACCGGTGGTTTGGAACTGTAGTCCCAACTCATCATTCACCATCATCAACAGGTTTCAAACCTATGTGGGCTTCATCATCATAAAAAAACGTCTTTTTTGCTGGCCAATCAAATCGATCTCTCTTACAAACAGGGCCCAGGAGTTCGTAGCTTATCTTTATCTGACTGAACAGATACCTGCTACTTTCAAGCTAAAAATAAGGAGATTGATACATGATTAGTCAACAAATTAATATATAGCTCCTTATTGCACAATGCATTCAAGGCTTTCCTCAATCTGAATTACTGAAAAAACAAGCAAAACATGGAAATTGTTGCAAGTCATTGAACAGAATTGTGGCATTTCCTTTGAAATTGTTCTGAGAGCATAGAAACTTTCTCCAACGTCGATCTACACCTTAGAAAAAAGAATAAATTAGGCTTTGTTTACGTCAACTGGACTGAATTCTTCAGTGAGAGTGCAAAAAGAATTTGGTACAAAAATAGTTTTCTGTTTCTGGAATCTAGGTTGAACTAGAATAATTCTAATAGCCTGTTGACGACATATATATAGTTCAGACATAACCCTATTAAATACTGTACTATCTCTATATATTCAGTTCTTTATTTATTCATTTATTACACAAACGCAATCAAGTAAAAATACAACAGACACAGCAATCTACTGCTTTCTTTATCTATAGTAATATTATGTAACATCACAAATTATTGTAGTTATAGAAATATACTGTATAAAACAAATAAATTGTTCTTATTTTGAAATATGGTTATATAATTACTTTATTGTATAACATTCAACAGCATGTTTGCCACCATGCTGTATACAGTACTAATTTTGGGAAGGATAGTGCCTTGATCAAAGAACATATGGGCTGAGAATATTTTTTTGCAGGGGGGGGGGGAACTCAGAAAAAATTTCGCTGGGGATTTCATCAACAAAAAAAGGTTCTACCATTAAAAGACACAAATAAAGAATTTTTTCAGGGTGGGATACATTGGCTGAAGGCCCGCCCACCGGTGGGAGGAGCAAGAAGCAAAAATAAGATTCAAAATCAAGAACCAGAAAACCGTGAACACATAGAAAGCAAAAATGTTCTCAAATATTCCAGTAGAAGTTTCAAATGTAGAATAAATGCACATATTAGGGATTGTAAACCCCAAAAAAGGAGACTCAAATTTTGCAGAGCATCTCATTAATAATGGACACAAGATCAAGTCTGAAGAAAATGTTGAATTTCTGTATTTGATTAGCAAAGGCAGATAATTGAGCATTTTAGAAGCTTTGGATATAACTAGGTTGGTAAAAACAATTCTAATACTAGTTTAAATAATCAAATTTATTTTAAACAATTCAATACTACTAACTTGTTTTCATCATAATCCTGGCCTACATTTTAAAATCGGTACTTTTCTGTTTTTCTCGGTTGACCTTGACTGCATTTCAGTGAGCTTCAATTTGTTAATTTAAATTTTATTAAATTCTAGCCTACTTGTGTATTGTTCTTGTTTTTTGCTTCACATGTGTTCACGGTTTTTTGGTTCTTGATTTTGACTCTTATTTTTGCATGTTGCTCCTCCCACTAGCGGGCATGACTTGTTAAGGCCTTCAGCCAATCACAACCTTCAATGAAGGTCAGCTTATTAGAGGAACTTTCTTCCTCAGTCAATAGTATATTTCCCTGTTTAGTATATATTAAGCTGCTATGTACTTTAGTTTTAATTTGTTTGAGATTGATAATGGTGTAACAACCGAAACTAGTATCTCACTATTTTCAATAAATTTAATGTGGTTGTGCAAAACGTCATGTCTTATTATTCATTATGGATATCTTCTCTATAACGTTCCTCATTACTTTATCCTGTAAAATTATTTTTTATTCCTTGTTACAAATTCGATTATTTTCTTCCTTTTTCCTTTCTTCTTCTATAGAAGCTATTGTAGAGTGTTATATTTATTTTGAAATATTATGTTTGCTTCAATTGGCTTCAGCTTCAAAGGCAATTACTAATAAATCAATCAATTTTATTCGTTCACTGGAACACTGGTTCTACTAATGTGTTAATCTTGTATACCACAATAAATGTATCAATAAATCAACACAGTAGTTGGCCTAATGACTACTATTACTAATACAAGAAAAAATAAAATCATTTGGGATAGCCTGCGCCTATACATGTTGACACTAGCACAAGCACGGTCAAAGCCTTTTAAGCAGGGAGGTAGTGCATTGCTACAAACAACGCCTTGTTTAGCAGTTGAATTGCATTCTACAGTTGCAGTCGGCCTACATTTTGCCGTTTTGCCGGTTTCGTTGTGAACAAGACATTCCAGGAACGCGACAACGAACTCCTGCACTTGTGATCTTCTGAGCGACAAGCCATTCCTCAAGCACTCAAAGAGATTCCATTGAGCTTCTACAGAGTCTTTCCCTTGATAACAGCCATTCAAAATATTTCCCACCTTTCTACTACATTAAATAAATAAATCTGCTATAGATTGTATTCTGTTTGAAATTAAATGAAATGAAATATATTTATTATTCTCAAAAAACAAAAACAAGATAAAAGTGAGAAAAAAAACAAAATATGAATATACTCCTCACCTAGACACAGGTCTGTGTGTGAGGAGGGTCGTTTTTATAATAGTTCATGACTGTATTGTATGGCATGATAACTTTTTTTAACAAGGGGAATAGAAATCAAAACATTTACAATAAAAATAAATTTTCATAAATACTCAAGTCACTTATAAAACCAAAAATTTAAACTATCCAAGTTTATTCATAATAATTAATTATTTTAAATGCAATCTAAGTTTAACCAGCAGAACAAGAAGAAGAGAAAAGAAGAAAAAAGAAAGAAAGAGAACAGCAGCTATTAGAAAACATGACAAATTTAAAGAGCAGCAGCTATTCAGAAATAAGAACAGAAAAAAAGGATAACTAGATAATAAGATAATACTTGGCTATATGTATGACTCGTTTAGTATTCTGTATAGATTATATTGTGATACTCGGGGGGTCGTTTTTTTTCAACAATTTATTGCGAGACTGCCTCTCCTACCTAAACTCTTTGAACCAAACGAGTTTCAGAATGTGGGTATGAGAAAGGAAAATACAAGAACAATAAAAAGAGAACGAGGAGGATGAGAAAATAGAGTAGAAGAAGGAGGAGGATTAGGAGGAGCAGAAGGGGAAAGAGAATGAGAGGAGGAGGAGATACAGGAGAAAAGTGATATGGAGAAGAGGAGGAGGAGGAGAATAAGGTGGAGAGGAAGAAAAAGAAGAATAGGAGGAGGTGGAGGAGGAGAAGCAGAACGAAAAGAAGAACGAGAAGAGAAAAGAAAAGAATGTGAAGGAGGAGGATGAGAAGGAGAAGAGGGAGGAGGAGAAGGAGAATAAAAAGAAGATGGGAGGAAAAGGAGGAGGAGGAGGAGGGGGATGACGAGAAAGTGATGGTTGTAAATGAGGAGGAGGTAGAGGAGGAGTAAGAGAAAAAGGATGAGGAGGAATAGAAGGGGAATAAGAAAACGAATGAGGAGGATTAGGAGGAGAAGAGGAAGGATGAGAGAAGGGAAAGAAGCAGGAGAAGAAGAAGGAGGCGGTGAAGGAGGAAGAGGAGGTGAAGGAGGAGGCATAGGAGGAGAAGAAAGAGAAGATGGGAGGAAAAGGAGGAGGAGGAAGACGAGAGGTGATGGTTATAGATGAGGAGGAGGATGAGGAGGAGAATAAGAAAAAAAATGAGGAGGATGAGAAGAGGAAGGATGGAAGGAGAAGCAGGAGAGGGAGAAGGAGGCGGAGAAGGAGGAGGAGGAGACACAGGAGAAGGAGAATAGAGAGAAGATGGGAGGAAAAGGAGGAGTAGGATGACGAGAAGGTGATGGTTGTAGAAGAGGAGGAGTAGGAAAAAGTGGAGAAATATGAGGAGGAAAAGGAGAATAAGATAAAGAATGAGAAGGTGGAGGATGAGGAGAAGAGGGAGGAGGAGACGAGGAAGGAGGAGAAGGAGAAGGAGGATGACCAGAAGAAAAAGGAGATGAAAAGATGACAAAGAAGAAGAAAAAGAGGAGAGTGAAGGTCAAGAAGATGTTAGAGGGTACAAGAGCGGACTATCTTCATACATGCGGGCATCATACATGACCATCGAAAGTAACTTATAATAATGCACTCATTGTTGCCTATGCTTTTATTAGTCTGGCAAGCTACACTATATCTATACTCCTATATATACTATATAGTCACGACTAGAACGAATACTACATTACATACATCTAGTACAATACTATACATCAACTAACCCACCGTGACAATAATTGCCTATAATTTTTCTTTGTCATACATACGCCATTGTTTGTACATCGCGCTACTGTACTAACAATAGGCTATGAGCAAGTTCAAAACAGTAATGAACTTACTTGATGTTGTTACCTTCAGTTATTTTTCAACATAAATTTTCTATTATTTTCTACAAAGTTTTAATTGTTATTTATTTTTTAGACCAATTGTGAGCTCAAGGTAATAAAGTAAGGAAGTCTACATAACGTGAGTGACGTAGTAAAAATAATTATAGCTCCGAAATGAAAAAAATACGTAATAGTCGTACCAAATCAGAACTTTTGATGAAGAAGAAGGAATTATGAACATACAAATAAATAATAAAGTTGAAATATCCAGATCTAACCAGGAATTAAACCCCCAAGACCAACGAGTTCACCGTAACCTAACCTAACTTATAACTATAAAAATTATAATATATCATGCCTCAATAAATTCGATGATCAAAAATAAATTAACACTATCAAAAATGAATACGACAACGATTGCACTGTAAAAATAAAACATATTTTAAAACAAAAAAGAAACCGACTTCAGTGAAATGATAAAATACTCACGTACTAAAAAGTTTAAAATAAAGTATTTACTTTAAACTGAGAAAATTTTAAATTTCATACAAGTAATCTTTTGAAGTCGGCGCCAAATATTTTATGAAGTTGATAAGAATTCTATCTAATATCAAAACTAACACTGTATTTTTTTGGAGGATGAAGCCCACATAGGTCTGAGACCTTTGCGTGGGTAATGAATTGGATGATGAAGATTGATGAGTTGGACCTACAGTTTTAGGTGGGTTCCGAACCACCAGGAAGTGATTGATAAGAAATTCTATCTAATATCAAAACTAACACTGTATTTCAATTAAATATGTGAATTACACTCACTTTTACTGAAATACAGTGTCAGTTTTGATATTAGATTGTTCAATTATTTCGTCATGGAAAACATCACAGAGTAATTCTGTTATATTTTAGAAGTTTATGGGAAATTTGGCGCCGACTTCAAAAGATCACTTGTATGAAATTTAAAATTTTCTCAGTTTAAAGTAAATACTTTATTTTAAACTTTTTAGTACGTGAGTATTTTATCATTTCACTGAAGTCGGTTTCTTTTTTTGTTATAAAATATGTTTTATTTTAAGCTTTTTAGTTGAGTTTTCAAACTTTGAAAACATGAGAAATTTCTTAAAGCCTACATCATGAAATATTTATCAAATTAGCAAGCCAATAATTAATTTATAACATCGAAAGTTAAGTAACTAAAAATCCACTTATAAGAAGAGATAAACTAAAGAAAATTCTACAACGTTTTATTTTATGTGGAATATTGTATTTAGGAAAATTATAATAGCGAAAGGCGTATTAAAAGTGAAATGGCTTTTGATTCATTTTGATGTGGTCCCTTTCAGAATATACCTACACTGAAATAGTAGGCCTATATTACGTTACAAGTGTGGAAAATTGTGTTTACTGAAAATATGATAAGGAGATGAAGTTGAGTGCGGTATTATCATACGAGTATGGTAAACATCTTCCCGGACGAGTTATGTACGATATTTTTCGTGATATTAGTCATATATATTTTTTTAATATAAAAAACAAAAACTTTGAGCTAGTACAAAAGGATCATTAAACATAACCTCAAAAAAGCCTATTGTACGCACATGTATTTAATGGCGAATAAATATTCTTAATCCATCACAGCAGCGAAACTAAAAATATTGGGCCGATCCTTGCGAAACTTGGATGGGACCACCGCTGAGCGATGCTCTTTCATTTCAAAAAAAGTCATCGAAATTGGTTCAATATTGTTCGAATGATTGATGTACAAACATAAAAAAAACAGGTCGAATATATTAACCTTGTTCTTTTTGGAAGTCGGCTAATAAAGTGGATAATTAGGCTAAACATCTTCAATTTTTTGTATTCGTAATGAACGAAATGTTTTGATTTTCACCAGCCAAAACGGCTGCAGTTTTGAGGATGAAGCCCACATAAGTCTTAGACCTGTGCGTAGGTAATGAGTTGGATGATGGCGATTGATGAGTTGGACCTACAGTTTTAGGTGGGTTCCGAACCACCGGGAAGTGATTTTACAGGAGAAAAGAGTCTTTTTTGCTGGCCAATCCAATCGGTCACCCTTACAAAGATGGCCAAGTAGTTTCGTAGCTTATCTCTGATTGAACAGATACCTGCTACGGCACTCGACTATCACTTCCCTAAAGAAGTGAACACTTAATCAGAAGTACACACTACACTACATACTACAACATCATAGCTTCCTAAAGACAGGTTCTTCTAAAGTCTTCAGGGGGCTATGACAACATCAAGTTCTGTGAACATTATACGTACAGTATGCACTCTGTAGCCAAAGAGAATGGAATTCTTGATAATTAATTCTAATGACTCTGGTCGATCTTTTCCGTAAATGGTGAATGGGAATGGAAGGTGACACTACCGCTATATAAACAGTGACAAAAACAAAAAAACAACAGCATTCATAGCACAGTGAAAGGCACAAAGACTGGTCCACATAGAGGCGACCTTCTTCTATTGTCAGCTGTTTTTAATTATTGTCAATTGAATGGCATCCTTCTCAGGTGCTACTTGTGTTGCTTCAATCCATAGCAACTTCATTACCAACAATAGGAAGTGATAGCCGAGTGCCGTAGCAGGTATCTGTTCAATCAGAGTTAAGCTACGAAACTCCTGGGCGCTCTTTGTAAGGGTGACCAATTGGATTGGCCAGCAAAAAAAACTCTGTTCTCTGTTGTACAATCACTTCCCGGTGGTTCGGAACCCACCTAAAACTATACGTCCAACTCATCAATCACCAGCATCCAATTTATTATTCACGCACAGGTTTCAAGCCTATGTGGGCTTCATCCTCCAAAAAAAATAAAAATAAAAAATTTATTCTACTGTAATGCAATGTCCATAGATGTTATACATTTTCAAAATATTTGAAAGTTGACCGTGATTGAATATTAAATATTGCATCAAAATATAATTTATTATTATAGAAATTTGACTTAAAAATCAATGATCTATGCTTCCAAAAATATTTATATAAATATTTGGACTGATGTAAACATTTAGTAGGTCTAATAGAGACAGTTTTGGGTTGAAAGCCTGTTGTTTCTTTACAATAAATTAGTTTGTTTATAATTGATTGTTCATTTACAATTAGTTGTATTTTGGCTGTATCAATAAATAAATAAGACTATAGAAAACAATTGAAACAATAGAAATGGCAATTTGGACTGAAAGCCTGTTGTTTCATTACAATTAGTTGAATTTTGGATGTATTAATAAATGAATAGAACTTTTTTCCAGCTTTTGTGTGTTAGTGTGTACATTTACAATATATGAATGCATTGAAACCTGGAGATAACACATTGAGTGCGTGGGGGGGGGGGGGGTGTTAAAAACACCTGATCTTTTATGATTGATTGTGAATGAATAAAAAAACCCGATTTGTTATTGTTATACATCAATCAACATAGAATTTTATATTATTCAATTTGGAGTTGAACAATGTTTCAACTCTGTAGATAGTTTTCAGATTTTAGGCGACAAAATAAAAAAATCGCGAAATTTGTGGGGAGGAGGTTAGGCCCCCCTAAAGTTAAGCACATCTTAGCCGTAAGCCGTAGCAGGTATCTGTTCAATCAGAGATAAGCTGCGAAACTCCTGGGCCATCTTTGTAAGGGTGTGCGATTAGATTGGCCAGCAAAAAAAGGCTCTGTTTTCTGCTTTAAAATCACTTCCTGGTGGTTCGAAACCCACATACATCCCACCCTGTATGTCCAAGTCATCAATCACCATCATCTAATTTATTATCCACAGACAGGTCTCAGACCTATGTGGGCTTCACCCTCAAAAAAATTAATTAGCAATTAGTTGAAACTAATTAATTTCATGTAGAACACAATCATAAACCTCAACTTCCGTATTTTTTGCTATCAGCCATCTGCAATCCGGAGACGTTGAACTCCTTGGGAAAATTCGCAGACGACAACAATGAAAGAGCTGCATATTAATTATCATCACCAAAGTTTGTTGCAGTTTACTACGTGTTAAACCGTTAGCACCATCTTGGATAATTTACGCTCATCTACTGTAGCCTAACACCAAATTACTGTGTTGACTTTTCCGCAAAAGATATCGGCTTTTGGCCGCTCTTCCTGTAACAGTTCTTTTCACGCTTTAGATACAGTAAAAAATTTTACTGTTGAAATGCTGTCTCTAATCATTTGTGCATGGCGCTTGGTAAAATTGTGAATATAACAATGGCGTAACTAGAGGGTAAGACAATACTTGGATGACCAATGATGTAAGGGGGATGGGGGACGGAGGTAGGCTACAGGTATAGAAGAGAAGGAGGGGTTCTCTAACAATAAAATATTCAAGACTTGAAAAATAACCCCTTTGAAACCACTTTTTAAGTGATTCTAGACACAAGTTCATCCATTTTATCATTATTAAATTGTGTGTGAAAGATAGTGTATGTGAGTTCTCGTGCCACAAATGTATTGTAGGCTCCAGGCATATAGGAGAAGAAGGGGGTTTCTAAAATTTATTCAATACTTGAAAAAACTACTTTAAACCACTTTTTAAGTGATTCTAGACACAATTAATCCATTCCAACATTATTAAATTGTGTGTAAATGATAGTGATTTAGTGTGATAGTATGTAAAAGATAAGTTCTTCTGTATTGTACTAGAGATTTTTGAAAATACAGTTCTTAATTTGATATATCAAAAACCGGCGCACTTTTTGAATCACCCTTTTGTTTTGTGTATGATCGTAGGCAAGAATGCTTCCTACTAAACGAAAGTAATGTCTTTTTGACAATAATTAAACTATGATAAAAATAACTGATGAATAATCAATAATAAAATTGAATAGAAAAGAGGAAAACAACATCTCTAGACAGATAATTTAAAAAATTTCAATTTTATGTGAAGATTTTTCTGGAGGACCAATCGCACATAGGTCTGAGACTTGTGCGTGGGTAATGAATTGGATGATGGTGATTGATGAGTTGGACCTACAGTTTTAGGTGGGTTCCGAACCACCGGGAAGTGATTTTACAGCAGAGAACCGAATCTTTTTTGCTGGTCAATCCAATCGGTCACCCTTACAAAGAGCGCCCAGGATTTTCGTAGTTTATCTCTGATTGAACAGATACCTGCTACGGCACTCGGCTATCACTCGGTTATTTGAATAGAATAGTATAAATTTTTATACTGATTTTGCTGAAACAGCAGAAAATTAAGAAAAGTCGTCCTGCCAAGATTGCCATAATTAGGGGCTTCATAACAACTCTTTACGTGAAGGATTTCGTTATTTATTCTTTATAAATTAGTTTGACTGTATTTTTACTTCCCTACTACCGGTACATCAGATAATAAAAATTGGAACAAATTAAATAAATTGATAAAATTCCGTTATTAGTATGTTTGTTATAAGAAGTTTGAATGTACCTTTACTCTGCTATTCCACCAAATAAAAATTGGGGAGAAATGATAGAATTTCGTTATTTCGATGTTCGTTGTAACGAAATTTGACTGTATTTCTACTGACCTACTCCGTAAAATTGAAATTGCAACAAAAGCAGATGAAATTTCGTTATTTGGATGTTTCTTATGCAGAAGTTTGACTATATTTCTACCATCCTACTCCATCAAATAGAAAATGTAATAAAATTTCGTTATTTGAGTGTATGTTATAAATAAATTTGACTGTTTCTTCTACTCTCCTACTATATTAATAAGATATTGATATAAAAGATATTTTAATACGTTAAAAGAAGATATTGAAACAAAAGTTGATAAAACACTTTATTCGACCGAAAACGTAAACTATATTGACAAAAAATGATAAAATTTCGTTATTTGAATGTTCGGTATAAAGAATTTTGACTGCATTTCTACTCTACATACTTCACCAAAACGAAATTGGAACAAAAGTTGATTAAATAAGAAAGAAATACGAAAACAATTGACAAACTAAGAACAATAATTAGAGTGATCATCAATATGTCACAGAAAACAATACACGTTCCAAAAGTACAATTGTTATTGTTTTTGAAAACGGAAACGGTCATAGATGCATTAAAAGCAGGACCTACATGTTCACCAGGTCACCCAAAAGACAGGGAAAGCGAAACAATGTCTGCAATAGAAATGCCGGCTATCCCACGCTTCAACAATGGCCAGAGAAAATCGCATTCAACTTCACAATATTGTGCAGCCCACCGCTCACTAATTGGGCCAATTACGGCACGCACTAGTAGTATATCAGCATGCCTAGTCAATTGCATGCGCATCTGATGCAGGAACATGATAGGAAGGGCCGTAATTAACTGTGAGTAGCAATTTCGAGATCCAATTTGATCTACATTTCACTGAGTGTATTGGGAGCATTATACACTGGAACATAAAATTATAATTACGAAGAATAATGGTAGAAGTGACTAAATGATAACACCAAGAATATGAATTCAGAGATTATATTGA
Source organism: Conomelus anceps (assembly GCA_948455865.1). Classification (NCBI taxonomy): domain Eukaryota; kingdom Metazoa; phylum Arthropoda; class Insecta; order Hemiptera; family Delphacidae; genus Conomelus; species Conomelus anceps. The sequence continues at coordinate 29,007,075 of OX418221.1, read as the reverse complement.
AGGAATTTGCATAGTTTCTTTCTTATGCGAATTTGAATTTATCTCTCTTTGATGAATAATAAGACGAATTTGTCACAACCACATTTATTGAAAACCGTGAGATACTAGTTTCGGTTGTTACACCATTATCAATCTCAAACAAACTAAAACTAGAGTACAGAGTAGCTTAATATAGTACAGAGTAGCTGACGGTGAAAGTGCCTCTCGTAGGCTGACCTTCATTGAAGGTCTGTGATTGGCTGAAGGCCCTAACAAGTCACGCCCACTGGAGGAAGAAGCAACAAGGAATAAATAAAATAAAAAATGAAGCTAATGAAATGCAGTCAATGTCAACCGAGAAAAACAAGAAAGTACCGTTATTAAAGAGTAGGCCAGAATTAGCTGTTAGGAACTCTTCTCTCAACGAAGAATAATGTGGTACTGTAGTTCCATATTACCTTTTCACTTGATATTTAAACTTATTTAATAATTTATCAAGGATATATTTCTCAATATATTGATATTAGTTTATTTTTCCTACAACTGCTCGTAAAGTAGTTCTTTACGTACTGAAAACTAATTGTAAAATACCGCTTTTTTCGATGTAATTTATTTCCTAGTGAGATGCATAAAAAGTCGTAAATTATTCAAAATATCTATACAGTCCACTGTTCTAAATTCTGGCGCTACCAGAATGGATGAAGATCTTTGGTCTGCTGGCAGGTAGCGCTCACTACACTGCTTCAAAATGCTATCATTTTTGAAATTCGATAACAGAAAATAATAATTTAAAAGATATTGATGTGGTAATACTTACATAACAGCAACTGTAAATTTACATGCAGTGCAGTATCTTTATCTTTTCATGTATGTTATTATATGTTTATTAGTGACTGATAATACACAATTTTAGGGTAGCTTGTGGCCACGTTCAATGTAATACAGCCTTTCCAAGTCAATCTTAGTTAAGTCGTGCTTAGATCAATGCAAGGCAAGTTCATAAATACGGGCTCTAATGTCAGACTTGTACAATATGCAACACGGTACGAGTAATATTGTCAATTTGAGTATTGAGGTTGGTGATTCTCTACTATCAGCTGCTGGCATGTCCTACATCTGGCAACACCGCAATTTTTCAGAGCCGCCTAATTTAGTGGCATGAACTAAATGTCGAAGTCATTCAGGAATGCCAAGAAAAACTACTGAACCCAAACTATTGAGATTTACTGATCCAATCGTTTCTGGTTGGCTGATCAGCTGACTGATAGAGCCAGTAAGAGATTTTCTACAACTGACTGACTTCAAGTCGCTTTCAACTGGCATGTAATGGCGGTAACGTTCCTGACCCGCCAATCAGAAACAGTGAAAGCACACAGAACGAATCTCAGATGGATTGGCTAATCGCGCAATGAACATAAAAGATAGAACCAACAACCGAGGTGTCTTTGAAGTGGAGATACTTTTACACTTTCACACATAACCGGCATCGTATAACCATATGAATCAGAACATTTCCAGTGATATTTAGTGTTCGATTTCACTCATAACCGGCATCGTGTAACGGGTGTACCCGTTAGTGTTTTTAGTGATTTTTAGTGTTCGATTTCACTCTACCCGGCATAATTACATTGTATCATATGATTTCAAAAATCAGGAAGTGTGAAGCGCTCCATATAATTTAGTGTTTGTGAAATCTAACACTAAAAATCACTGGAAATGTTCTGATTCAAATGGTAATTGTAGTAGTTTAGAGTAGGTCTTTTTCTCAAATTATTCAACAATAAAGCGCAGTAAAAAAGTAAAATAATAATGCGTGGGTAATGAGTTGGACCTACAGTTTTATGTGGGTTCCGAACCACCGGGAAGTGATTTTACAGCAGAAAACGTGTCTTTTTTGCTGGCCAATCTAATCGGTCACCGTTACAAACAGGACCAACGAGAACGCAACTTATCTCTATCTGATTGAACACATACCTGCTACGGCTCGCGGCTATCACTTCCCATACAGTTTCATCCTGTATCTAATTCTTTATAAGAGGAAAAGGGAAAATCAAATGACAGCGATTATTAATTAGTTGAATGACTATCCAATAGCAACTTTAGTGCCATGTTTGGTATAACAGTTGTGCAAGAATGAAATAGATTTTTGATCTTCTCAGTATTGATGATGTTGATAATAGCGGTAGTTAATAATACTGATGTTGTATCAATTACCTTAATCATTAAATTATTAACCCTCGATCACTCGCGCTATTAGATTTAATCTAATTTTTTTTTTAATGTTAGATTCAAATATTCTCTATAATAATAATAATAGAGAATAAATGGTTATTTTATATTATATTTTCTGTAATATATGCTTACAATTCTATCGATGAGATTCTTTGAATTCAATTCTATCTATAAGAGACAATTATTTTCACACAACTACTAATTTGCAAGTAAATAAGTCCACATAGCCCACATAGGTCTTAGACCTGTGCGTGGGTAATGAGCTGGATGATGGTGATTGATGAGTTGGACCTACAGTTTTAGGTGGGTTCCGAACCACCGGGAAGTGTTTTTACAGCAGAGAACAGTGTCTTTTTTGCTGGCCAATCTAATCGGTCACCGTTACAAACAGGTCCTACGAGAACGCAGCTTATCTCTATATGATTGAACAGATACCTGCTACGGCTCGCGGCTATCACTTCCCTAGTTCTGTTGATAGACTCCACGTCGGTGAGAAAGTTTTTACTTTTTGATGGCGTGCAGTACAAATTTATAATAATACTGTATTTCTATTTTTATGTGAAATTGTATATAATATTATTGTACAGTGTGTTCATTAAGTCGCGCACATCAAAAAGGTTGTGAAGAAATGTATTTTATTTGGTTTTATTTATTATTGTTATAACATTTGTTTACAAATAACATTTATATTGTTATAACAAGGGACGTTTGTGCTCTACTGAGATTCACCCTAACCTTCCACCTCAAAGTGTCTACATCAATGAACATTTAACCTCCTACAACAAATTTCTTTTCGGTAAAGCGAAAAACTTGGCCAGAAATGGTGACTTGGCCTTCGTATGGGTGAAGGAGGGGAAAATCATGGTTAGAAAGAGGAAGGACTCACCGGCTAAAAGGATCTCCCATGATGATGACCTCTTGAAATTCCAAACAGAAAACTAATTTACTATTATCTACATTTCTATTTTTACTTAATCTGGACGTTTGTTGTTTATATGATTTAAAACTGACCGGACTGTATGAACTTTCAATTTATGGCGACTGTGACAAGCCGGGAGTTGGTTTTTTGATTGATTTTTCTTCTTAAACATTTGTATTTTGTATCTTTTCACTTTTTCCTATTTTATAATTTACTATTTTCTTTTCTTATGGTTCTCATAAATGACTCTGAAGAACAGATTTCCCTGGAAACTTATAATACTATTGAGATAGATGATATTTTCCAGTGTCGAGCAGAGTTGTTTGGTGGTAGTGGTAGCCAATCTTACCTGAATATTATACACTTAAATATCAGAAGTTTGAAAAAGAATTTTGATGAGTTTTCGTACATTATTAGCAATTGTCCAATAGATTTTCATGTCATTATTCTAAGTGAAACTTGGGTGGTTGGGGATGATAATTTCAATTTCAATTTGAATGGTTATTCAGTAATTAACAAGCTAGGTAAAATAAATAAATGTGACGGAATTTGTGTTTTTTTCAAAAGTAATTTGATAGTTGATGAGTTAAATCACGAGATAACAGAATCTAACTCAATTCTGTTGGATGTACAAGTGCCCGGAGTGAAGGAAAAGATAACTCTTATCGCAGTTTATAGATCTCCTTCAGCAAATATAGATATATTTCTTAATGGATTGAATGATTGTTTGCATTCGATCAAAAATCGACCCAATATAATCTTTGCAGGTGACTTGAATATTCATTTGAATAAAAATACGTTTGTTGCAAATGAGTATTTTGGAACGTTATCTTTAAATGGTCTAAAATCCTATATAAATAAGCCTACTAGAGTTCAAAACGGCTCTGAATCCTGTATAGACCATATATTTTTTAAAAATTCTACCTTTAATTCTGATAATGTTCTGAGCTCAATTATAAAGACTAAAGCGGCCCATAGACGACCAACCTTGTTGCCAACTCAAGTTGTCAACTTGATGTCCTTGGACACCACAGACTACAACTCAATCTGCAACCTGGTTTGCAACTTTGTTGTCAACTTCAGTTGCCTCATCACTTCGGGTCAAATTAGCCTTTCCTCCATCTAGCTTTATTGCAAGTAATTAACGTTTTTAACATAGTAGGCCTATTATTAATACGTAATAATAAATTATATTTCGGTCTTATTTCACAGTAATGAGTCAGAATCCTTTGTTATTTTTTATTTTGAATGAATTGTGTGATGATGAAGAGAGTCGCCCAAGAAAAAAAAAGAAAAATGTGGATGAAAGAGTGGTACCAACGTACTGAGTTTTCTCATTCTAATTTACCAAATTCAATACAATCCAGGTATTTGGACCTCATGGTCATGGAGGAAGTCAAGTAGATCAAAATACCATAAATTGGGCACGTATTCGTCCTCAGCCCCAGCACCTGACCTGACACTTGCATTCACTTTTTTTAGTTCTCTACGGTAGCAAGTTTTAATGTTGGCGAATCTTTTTTTTAAACTATCTGCATTAGCAGCAGGATCGATTTTAATATACACTTGCAATAGTTTCTCCCAAATCTTTCTTTTTTAACCTATCTTTAAAAACGTCTGACTTTACTTTCCAGAGTTCTGGAAGCTCTTCAGCAGTACAAAGAAATTCCAAAGCTCATTATTTGGAATTGTCGTCATTATTATAATTGAAAAAAGTTAACTAAATTTTAAAAAAAGTGAAAAATAACTAATTATTGAAAAGTAAAAAATAACCAACAAATTTATTGTCAAATATAAAACTGCAATGTGTAACTATCAAGAAACAGGACAAGTGTACGAAGATGACACGAGATTTCAACTGATGTTGTGAACCTAGTTGACAACCTGCCCACAGACACTACAACAAGTTCGCCAACATAAGGCTCCGCCCACAGAAAATCCAAAGTTTTTAACCTACTTCAAAAACCTGCAACTTCAACACCAACCTCCACTCCAACCAAAATTCCAACCACCAACCTAGCCACAGACACGCAACATGAACTCCAACATAACCAAGGACACCAAGTTGACAACTTGAGTTGGCGACAAGGTTGGTCGTCTATGGGCCGCTTAATATTACTGATCACTTTTGTACCAGCATTCACATAGATCTTACTACTGACATTGCAAAAACTGTCAAAGAAAACCATTCAAATACTAAAATAGATTTTAATCGATTGCTATTATCTGTAGAAACAGAAAACTGGGATGACTTACTGGACGCTGATTCACACGTAAATGAACAAATGAAAATTTTCACTAATAAAATATCAGATCACATAGAACGTGCTACAGTTAGGGTACACATTCCACATAAATTACAACCTCTAAAACCTTGGATCACACGTGGTCTTATTAATTCAATTAGAAGGCGAGATAAATTGTTCAAAATGCTTTCAAGGCAGCCTTTCAATACCCGTCTGAAAAATGAATATATCTCTTACAGAAATATTCTCAACAATTTGCTTAAACGGTGTAAATGTGACTATTATAAACACAAAATTAATCAACATAAAAATAATACTAAAAAAATTTGGGACACGCTAAATGAATTGTTGGGTAGGAAACGAAATACTAAATTCCCCAGAATAGACGCTGATATACTTAATCAACACTTTGCTCAAGTTGGAAAAATTTATGCTGAGGAATTGAAAAAAAATAATCCAATCTCAACGGCTGGGAATAAATTTAAGGATTCATGTCTGAATCACTATGACTCTTTCTTCTTAACGCCAACTAATGAAAATGAAATTTCTGCCATACTAAACTCTTTGAATATCAACTCAGCTCCTGGTATAGACAGGATTAGCAATAAGTGTTTGAAAATTATTTCGCCATATATTGTAAAGCCATTGACAGTGATAACCAATAGATGTTTTTTGGAGGGTTATTTCCCTGAAAGTTTAAAATTGGCCAATATCATACCTTTACATAAAACTGGTGATCCCTTAAATCCATCTAATTACCGTCCAATCAGCTTGTTGAGCAGTTTTTCCAAAATAATTGAAAAGTTAATTAAATCCCGTCTAGTTAGCTATCTCTTGAAGCATAATATCATTCACAATCACCAATATGGTTTCCAGTCAAACAAGAGTACAATAGATTCAATAGCTCTCTTAACCCAGACAATTTCAAATAATTTTAATAATAATAATAAAACAATAGCTACCTTTTTAGACCTCGCCAAAGCGTTTGATACTATTCCACATTCAAAGCTTCTAATAAAAATGGAAAAGTTGGGCATTCGAGGAGTACCCCTCAAACTATTCACCAGTTATTTAAACAACAGATATCAAGTTCTCAAAATTGACAATAAAATTAGCTGCAAACAATTGACAGAATACGGTCTTCCACAGGGGACAGTATTGTCGCCAATTCTTTTCCTCTTATATATCAACGACCTTCTCAAGTTGGAATTGAAAAATGGTGTGTCAATCGCTTTTGCCGATGACACTTCATTGATATTTACTGGAGTGACATGGGAGGAGGTGAGGAAAACAGCAGAAACCGGTCTCAAAACTGTAAAATCCTGGCTAGATGAGCATATGTTAACACTCAACATAAAGAAAAGCAACTTCATGACTTTCTCACCAAATGCTGCTGGTCAGCCGGAAGGTTTAGATCACATTAATATTCATAATTTGAACTGTGATAATTTAGGCTTGATTGACTGTTCATGTTCCAAGTTGAAAAGAGAAGAACACGTTAAATATCTAGGCATAATGGTTGATCAACATTTACGATGGGATGTACACATAAACTATACTTGTAATAAACTCAAACATTGGATTAGTAAATTCCATAATATAAGCCAATTGAGTGACAAAGAGGTCTCAAGACTAATATATTTTGCCTACATCCAATCCTTCCTGCAATATGGAATAAAAATTTGGGGTGGGACTTATTCTAACCACATGGAAAAGATTTTTGTCATTCAGAAACACCTGATTAGAGCTATATTGGGAAAACCTAGACGTTATCCAAGTGTAAATCTGTTTTGTGAACTGAAGGTTCTAACTGTCCGACAGCTATACATTAAGAATTTAATCATATACATAAATAAAAATAAAAATCTGTTTAGCTTGCGTGAATCAGCATATAACCTTCGACTCTCTTCCATTACTTTTCAAGTTGCAGATACTAATTTATCTATTTGTAGAAGACAGTTTTTGTACATTGCATCTAAACTCATAAACAATATTCCAAATCAATTTATTTCAAGTAAGTTCAGTAAAAAGCTTGTTATGGAGTTAAATGTATGGATAGTTTTAAATAATCCTATTGTATTCTAATTATTGATTTTCGACAGAACTTCTCCTTAGTTTGGTGTAGAAGTTTTAGTGTTTTCTTATTTTTGGACTGTTAATTTATTGCGGTCTCTTTACATTTTTGTCTCGCCTTTCCATATTCCTTTCTTTTACGTACTCCCTTTCCCCTTCCCTGTTTCCTTAGTTTGTTTTATTGCTTCAGGTTTTTCAATCCTTCTGTCCTATAATTAAGATTCAACTGCACCTGTACTGAGCAAGCTAGAAAATGAGCATTTTGTCCAGTTTTATTTCATTAAAATCTCAAGAATGGAACCTCAAATTGCCTTGAAAATTTACATGATTTATCTTCATACTTTCACAAAGATCACTTGCTTTTCAAAATTCGTTTTTTTCTTTCAGTTTTTCTTATTTTGGGAATTTAACATGATTATGTCATTTTTTTAAAAGAAGCATTAATCAGCGAAATTAAAAAGCAAGACACCTAGAGATTAACAACACGAATCTAAATCCATTGAAATTTTATTCAAATTCCTTATACTTTTGTCATAAACTGTGAAACAAAAACGTATGACGTCACGAAATTGGAACAAGAAATAAACGGTTTCATTTGAAAAATAGTTGAATTGGTCGCTCACCAGAAAGCGCCACCGGTCTCCATTACCCCCACCGCCCCAGCGTGGAGTCGTAGGGGGTTTCATCGAAGTGAAACCTAACGAGTGGGGGAATTGGCTTGTCGCCAAACGACAAAAAGTCTGCTGAATTTTGATCCGTACAAATTCATTCCCAATGGCATTTCACTATCTGAATATTGATGGAATATTTTTAAATTTGGTAGATTTAAGAAACGATATTTTGTGATTCGAGCGATGCAAAAAAACATAAATTTCCTGCACACGTTCAGTTTTTATATGAGAATTTATCCAACGATGTTTCAAAAACTTTGTGATGTGACATTGATGCAGACCCTAATCGAGAATTTTTTTCATTTCTTGGGTAGGAAAGTTTTGAAAGCGTGAAAGTTTTAGATAATGATCTGATCTAAATTTTTTATTTGAAACCTTTTTCTCTAAGAGGGACAAGTCTCTTTGTATTGACATGCAAAGAAGAGAGACAAGTACTTGAAATTGAGCGCGCGCTGTTGGAGAAATGATTTTTGTAGACGAAAGGGGAAAAATGGGGTTTGTTGTCAAAATCATGTTTTTTTCAAATACAGGGGCAACTTCATGTTTCAAAATGTGAGTACTGCTTATTTTGTAATCCGGATTGGATTATTGAGGCGCAAGAAAGTGTTAAAGAATACACTGGACCAAGCTGACACCCAGGTCTTTAATTTTTAATTTAATTATTTTAATTTAACAGGTTTTTAATTCTCTTATTTTTGTTATTCTTTTTCTTAATTAGTAGATTTTTTATTTATTATTATATTATTTTAGATACGGTACTGATTTACTTTATATTTATGACTGTATAATATTAGTGTAATACTATTTTTGCTTTTCTTTCTTCTCAAGTATTAGATCTTTGATTTATTATTATATTATTTTATGTATGGTATTGATTTACTATTTATTTAGCAGTGCAATATTAGCTGACTACTCCTGTCTTATGAATTTACCTATAATGGTATTTTATCAGCCCATTGTTTATCTTGTTATGAATAGTGTGTTTATTTGGTAATTTTTTTATACTCTTCAACTGATATTTTCATAACACTACAGTGCATTAATGTTGTAACCTAGAACAGATTTGGGCTTTGCTTTTATTCTGGAATAGACTAATACAGTACAGTAAAATTAATAGTATTATTGGCATCAGGAAACAGACAACATTTCATTATTATTTCCTGGTCATCTCAGCAACTTTTTTTAAGAGCAGCCTTCTTATTTATCTCCATATTTCATGGCTGAAGAACTTTTAGCGCCCCCATACAAAAGTTCAAGAACAATATTTTGACAACCAGTGAGTGGCGTCCTCTTACTAATCCTTCCAAAATTCGATGTCGTTATTCGTTTACGCCTCTCTCCAAGCCATTCAGCGAGCTCCGTGAACTTGTAGCGCACGTGTCTAAAAAATTATGAAAAAATTGACAATAATCTAAGATTTTTGTGCCACAAGAATATATAAAAATTAATTTCTGCACAAGCATAGTTTTTTATAATACTTAATATTTAATATTTTCTCTAAACGAGTTTGATCTTTTAAAATATCGCGGTAGAAAACGCGGTCAAGGTCACGAGTCAATGTTATTTTCCCTATGCTAGAAGTGTGAACTTGTAGTGCACATGTCCTAAAAATTCTGAAAAAATTGACAATAATCTACGATTTTTGTATCAACCGAATATGTAAGATATAAATTTTGCACACGCAAGATTTAAAAAAAAGGAATAAGATAGCTGGAAACATTTATTTTTGAAAAATATATTATTGACAATAGTTGTGTCAAAAGTCCCATAATTTGTTAGTCTATTATTCTTAACCTAATAATATTAATTCGATTTTAAATAAACTTATTTGAAGAACATATTTGTTGTTTCTTTGCCAGTCGATTCTACAAGTACTTGAGTGTTTACTGTATTGTGAGATTGGTAGATCTCGCGCAAGAAAAAACGTACGGTACTTTTCTCTTTTTTGGCTGATTGAAGGTTTGATGCTTCGTGATGTTTAGTGTGTGTTTACTCATAGCTGTTATTAGAAAAACGTGCATAAGGCTTGTTTCATACAAATATACGGTTCCATTCTACGCGAGAACATAAATTTAGGAAGTGAAGCAAATTCATACACAGTGCAAATACTACTCCCTCCACTCACTTATACCATTGATCAGGGATAGTAAGATGGTTCGTCTATGCTTATACCTACCTCAATGACTAGAACCGAAAACGGACTATATATTTACGTGTGAAACAAGTCCAATGCTGTTACATTCTTAGCCCAGTTAATTATTGTATAATTAACTAGACTTCTAGACAGTGGTTCCCAATCAAATGATTGTAGACTCATGCAGCAAGCCCCTAGATTACTCTACAAGAGCAATAAGTGTCCTTGCTCAAACAGTTCTTCAGTCAATTAATACAGTATAAACTATAATATTGTAGTAAGTTACTAAAATGTTCAATACTCTGAAATTCAATAACTTATGATGGTGTACAATATTTCGACCGATGAGGAGGTCCTTAAAAATATTTTATTGGAAGCCACTGATATGGAATCTATATAAATATAACAATATTAATTATTGTAATATAATCGGCAAGAAGTACTTTTGTACATTACACATGGAAAAGGTACGACATCCAACTAAATCTCTAGTCCCTATGCCGTGAAGCCCAGTGGCGTAACGTTTTCCAATTGGGCCCCCCTGCAATCGATTTCCCGTCCCCTCTCCACAAAATCATATAAATATCCCCCCTTACCCTCGCCACCCATCCCTGAAAAACTTGCATAATTATTTTGTGGACAGTTATAATTATGTAAAAACTAAACACCTTTTTGTCTATTAAATTTAAAAATTCAACCATGTTTCAAGTGGGGCTAGTCTAATGATTTTGGCTGTTGCCTACGGGCTCCTGAAAGATGGAAATAGTCAGGAAAATAGAAAAAATTAAAGAAATTTATTCTTAAGAGGCAGAATAGAAAAAACGTAAACTACTTACACAGTACTTGATCCTATTATAAGAAAAAAATTCAACTGCGTTGGGAGAACTGACACAATTGAACCAAAACTGGATATACTTATACAATAATCACGGAATTTATCCGAAAAACAAGGATATAAATATTCCTTCTGAACATTGTTCAAAAATGTACTAGTCGATAAAAAATAGAAATAACTAAAACATGACCGTTTAACATCACAATACCATAAACGCAGCATGTTGAAAAATAGAATAGAAATGAAAAAAAATGGCACTCCAAATAATTTAACTCACAATCACGAACTCAATTAATATACATACGGTTTACTCTAGGCCAATTTACCAGACACGTGTAGGCCTACATGCATCCAACAGGACGATTCAAGAGACTGGATTAAAAATACTGTATGAAGAAAAATATTGACTTTCATTTCTAGACAACCCCCCCATTTCGCATTACTTCGTATATGCTAATATACATTGAGGAATTAGATGAGAAAATAATATTAATTTCCTCTAATATTTGCACTGTGGAGACATAGCCGTCATGATTTATAACAGTCTACATAAGTTTGTCTAAAGAGTGTTTTGTCCTCTGTATGTCTCCATTCCTGAAGAGTGAAGTCACCACATCCTGCTTCTAAATTCCTCCACTAAATCTATCAGCAAATTGATAAAGTAAACAATAAACATTGACCTGACAATATTTAGCCCATTCTTTCTTTCTTCCTTCAGTGTTTTAGTTTTATTTCTTTTGAAAAAATATGTATATTTCAGTCTGGGCACGGACCATTTCTTGAAAAAATATATTTCCAGTCCGGGCCCCCTTATAGCCCGGCCCCCCCCCCCCCCCGCGTCATGGCGGGTCTGCGGGTATGTACGTTACGTTAGTGCATTACAGTTGCAGTATACTAATACTAAAATTTTCATATTTTTATTAATCAGAATCAGATTTTAATGTGCAGGGTTGCCCACAGGAGGGAGGGGGGCTATGACGCAGACTACGTCATTGATATTCCTGGGGGGGTTCTAAAAAAAGTTGGGTGGGGGGGGGGGGTGGCTAAAGTTGATTGAAACCGTGTTTAACGTGACGATATTCAAAAATATATTATGAAGTCACCACATAGAATGTATATTTATTTATTTATTGTGACAAAATTACAATGAATGTGAAGAAGCAACAGACTCAAGTCCAAAACTGCTCTCTCCACAAATTTTGAATATTTTACATTGTTCAAAACATTAATGACAATAGATTTATAATTATTATTATACTACAGTATTGAATATGAATCAGCTAAAATAGTTATGTTTAGTATTTGTGCAGGAAGTTATTAAGCTATTTCCTTTTTACCTTTACAAAAAAAAATTTTACCTATGTAAAGAATCCATGTCAGCCGGAGCACATCGGAGCGGAGCTCCGGCTATCTAAATCTATAATAAAATCATTTATTTTAAACCAGATCTGAACTAGCTTGTTATTTTGCATATTATGTAATATTATATGTGCATTACTAACCATGCTCAAATGCGTTTAAAATGCATCAATTCAAGTGTAATTTTCAAACATTTTCCGAGGGAGGACCCCGGACCAGCCTGTGAGTCAGAGCTCCGGTATTTCTCAATTTCGAAAATTAAGCCCTATAAGAATCTCAAGAAATATACATACATTTTGTATATTATCGACTGGGTTTAATTTTTTTCAATACCTATATAAATCTTCTTTTAGTTTTAATATACATACATTTTGTATATTATCGACTGGGTTTGATTTTTTTCAATACCTATAGAAATCTTCTTTTAATTTTGTTTGAATATTGGAGCTTATTTTTTCGCATTTTTTTAGGGGGATGCCTACTTTATTGGGGGGGGGGGCAGGTGCTGAATTTAGGGGGCGGGGTGCGTCATGAGACTAGGGGTGGATGGGCACCCCTGTAATGTGGATGAATTCACTAGTTGAAATTCACAATCTTAGGATTCAACTTTCTGTTCAGTTTTCAGTGCGGTAAACACAGCGGTGTGACACCGAGATTGCAATTCCAAAACACATCGTCTCTTGCTCTTGTCTCTCCTTTTCTTGCTCATGACTCATTAGCGAAACCAGTCTTGATGTGATAAAAATGTAGCCTGTAAACGTCTGTCCATCGCTCCCTCACACACTCTCACACACTCTCATACGCGCATACCCACTAATGGTCAGATGGTGGGGGAGCCGCCGCTGTAGGAAGGAGACACTCCCTACTGCGTACACTAATTCCGTTCAGCGCTACGCTGTGAAGTGCGGAGAAATATTAAACTAAAATGTGTTTTCTCGTCTAACTGCAGTTGAATCTTAATTGTAATGGCTAAATATATATCAAACTTTACCTTAGTTTAAACGTTTCCTTAAATTCTTTTCAGAAATTATAATTGTATAACACTCGGCCCCTGCGCACAGGTTTTAACCTTGCAGGGACCTTCCTTATTATATTTTTAATTTAGTGCTTTTTATATTTAAATTGTATATTCAGATGTATTTCATATATATTCTTATGTTTCTTTTTTGTGAAAAGGATGAATAAATGATTTTGATTTGATTTTGATTTATAACCCTATATACTTATATACTAAAATATATATTTATTTTCAACATTTTATGGCTTATGACATAATTTCAAAATGGCTGCCTTGTTCATGAATGCATGTATGAATTCGTTTTACCACGTTTGTTGACACTTGTGGAGGACGCCTACACTGGTATTGTTAATCTCAGTTGTAATGTTCATTTTCAGTTCATTCAGTGTATGAGGCCTATTTTTATAAACCCTTCCTTTAAGATAACCCCTACAGGAAAAAATCTGGAGGCGTTAAATACTGGTAAAATACTATTCAAGAAGGAACACTCTTTGCGGTAGCCGCTAGAACTAATATAAAAAACCTACTATTTACAGACTCGTTTATTTAGATATGTGCGACTTGATGAACGCACTGTATTCTATTTGTATTCGGTTTTTGTGTAATAAAAGATTAGATTTGATTTGAGCACTGGGCTAACAGGTAAAAGGAGAATCGACACAAGCAACACGAACAATGATATCCTTTGAGTCTTTTTCCAAAACAGTTTTATAGTCAATAATAATAATAATAATAAGAGAAGCTAGAATGAAACAGTTTTGGGAAAATCGAAGAAATAAGGACTTAGCAGAGCCTCCAAAGTACAGTAGAAAAAATTAGTCTGGGCGCGTAGCTCTGGTTTCACTACTACCCGTCCTGTTAAAAGTTGACTAGTTGACCTTGAAGACATCTGCAGCGTCGCACGGGCAACATGTTTTTAGAAATGAGTGATAAACACTCCCCTCGCCATGGCTGACTACCGAACGGCCGTGCGCCCAGACTAATTGTTTCTACTGTAAACTCTAAGCGATTTCCGTACAAGGGAATTCGACGCTCATAATAATAATATAAATGAAAATAACTCACCAATAGCAGCACAGGCGGGACCATCCAGCGAGCTTCCCGAAAGTTGTACGATGGCCAATAGGAGATCACCAACAAGCAGACAGGCAACGTGATTGGTCTGGCAGCGCCAATGCAACAGGTGGTAGGTGCTAGGCAGCAAACAGGAGGCTATCAGAGTCACGGCCAGGAAGAAAACGGACAAAAACAGTCCGACAGGATAGAGCGTGAATCGGAGATCGGAGTCATGTCGGTGCCAGCGGGCTGGATGTCGTCCCGAAGTCGGACACGTCAAGACGAAAGGATCGTCCCCGGGTCTTTCGTCCAGGAATTCCAGACAAAATCTAGTCAGCGGGACCCCATCAGGTCCTAACACACTTCCTGACACGTTCTCCAGGGTGTGTGTAACCCCTATACGCCCCGCAACCGCGTACCCGTCCTCGGGACAAACGGGGAATCCGGACCGACTCCCCTCCAACGGCCACTTGAGGTCGGATTGGACGCAGCGTCTCTCGGATTCGCGGTAGGCTGCCTCGGGTCCGCAACATTTGCGCGCCCCCTTCGGCTCGGGCAGACCCCCCCTGCATACAAGACAACCACCCGGGTCGACGCAATAGTCCCCGGGACGGAATAGGTGCTTGTCGAATTCCTCTACCCTGCAAACAAACAGAAACGATACTTCAATAATATATTTCAATCTAATATCAAAACTTACGCTATTTCTATTAAAACTACTGTAAAAGTAAATGCGTAAGGCTTTTATTGGTGGGGAGACCCTTACGGGTAGTCCCAACTCGCCGCTTGAGCCATTTTATTGGAAACATGGTGGATCTAAATTTTAGGTGGGTTCCGAACCACCGGGAAGAGAACAGCAGAGAACAGAGTACTTTTTGCTGGTCAATCCAATAAGTCATTGTAGCATTGTAACCCATGTGAAGAATATGTTTTTCTCTAACTTATTGTCATTACCTATGTACTTGTTTTTTAAAGAGGAAATAAAGAACAATTCAATTCAAGTCACCCTTACAGAGAGGGCCCAGGAGAGCGTTGCTTATCTCTCTATCTGATTGAACAGATACCTGCTATGGCTCACGGCTATACCATCCCTACATTTAAACTATGATTTTTATTCACTTACTAGCATTTTACCCGGGAATCCAGTTCGATTTTTTCTTTTCTGGTCACTTACTAGTCACAAAACTACGAAATTGGGAAGGGAAAGTACAAAATTGCGAAATACCCTAGTTCATCTGTTTGAAAAGAGAATTTCATAAATAAACTGTTTTTTGCACAGATGAAGTGAAATTTTAGGGATTTTTTATAAGTAAACAACCTTTTTTGCAATTTTGCAGCTCTAGACACCTGCATAGTTTTGTGTTTAGTTCTTTACAATAATCTATTACAGGAAAAGCTCAATACACACAATAAGTAATCTCGCATGACTCTGGGTAATTAGCAGCTATAATATTGATACAGAGGAATCTGTTGCTTTGGCTTAAAACATATCGGCGTATCATCTATATTATTACCATACTGAAGTATCATCTTATCAGCTGTTCTATAAGATTCTATAAGACACAGTAATAGTGTTCCTAAGTGAAATTTGAACATTGATTTTGAAAATTGTAAAAAGAAACTAAGAAATCGGGCTTCGAAGTGTACTGAATTGAGTTTAGAGGAAGCTTTGTGCCAAATTTAGTGTTCCAAATGAAGACTAGACATTGATCACATCGATTAACAAATAATATCAAAATAATAATTACTGTTATTTCCATTATATCAGCCTCCCTTAAAAATAAAAATATGAAAGCCTGGGAGATTGAGCCTCTGTATGCTACAGTATTCAGTTTACTCAATTAAATTGAACATGTTTCAACCCTTACATTAATGCTTCAAAGTCTAATCTGTGTCCTAGAATTTGTTCTATAATCATCATTTCATTGAGGTATTTTTACTATAACAGGTGAATCAAGTTGAGTCTATTGAATAACTCATTTATATTTGACTCGACATTTGAGATTCTTGTTTAAAAAACTAAGAATTGAGTCATTCACAGCTGTTTCTCACGCCTTGCGACTGGACTCCAATCGACTCAACAGTCGACTCCAGTCACTCAACAGAGTCCAATCACTCAACTTCATCCACACCACCCAACGTTACATATTTTTGGGAGTTTTAGCGTAAGTGATGCAGTGATGAATTTCCAAGTTTTTCTACATAACCTACAATCAATTATGAATAAAGACTTGAAGTTGTCACAACCATATTTATTGAAAACAGTGAGATACTAGTTTCGGTTGTCACACCATTATCAATCTCAAGCAAAGTAACAACCGAAACTAGTACCTCACGGTTTTTAATAAATGTGGTTGTGACAACTTCAAGTATTTTAAACCGACTTCCAAAAAGAACAATGTTCTATATTTGACCCGTTTTTTTTATGTTTGTACATCAATCATTTGAACAATACTGAACTGATTTCGATGAATTTTTATTTAAATGAAAGAGCATCGCTCAGCGGTGGTCCCATCCGAGTTTCGCAAGGATCGGCCCAATACTTAGCCCATTAAACAAAAAGGAGCATTCTTCGATATCTTCATTTCAATCGTGTTTGAATAGGATAGTTCCACACATATCACATAACCCCCAATCGGATGACCAGAGTCGTTCAACTATGTTAAAATATGATCATTGTATCATATGAAGCGCTTCACATCTAGACGATTTTCGAAATCATATGATGCAATGCAATTACGCCGGGTAAACGACATCGGTTACCCAAAGCTGGTTCAGTGTGAAACAAGCCTGTAATGTCCCGTTTTGACCAATCACGTGAACTTAATTTGAATCGAGAATAAGAATATATGTCTGTTCATATGAAAATCGTAAATAATTTAGTTGATGTTATTGAGTCGTAGGAATAAAGTTATTTAGTTTCAATCATGAGTTGGAGTGAAACATGTTTTTGAAATCGTTAATTTCAAAAAAATAATTGAACTAATTTAATTTTTCGTGAAACTCGCCACTTGACCGTGAATTTGAAAAAAAACAGCTGATCTCAGATGTATTTTTAGTTTCACTGCTGTGATGGATTAAGAATATTAATTTATTCGCCATTAAATACATGTTTGTACAATAGCCTATTTTGAGGTTATGTTTGATGATGCTTGTCGTACTAGCTCAAAGTTCATGTTTTTTAAGCTGGGCATTAACGTTCCGATTTGCAGTACTACTTCCAGTTCAACCACCAAGGTTGGATCCGAAAACGGACCGTGAATGGGCTTGTTGGATTTGTAGATGGACGACTAGAGGGACGACTTCCAAATGTAGACGGTGTTGGAGCGTGTGTGGGGGAGTCGGATCAAAGTCGTCCAACTTATCTCAGTCAGTACTTGACCTTCGGGCAACATCGGGTAACTTCGGTTACATTTTTCGGCTCTAGAGCGATGCTCACAGCTGACTAGGAATCAAGTTGGATTGCAAGTAGGAGCGTGAGTGGAGTCGACTATCCATCTAGCCGTACTACTAGCAGTACTGCAAGTCGTACTACAAGTTGGAACGTGAATGCCCAGCTTTATATTTAAGACTAGTATAACAAAATAGTAGTTTATGCAACGATTTTATGTTGACCCTTATTGAAGCACGAGTTAGATGTAAGTTATAACACGAGCGAATGCGAGTGTTATAAATATCTCACGAGTGCTTTAATGGCCAAATAAAATCGTTGCATACACTATTTTATCTACGACCACTAGTATACATTTAATTAAAACAATTTCATTTCACCTGTGACTGTCAGAGATACCTAACCTCTCATCTCAAATACGAGAAGTTATAGTAGATTGTTAGGTTAAAGCAGCTGGTGTAGCAGTTTGATCAAATCAGCTGATAGTTTCACAATATTGAATTACGATATTGATTCCATCAAAAATGCTTCTGATTGGTCCAGAACCCGTGTTATAATGTAGAACCTGTACTATAATGAGCTCATTATGCAACGGGTTTCAAAAAGCATTTCGAAAAGACAGCTGTTTTGGCATCAATTGTGAAACTGTAATGTATACATTATGACATGGTCGTAGATAAAATATCGCACGTAGGCCTAACTCGTCCGGGAAGATGTTTACCATACTCGTATGATAACTCGACTTCGTCTCGTGCAACGTTTTGGGAAAATAGGTTAGCTCGTTCTTTCTACCACTGTCTCGTTCTATAATTCACTTGATTGAATTGCTGGTGTGAATTAGGGAAACATTACTTGTGAATTAAGATGAAATCTACACCTTGTGTTACCTTAAATTCTAACTATAAAATAAATTAACAAACGATATACGGTACTCGTAATTCCAATTACGATTCTCAAAATGGCTATTTCCATTTAGTGAATCCAGGGGTGCCCACCCCCCCTAAGCCTCATGACGCACCCTCCCCCCCCCCTAAATTTATCACCAGACCTCCCCATAAGTTAGGCACCCCCAAGCCTTTTGATGCACCCCCTTACATTTAGCGCCAACCCCCCCCCCCCCCCATGAATCAGGCCCCCCAAAAAATGTGAAAAAGTAAGCCCCCCGTAGTCTTTCTAAAACTAAAAGAAGATTTATATAGCTATTGAAAAAATTCAAACCCAGTCAATGATATACAAAAAGTATGTATATTTCTTGAGATTACAAAAAAATACACAGGTAATATAGGTAACATTTTTTTGTAAAGGTAAAAAAGAAATATAATGAAATCAATATGTGAACTTCTGCTCGATAAACTTAATTGCAAAATACCTAAAAAAGAATGAGAACCTAAATGGTTTTTATACAATCAAATATTATTACAAATGCACAATGGTTCAATAACATTGAATAAATAACTATAAGTTTATGTTCGGTGTACCAATTACATTAAGGTTAAATAATTCTACAAAGTTGTTCCTCTAAAGGAAGTGAAAACAATGAGTTGGTAGCTTCATTTGTAAAACACAAACATTCAAAATACTAAGTCATTTATGCTAATATTTATTGGACAGTAGTTGAACAGCTTAGAAGGCACAAATTTCATGTATTTACAACAGACAATCAAAAGAAGCGTCTTTCAAAAACAAAATAAAAACATAGTTAGGCCTATCAAAAATTACTGAATTTTTAGTATTTACTTGGTGAATTTCGCTATAGCAGTTCTTACTTATTAGTAAATAGTTATTGTAAAATACATGAAAAACATCAACAGTTTGAAGTAAACACTTCAAATTTGTAGGCTGTGACCATCTAAGAGTTAGCTAGGCACCTTCTAAGCTTGTTAAATCTATCTCTTTAAACCCTACATGGCAGTTTTTGTCTTTGGGATGAGGAAACAAAAAACTTTTCAATTATTTCTTCGTTAGAAATAGACTCAAGTAAATAACTTCCTGCACAAATCCTAAACATAACTATTTTAACTAATTCATATTCAATAGTATAGTAATAATTATAAATCTATTGTCATTAATTGGCATTCTATCTGGTCACTTCGTAATATATTTTTGAATGTCGTCACGGTAAACACGGTTTCAATCAACTCAACCCCCCCCCCAAAAACGTTTTTTGGAACCCCCCAAGAATTTCAATGACGCAGTCTGCGTCATAGCCCCCCCCCCCCCCAGTGGGCACCCCTGGTGAATCACAATAGTGAGTTATTAAACGGGAACATTGTACCTATCGTTTTGGTGTAAGAGGTGTGCTCTCAATATTCAGTTGTCTACGAAGTTAGGCTTGCAATGAGCCTGTTAGTGGAGATTATCCATTATTACTCTGTTTATTATTCTGTTTGCATCTATCCACAATTCTGTTTCAAGCTTACTAAAGTTGAATAGAACCTGAATAGAATACTAAAGTTGAATAGAAGTCGAAATTACAAAAAATAATTGATGTGATCTTCTTGAAAAAAAAAAATACTTGAAGAAATATAACTCATAGAGACAAGAAAATGCTAAATCACTATTTATACCATTGAATTCCGGGGGGAGGGGGGGGGGAAATAATATTTAAATAGCCTAATTACAGACGAGTCTACATATTCAAGTTTTATAGTAATGAAAAAGCCTTTAAAAAACTGAAATAACCCAGAGCTTACCAATTAAGCTTCATCGAGTACTGATGAATACTCAAAAGAATCTCCTTTCGTATAAGAAGATAGTTCTATATTATCTTAGTTTATCATGTTTTAAAGAAAAAATCCATGCTTTGACATCAAAGTAAATCAAGTTAACTTATCATACACGTACAGTAAACACAATTTTCCGCACTTGTAACGTAATATAGGCCTACTATTTCAGTGTAGGTATATTCTGAAAGGGACCACATCAAAATGAATCAAAAGCCATTTCACTTTTAATACGCCTTTCGCTATTATAATTTTCCTAAATACAATATTCCACATAAAGCGTCTTAGTTTATCTTTTCTTATAGGTGAATTTTTAATTACTTAAGTTTGGATGTTATAAGTTAATTATTGGCTTGCTAATTTGATAAATATTTCATAATGTAGGCTTTAAAAAATTTCTCATGTTTTCAAAGTTTGAAAATTCAACTAAAAAGCTTAAAATAAAACAATTTATAAAACAAAAAAGAAACCGACTTCAATGCAATGTTTCTCAAACATTAAATACTCACGAACTAAAAAGTTTAAAATAAAGTATTTACTTTAAACTGAGAAAATTTTAAATTTCATACAAGTAATCTTTTGAAGTCGGCGACAAATTTCCTATAAACGTCTAAAATATTACCCTGTGATGTTTTCCATGACGAAATACTTGAACAATTTAATATCAAAACTGACACTGTATTTCAGTAAGAGTGAGTGTAAATCATATATTTAATTGAAACAGTGTTAGTTTTGATATTAGAAAGAATTTCTTATCAATTTCATAAAATATTTGGCGCCGACTTCAGAAGATTACTTGTATGAAATTTAAAATTTTCTCAGTTTAAAGTAAATACTTTATTTTAAACTTTTTAGTACGTGAGTATTTAATGTTTGAGAAACATTTCTCTGAAAACGGATCAGACGGGCCTCTGAAAACGGATCTTAAAGATTCGAAAGCGCTCGGCCTACAGAGTAAGTAAATTTTACTTATTCTTAATGAATATTTGACTGCAAGTCGTTAAATTCACATAACAAGTTAATAGAAACATTTCATTGAAGTCGGGGGTTTTTTTTTTGTTTTAAAAATTGTTTTATTATTCATTCATATCTTCAAAATATCACCTTCGCCACTACAAATAAAGCTACAATCGATTCAAGAACGCAAACAACTCAAACCAATGATACTCGAGTAAATAATGACGTCCTGATGCAGGTCATGAGTAGAAATACTGGATAAGTAGGATGCTACATCCAATCCAACCCGTTGAAAGATGAGAATTCACTTGAACTGGAAATAAAACAGGAAACAGTGACCGACATATAAATCTTATTGAAATTACAGTGGCATACTCTCTCGACATCGGCTGCTTTCAACAAATTGAAATCAAAGAATGTTTTGACTCATCGTATGACACCGCTGCATGTGTTTATCCACATCTAATAGCCCATGGCAGCTGATGGTAACAGTGCAAGGTAGGCCTAAACCTACCGGTCTGACCGGTTTATGATACCAGACAGTTGTTTGGTTTACTTTTTGGTCATACAACTTCCTCTCTGGCACAGAGAGGGTGTGGGCTAACCAAATAGGGCGCTATCTTTTGAATGAGTAAGCATACGCTACAGTAGGTGGAAGGTTACCTAGGTTTTAGACAATAACTACAACAATAGAACATACATAATAGAAACGTCCTACTAGGCTATATATTGAAATATATTATTATTACTATGCTTTAGGGCAGTGGTTCCCAAACTTTTTTGCCTCATGGACCCCTTGCCATGATTTTTGGTTTTAGGTGGACCCCCTGCATAAATGTCATTAATTATTTTTAAACTATAAGTTGAAATGTGTATTTAAAGCTGATGAAGTAGGTCTACTACTGCTCACAGTAACCAATTCAAATTGTGGTGAAGAAAACATTAAAAAGCACATAAACTTAGTAAATTTTTGTAATATAGTCTAATTTGAATTTAAACAATCAAATAGGATGGCATATTGTTTTTGGTTATAATGAAATAGTATTAATGGAACCTAAGAAGTATAATGGCTGTATTTTTAGCGGTATTTTATTATCAGCATTGTGTCCTTTGTAGTAATTGCAACATTCGCATCTATTAAAATCAGCAAGGCTGCTCAATGTGGGCAAACACGACACTTATTGTTAATGAAATGTGATAGAGAGAGAATTGAAGAGAGGAGGTGGAAAATAATAACAGTGAATATAATTAATTTTTTTTAGAATATTGCATCAAATTTGTGACAAAAGAGCGATACAGATACAGTAATCAGTAGCGTAGCGAAAATATTTTAATGGGGGGCTTATTGGAGATTTGAGGGCCCCCGGGGGTCTTAGGGTGAGGGGGGCCCGGGGATCCTCCCCCGGAAAAATTTTAATAAGTAGTTCCACTAACATCGTATCCCAAGAGATTCTACTCATGTCTAGAAAAGCATTAATCCATTTATTTTAGTCCACATTATGGGAAAATTTTTGAATTTTCGTTGCTGAGAGCTTGATTTGAGACTCAAAATCAGTAATTTTATACGAGTATTTATTAAAATGGAGTTTATAAATTGGGTAAAGTGAAAGCTTAAATTCGATAAATCACTGCTTTTATGAATCGTTTGCCTAAGAACTTGAACCCACTTTTCGTTTATTGTTACCATAGTTAATTGATTAGTTGTGAACAAATTTCAATGCATAAAAACTGAAAAAATACCACTTTTATAAAGCCAATTAAACAAGTTATAGTGGTTTCAAATTATTATTACAATCAGGGCCACCCAGAGACATCTTAGTGGCCCGGGACAGAGTTGAGGCTGGAGGCTCCCTTACACCTTCACCCTAAACACCAATTTTCAATTAATGACTCGATTTCCCAACTAGCATTGCTTAAGTCTTTAAGCTATGCCTAGTTGCCTTCTGTAAAAAAATCTGTGTAACTAATTTGAATTTTTTCTTCAATTTAAAGATAAAATTCGAATGTGAGCCAACTGATAACCATTCGTCGACAAAGCTGTGGAAGCTAGGGAAAAGGGTACTGAGTGGCACCAGAGAGAGCAATAAACTTCTCTTCTATTTTTGTGTAATCTTTTGAACTACCGGTACTCACTAATATTGGAATACCGTTATTTAAAATGTGTAAAATTATAAAAATTATTATGACTTTGAATGGAACTTGGTTCAACTTGCAAAGAGCGAATGAATTAATACCACATCCAATTCCAAACTTTAACTTATAGTCATTTTGTAATTACATAAATAGATGGTGACAGAGCCTCAAAACATTGGGTATTCTGAGAAAAATTGTTCTCAAGTTCTTGAAAGTGCAACTTTTAGCTTTTTTATGGCTATCAACCCTCATATTATTTGTTGATTGATTCATGGCGTGACAAATTTCACTATCACAATAAAAGTCTTTGGGGTATCAGATCTGAACAGTAACAGAAATCAGCATTTGAAGCCCGTCTGCAAAAATATTTAGAGACCTTTTCTCCTTTCAAGCCTACTGTGTCAACTTCATTCAAGTGGTCTGGGGAAATACAAACCCATGTTTGGGAGCTCCAACAGTACTGGGACCCACCAGCATTGTGGGGTCTTTGAAGGCCCAAAGCCGAGGCAATTAGGGGACACTTATGTAGAAACGTTGAAATTTGAAAATATTCTAGATGCAGCCTATTTGAATCTCTACTTCGCATGACTATACTGGCAATAAAAACGGGCCCGTAGGGCCCGCGGCCTCTAGGATGTTAGGCTTCTAAGGGGCCTCTAGAGGTCCAAACTGGAAAAAAGAGGCCCTGGAGGCCCCTAGCTGTACAATTTTGGGCCCCTTATTTTAATTTTGTTCTATCACTTGCTTACATTTGTAAAATGATGTGGCCCATTGACGTTAAGGCCCAAGGAAACTTGCCTTGTTCGCCTCATCCCCTCTATAGCTTTAATTAGAGTATTATTTTAAGTTAATTAAAGTATTAAAATTATAGTTTTCTCTAGCTGTAACATTATTTAAGCTACTCTTCACATACGAAAACATTTTTCACCTCTAGTAACCGATAATATCGTATTTTTATTGATGCCTCCCTACTCATTTTTGGGGCCTCTTTCACAGTCTAAAGGGGGGGGTTCTAACCTGGTACCCCCCCTCCCCCCTGCTACGCAAATGACAGTAATGGAGTGTTCTAACAAGAATATTAAAAATTGATTCCAAAAAAGTTAATCAAAAGATAAGAACAAATTTACTAGAATTGAATAGACTGCTAAGATTCCTAGAAGTTCTTGTAAACGTGGAAAATAAAAACTAAACACCAATACTATAGCTAGAATTCATTTTTGAAATAAATGTAATTTATTGTGCACAGATTTGTTTTCCATCAGAATAATTTTGAACAATTATTAATTGAATAACAAGAGCTTGCTAGAATGTTAAAGAAAGACGGTATGGTTTGTTAATTTTAAGACATTAGGTTCCTTTTCCTCAGAATAATAAACCTGAAATAACTTGAATAGTTTGGTACCTACCTAAGTTGTTGAGTGACCTACCAATAAACGCTCCTTTTTGAAATATGAATACAAGGCTCCTTTTGTTTATAACTTTAAAATATATGAGGCGACTTTTGCTTATAACAACATTGCTGAAAATAGCTTGAAATTTAAAGTACCTGACTTGTTTAGTCACCTACCAGTAAATGCTAATAGTTTTAAAATATAATAGAAAATAATTGAAGGATATGGGGCTCGACTTTTCTCATGATAATACAACTAAAAACGGAAATTTATATCTGGTAAACCTGAGCTGTTTAGTCACCTACCAGTGAAGGCTTATAATTTTCAAATATAAGAAAACTAAGTATGGATGATTCTCTGATTTAAAAATGTTTTCAAATAGATATAATGCTTGCTTGCATGTACGTATAACAGTAACAGTATTATACAAGTACATAAGTATAGCCTACTGGTACTCTGTGATGTTTTCCATTACGAAAAACATGACGAACAATCTAACATAAAAAATGACACTGTATTCCTATTCAAATTATGATCTTTACTCACGTATACTTAAGATATTAGAGGGTTGCATTTCACTTCTAGGCTGATGAAGATTCTGTTTAGAAGTGAAATGCATACCTCCAGTACCTCCAGTATAAGTGAGTAAAAATCCTAATTTACTTAGAAATATACAGTGTCCGTTTTGATATTAGTTTGTACATAGCATATACCACGCCCCGATCCAAAGACATTCACTATGGTGGACCCCCATTAACATATCATGGACCCCCAATTTTATTTTTCACTGACATGGACCCCCTGGCAGGTCCCCGTGGACCCCAGGGGGTCCACATGGACCACTTGGGAACCACTGCTTTAGGGCCACAAAGGACCACTAGTTCTAATCTGGTTAATTCTTTCGGTTCATCAGACGTTCTGCAGTTCTTCCTGAGCTTTTCTTTTTTGCCAGTAGTTCTTAAAGGCTGAAATATATTACTATAGTTCTATTAGCCTATTATATTACCGATGTATATTATTAGATTATTACTATATTTCTTGCTACAATAGTGGTTCTAATTTTGTTTACTATTAATCGAGGAATAGGTTAAAGTTATAATAGAACCATACAGTTAATGATGATATTTCTCTTTGTGTAGCCTAAACCTTAATCACAGTTCAGAGTCCACAGTTCAAATCGTTATCTCTGTGTCTGAGGTACGGTATATAACATTCAGTGACTCCAGACACGAAAGA
Source organism: Conomelus anceps (assembly GCA_948455865.1). Lineage (NCBI taxonomy): Eukaryota > Metazoa > Arthropoda > Insecta > Hemiptera > Delphacidae > Conomelus > Conomelus anceps. Next base: position 28,980,722 of record OX418221.1, on the reverse strand, counting down.
CAAACAGTTCATAGAAAGACGAACCAATTAGTTTCAAAACTAATCTGCATATAAATATTTTGGCTGCGGGCCGCTTAGCGCAGTTGGTTGGGGCTTCGCAACTTCAGCTTGCTGTCGTGGGTTCGAATCCCGCTCCTCCGTCTGGCATCTATGTGTTATCATTCACCTCATCACCCACGCACAAGTCTCGGACTCATGTGGGCATCATCTCCAATACAAAAAGTTAATATTAACAATGCAGATCGTTATAAAACAAGAAATCCAAGAACAAATAAAATTTTTTAAAATAAAAATAAAATTTATTTTGGAAGCAATTTTGCAGAACAAATTAAGGCTCTATAGTGATTAACATATTTTCAAATTATCGTGACAATGCTCAAATATGTTTCAATGAGGTAGTTGAAACTGAATGCATAATAATAAGCTCATGTAATCTTGTAATTGAACTTGACGAAAATAATCATATTTATTTATTCATTACAAAAGCTCATATTCAGGAAAAGCTATCAATTCCCGAAGCTTGGAGAAACTTGAACTTCGAGGAATATAAATTATTACAGTATTAATACAGAAAAAATCAAACAAAACCGGGAGCAAACATTTCAATACAGCAGTCGACTAGCTTGTGACCGATTGGATTGACCAACAAAAAAACTCTGTTCTCTGCTGTTAAATCACTTCCCAGTTGTTCGGAACCCACCTAAAACTGTAGGTCCAACTCATCAATCACCATCATCCAATTCATTACACGTCTCAGACCTATGTGGGCTTCATCCTCCCGGAAAAAATAAGCTACAGTCTATGCTACAACCTACAATAGTAGCTACAGTATTTTATAACAGTAGTTAATTAGTTATATATCTTTGTGCAAAAAAAAATGTATATCATTGTACATGTGTACCGTGATATATTAGTTGTATATTTTTATGATTTAAAACAGTAGTAACTAATAAAGTAAGATTTCCTACTCTTTGCCGCAAAATGTTTTAGAGGATGAATCCCACATAGGTCTGACACCTGTGCGTGGGTGATGAATCGGATGATGGTGATTGATGAGTTGGACCTACAGTTTTAGGTTGGTTCCGTACCACCGGGAACCGATTTTACAGCAGTGTATTTTGCTAGCCAACCTAATCGGTCACCCTTACAAAGTTCACCCTTGGAGAATCAACTCATATCATCCATTGGTTGCTGTACAATAATATTTGAAAATAGATAAGGCCGCAAAGCAAATAAAAGGGATAAGAAGTTATTGATTTGGCTAGTCCCAAAGCAAATATATTTGAAGATTAAATATTGTTGCATGAGTCATCAGTGTGTTTCTAATTTCGGAACATTTCACTACTATATTGTCATAGCATTGACATCAGTCAAATATTGCTTAGCTAATTGAATTCTTAAAATTATAATTGCTTCTTAAAATTCTCTTCGTGGGAAAATTTCCCATCAATCCAAAATAGCAATTAAAGTCATTAATATTTAAGAAAATAATGAACCAATAATGTGTGTGTTCTTCATCAGTAGTTTTATTATCAATAATTAATTAGCCAGTAATAATAACCATAAAAATTCAACAACATGGCAGGAAATTTCCCATAAATCTAAAAACAGCCATTTTACCCCAGTTTGCAAAAACGTACCACCATAATGATGGTTCCACTTCTATACCAGGCTACTATCCGTCACATCATCTTCTTCTTCTCTATCTATAAAAGGATGATACCCTGACTCACTCATCAACGGAGAGCCAAAACTACTAAGCCTATGGATTTGAAATTTCGTATGAACAATCCTTAAAGGATTTCATCGTGCAATAAGAAAGGATTTTTCAAAATTCGCAATTTTAGGGGTGTTTTTAGGGGGTTAAAGTTTTGCCTATGCAAAGCACGGGTACATGGCTAGCTAGCTTACTGGGATATTTTAATCATATGGAAAAATAATTTGAAATTTTTCGATCTGCTGTACACGCTGTTTCAATGGACAAGCTGTTTGTGTTTTGCAAATCATCATTCTAAAAACAACGTTTGTCTATGAAACCGGTAAACGTATGTTTGCCAATCATCTGTAATGGTCATGCTTTTTCAGTGCTCAGGTAATTTTTTGGGCATAGGGGATTATACTGACTTTAACCAATAACAAATGTTTAACACATGTTTTTTGTGATCAAATAATTCGAATATTCAATTTGTTTATCGACTTTAGACAGTTTAAAAATTGTATCGGCTTCCCGAATTATTCCAGTTTAATAAAAATTATTGAGTACTGGCAATACCTCCTAACAAAAAAAATGTGTTCTAGATAACAGGTGATAAGAAGTTGAACCTGTTCGGAAAAACATTAATTGAAATAGTTACAACTTTAGTTATGGTCTAAAAAAAGCATATATGAGAAACCTCACCATAGAAATGAAAGTACAGCTCTACAATAAAAAACGGATAATAATTATTGCTTATTTGATCATTATCGGATAAAAGCCTATTTGTTACATAAAAGTGAAATAACAAATAGTCCTAGAAGGTTGAAAATTGAAATGTAACCTCAGTGGGAGGTGGCAAATAATAAAAACAAGGAGATTTTTTTATGAGATCGCAGCAACGCGCGTCGGGCCAGCTCGTTCAGTATAAAAGTGTGCCATTATCTATCTATATAAATAAAATTAGAGTTTTGTCTGTACATTTATCAGAATTGTATATTTTTTGGTTATTTTTACGTTTTATACATTAAATAAGCCGAAAATAGTCTTATCTCACTTTCTGTCTGTCTGTCTGTCACGGCCGCAAAGGCATTTTACGCGGCCTTCTCCTCAAAAACGAGAGCATCGATCGGGATTTTAGTTTTTGAACAGTATTGAAAACTTTATTGACAATGTCTTTAGCTATAAAAAACTAAATTAACTTTTTTTTAACAGAGTAATAAACGTTTAAAAACCAAGTATTGTGCGATTTTGGATACATTTTACGCGGCCTTCTCCTGAAAAACGAGAGCATCGGGATTAAAGTTATTTATCAGTATTGAAAACTTTTTTGACAATGTCTTTAGCTATAAAAAACTAAATTAACTTTTTTTAACAGAATAATAAACGTTTAAAACCAAGTATTGTGCTATTTTGGATACATTTCTTCTAAGTTTTATTACCACATAAGAACAAATCACGTAATTTATCATGATATATCAATCAGCTGTTCTCAAAAAATATTCTCTCCGATACCTGTCACTGAATTGTTTACGTTCTGAGTTGTTTACTAAGGGCCCGTTCACACGATACAGTTTTTGTGCGGTACAGTATATAGATTTGCTGTATCAGTTATTTTGCAGTGCTTTCGTTTGCATGATTGTACATTCCATCTCTTTCTATAAAAGGATGATACCCTGACTCACTCATCAACGCAGAGCCAAAACTACTAGGCCTATGAACTTGAAATTTCGTATGAACAATCCTTATAGGATTTCACCGTGCAATATGAAAGGATTTATCAAAATTCGCAATTTTAGGGGTATTTTCAGGGGGTTAAAGTTTTGTCTATGCAAAGCACGGGTACATGGCTAGCTAGCTTACTGGGATCTTTTAATCATATGGAAAATAATTTGAAATTTTTCGATCTGCTGTACATGCTGTTTCTATGGACAAGCTGTTTGTGTGTTTTGCAAATCTATATATATAAAATTAGAGTTTTGTCTGTACATTTATCAGAATTATATATTTTTGGGTTATTTTTACGTTTTATACATCAAATAAGCCGAAAATAGTCTTATCTCACTTTCTGTCTGTCTGTCTGTCACGGCCCCAAAGGCATTTCACGCGGCCTTCTCCTCAAAAACGAGAGCATCATCATTCTAAAAACAACGTCTGTCTATCAAACCGGTAAACGTATGTTTGCCAATCATCTGTAATGGTCATGCTTTTTCAGTGCTCAGCTAATTTTTTGGGCATACGGGATTATACTGACTTAAACCAATAACAAATGTGTAACACATGTTTTTTGTGATCAAATAAAAATTGAATATTCGAAATAAGGAAATTCGAATATTCAATTTGTTTATCAACTTTAGACAGTTTAAAAATTGTAACGTCTTCCCGAATTATTCCAGTTTAATAAAAATTATTGAGTACTGGCAATCTCTATCTATAAAAGGATGATACCCTGACTCACTCATCAACGCAGAGACAAAACTATTAGGCCTATGAACTTGAAATTTCGTATGAACAATCCTTATAGGATTTCACCATGTAATAAGTAAGGATTTTTCAAAATTCGCAATTTTAGGGGGTTAAAGTTTTGCCCATGCAAAGCATGGGTACATGGCTAGCTAGCTTACTGGGATCTTTTAATCATATGGAAAATAATTTGAAATTTTTCGATCTGCTGTACACGCTGTTTCGATGGACAAGCTGTTTGTGTGTTTTGCAAATCATCATTCTCCTAACATACTGAACTTGCCGGCCAAACAGCTTAAAGGAACAGCTGATAGAAGTCAACAGTTTTTAATCATAAGGCAGGTCCTGTAGCGGCGTTATTTACGCTGTCTGGAACGCAAAAACTTTGCATGTAGGATACCGTGCACTCGGAGCCTTGCAGTACGGTATGTAGGAAACATATGACTGGGTATAATGAAATGTAATTATGCCGGGTTGATGACATCTGTTAACCAATGCAGCTAGAAATTTGAAATGTATTCTCAGTAGGAGATGGCGAATAATAAAATAAAAAACCTAGCTTCTACCCTAATAGTCATGGAAGGTTTAAATTTGAAATGTTCATTGAGAGGTGGTGAATAAGAGGTCTTACTGTGTAAGAAAACAACGAAGGAGTCCTCTCTGATCAGCTGGAAGAGCCCTAGGACTAACTTCTTCCCTAATAGTCCTAGAAGGTTGAAATTTGAAATGTAACCTCAGTGGGAGGTGACAAATAATAAAATCAAGATTTTTTCATGAGAACGCAGCAACGCGCGTCGGGCCAGCTAGTATTGTATGTTCACACAATACTGTTTCGACTGGATCCAGTAAAAAAGCTGTTCTAGCCGATTTCTACATTCGGTTTTGTCTTTGAAAACTGTATCGCTAAAATCAGCTGTACCGCAGAATAACTGTATCCGTATCCGGTGGCACATGTATTGTACCGGTAATGGATATGTTCAAACGATACGCTTATTACGCTGGAAGCACTCTTCAGATCGTCAGCATTGATCTTCTTCATTGATATTCTTCAGCATTGATCTTCTTATTAGTGAATTCCAGTTTCCAGAAATGGAAGATATTAATTGTGAAAATTAAATTTCTCTAATATATGAGAGACCCGCCTTGTGGGACAAGACTTAAGATTAATATAAAAATAAAGAGAGAAAATTATGAGCGCGGCGAGAAATGTGTGGAATATTGAAACCAGAATTTGCGTACTTTGATCAAAATTTAAGAGATATCTTCAGTAACTTATTTAAAAAAATCTTACACAAATAAAAAAATCCTGGACTGGAATAAATAAAACTGAACTGGAAGCGCAATGGAAGAAGGAGGAGAGCACAGCAATAAGCAGCAAAGCTGGACCGTGTGAACATCACAGTACAGTTGACGCCGTACAGTAAAAAAACCGTACCGCAAAAAAACTGTATCGTCTGAACGGGGCTTGAACAGTACAACTTCATGATCGTTGCTATCAAAAAAGCCGAAACATTATTTAGTCTTATTTCTAAACATAATCCATACGAAGGACGGGCACAATAGCTAGTTTTTAATGTGACTCAAAGATTCCTGCACTCTCTGAAGACTCATAAGACATCATACACTCTCTAAAAAGTCAATAGGAATGTAAAACAAACAATTTTCTGATTTTGTTTTAAGGTTTGATATTTATTTTGAATAAGACTTCCTACTATCTAGAATCATAAGGAAGATAAAACAAACGAATTTCTGATTTAGTTTCATGGTTTTGTCTTTATTTTTAATAAGACTTCCAACGATTCCTGATTAATTTATCAAAAGGTGCGGTTTGTGCTAGGCTCTTGGGAATTCGCCAGGTAGCACTATTATTACCACATAAGAACAAATCACGTAATTTATCATGATATATCAATCAGCTGTTCTCAAATATTCTCTCTGATAACTGTCACTGAAACATATTTAGTCATATTTCTAAACATAATCCGTACGAAGGACGGGTAGCTGCTAGTTTGGTATAAAATTCTGTTCTGTTATTCAAGCAATGGTAGGTAGATTACAATGCAGCCAACAGAGTCAACTAAAAATGTCAAATTCCGAGATCAGCTGAGAATGAAATATACCGTCACATGGGGATAATATGGAACAATATTTTTAATTTTCATTATTTAAAACTTCAAATAAGTAAAGCAAATATTTCAAAACAAGTTCTTTTAAAATGAGATCAATTTAGCTTGAATCATAGGGGAAAATATCAATTTATAATATTCACATGTTTTTTAAAAACATTTATTGCAGTTCCATATAACCTTCAGTTTGGGGTTATATGGAACAGCTTCCAATTCAGCAGAATACCACTCTATCCCTGGTAAATTGTCCGTGAAAAATTTAACTATGAGACCTTTTTGATTCAAATAACATTGAATGAGTTGTCTCAATTAATTGTACACTGGTAAATGTATATCCAAACTCTGCTGCTTTTATTAATGCTCTTCTACAACTTTATTTTCTTCATTTGAATTCAACATAGTTGGTCTCCCCAACCTATCACTATTCATACCGTCTGTAAATCGTCGTTTTTGGTACACCAAACCTTTCTGCTGCATGTGAGAAAGACATACGGTTTTCTGACAGCATTTAATGCCAATTCGATGTTATTGACATCGTAATTGCGCCGGTAAGCTGTTCCAGGAACGTGAATATGTTTTTGGGACATTGTTCCATAAAACCCCACTAAAATACAACTTTTTAAAAAACTTCCTCAAAAACAGTAAACATACACTAGATCACAATAAACAAACATAGGTTCTACAAAAGAGGTTTTGGCACACAAGACTTCAACAATAAAGATAACTATTTATCAGTGGTTACTTGATCACAGGTGAGATTATTCATGAAAAATGTTTTCCGTGCATAAGCTGTCACGAAAATCTCGACATTGGAGAATGATAAAAAAGTTTTTTGAAAACATATGATTTATTATTCTATGATTATACATTATTGAAGTATATAACCAAATTGAAAACAGTAGAAAATTCTTGTGGGTAGACGGTCTACCGTAGACCTACAGGTGGTAATTTTGAAACAAGAACAAAAATTCCATATAACCCCAAGAGTTCCATATATACCCATTTTACCAGCAGTATATAAATAAGTTGAATAATTTATTTATCTATCTATTTTTCTGTTTTGTTTAGGCCCACTACGGACTACAATAGTTCACTTAATATAGCATTCGTCATTCCCAACTTGTCATTGATCATCGGCCTCTCCCTCCTTCTCCATCTTTCCTTCATTCTCTCTCTTTGAGCCAATCTTCTCTCTCTGGACCATGTTTCTCGCTTCTGTTCTGGAAAAACACCAACCTGTAATTTATTCCTCAATTCCATTCTCTGACTGATATCCTGCTCTGTCACATAAAATTTCTCCATATCCCTCGACTTCAAACCATCCGAATTTTGCTTTCCGTTTGTCAATCATTTTAAAAATTTTGTTCGTTTGCCTGTTTGGATTCATTCTGTATAGATGGCCGTAGAAAGTCAGTCTTCTTTTTTATTATGTTCGTGATCTATCTATTTATTGTGACACAATTACAATGAATGTGAAGGCATAACAGACTCAAGTCCAAAACAGCTATCTTCACAAATTTTGAATGTGTTATATTGTCAAAAACATTGAGGTTAATTTTAATGCTGAGACTATTTTTAGATTCACCAAAATACTCCACTCAAAAATACTAAAATGATTCCTTTTCACTTGAAGGCGATTAATTTGAAAGTTCACTTTAAAATAAACACTGGAAACCGTAAATAATATAAAATTTTGATGGAAACTTTCAAGCCGAAAAATACTATCTCGTTGCTATGGTAAACAAACTAATTGATAATTACTTATAAATTCGTTATTGAAGGGAATAACGTCAATAAATACTATATGGTTTGGAGAGTAAATAAGCTTTTAGAATTATAAAATACATTCATTAGTGACTAGTATTTGCCATTAATATATAGGCCTACGTTTTAGGTTACGTTGAGTTATAACAAGATGGCTCATGTGCGTCAATGATGACACCACTTTTATAATTTTATTCTAGGTATGTGCTCCACTATTCAAGATATATAGATCATACGAATGCTAGCACGTATATAGATATAATCAAATGCTTCCACATAGCAGCTTGGTATAAAAGTGGAAAGAATGACGAGCCAATGATAGGACGTTTGTTCAACCGGGGGATAGTAGGCCTAATTAGTATTATAGTATTATATGAATCAATCTATTAATCATAATATTATATATATATATATATATATATATATATATATATATATATATATATATATTAATAACATATTAATCATAATATAATAGTAATAATCTATTAATCATATAATACTATTAGTATTATATGAATCAATCATCTGTTTTCATCACCAGTATTTTTATTATCAATAATAATTAACTAGCTATAATAATATACTAAAAATAATAAATATTATTATTACAATAGAAATTCAACATCCTGGCAGGAAGAAGACTGAAAGCTTCCTTTCAAGGTCATATACAAGTGAATCTTGAAGCCGAATGTTCCATTCTTCTAATTGAAAGTGAAAGTTAGTAGCGGATATGCCGGATACACGGAATGACAACTACATAATAATAAGCCACGCCTATATTATTCCTAGCACTATCTTCTACAATAGAGACCCATTTCTATTTCGGCAAATAGATGCCACGCAGCCTATTATTTAGGTTTGGCTTACGTAATATTCAAACATTCGACAAGAAACTCTCACTTATATATAAATACAATTTTTTATTTCCTTCCTTCCAAAACTTAAAGTAACCAAAAATTACATGCGTATAAAATATTAACTACACAGATATCTAGCAAGAGTAAGAAGTAGATGGAAATTAACCTACTCAACTATGGTACCCCATGTACAAGAGTAGGTGAGAGCAAAATTTGGGTAAGTGAGCTCACATATTATTTGAAATAATGTTCTCTATGCGATGTCTTCCTGTATTTATTATCCATTTTTGAACAAGTGTTTTGAATTTTCTTGGGTGTGTTATGTCCTTGATATTTATGGGAAGCAGATTCTGCAATTTTGGTGCTAGGTGGTTGAAGTGTCTCTGCTATAGTGCTTTACTAGCGACTTTAGTGAGGTTTCTATTCCTTGTGTCGTGGCTGTGGTTCCTATGTTGAAGTTTTCTGTATTTTTGTGTTATATGTATATTTTTTTTTGGAGGATGAAGCCCACATAGGTCTGAGACCTGTGCGTGGATAATGAGTTGTATGACGGCAATTAATGAGTTGGACCTTTAGTTTAAGGTGGGTTCTGAACCACCGGGAAGTGATTTTACAGCAGAGAACAGTGTCTTTTTTCTGGCCAATCTAATCGGTCACCGTTACAAACAGGACCTACGAGAACGCAGCTTATCTCTATCTGATTGAACAGATACCTACTACGGCTCGCGGCTATCACTTCCCTATATGTCAATCTATCAATATAACTATTGTTATGGCCATAATTCGACCGCCATAGTTCTCTCTTTATGTTTTTCTCTGTTATACTAATTTAAGTTCTGTTCTATCACATGCCATTAGATTGTTGTTATAAAGAATATCGTTTTTGTTCAAAATGCTGGATGAAATCGCGACTAGCACACAAGCTATGCTTATGCTACACCAGTAATATTTATATTTATATTTGTTGTTATTAAATTAATAATTAAATTATAATGACAGTCACTAATTAGTTTCTGTACAGTGCTGATAATCTTGATATAGAAATATTAATTATTAGCTGAGTTTTATTGACCTGTTTGTTTCTTTATCGATTTTCTTGTGTGATAATTAACCTATTTGTGTGTGTTGTAGGTAATTTGTGTAAATAAAGTTTGAGTGTTACTTGAAAAAAAAACTTTCTTGAAGCTTTTCCTCTTACAACACAAAGTCCTGTATGTCTTGAAACTAGCAGGATGCCCGATTCAATTGAATCTAGGGTTCTAGAATGTATCACAACTTATTTTTTACAAATTCAATCTATCTTCCCCTTCATCTTCTCAATCTTTTCATATCTCTTTTTCTCAGCCTTTTCTTCTTCCCATTCTCTGCCTTCTCTATCTTTTGCTCAACACCTCCTCCTCCTTATGCTCTCTCACCTTCTCCTTCTTCTACCCATCTCTTTTTCTACCTCTTCTCCTCCTAATTCCTTTTCTCTTTCGTCTCCTTCTTCTTCCTCTCCCCCTTATTATTTCTTCTTTTCTCTTTCTTCCTCTTTTTTCTCCTCCTACTTTCTCTTCACCGTCTTATCTTTCTTCTTCTTCTTCTTCTTCTTCTTCTTCTTCTTCTCCTCCTCCTCCTCCTTCCCATATCTTTTCTTCTTTTACTATTTCTTCTCCTTCTTTTTTCTCTTTCTTCTGTTCCACATCTTCCTCCTCCTACTTCGTCCCATCTTCTTCTTCTTCTCCTCCTCCTCCTCCTTCTCCTAATTCTTCTTCATCACCGTCTTCTTTTTCTCTTTCTTCTTCTTCTATTTCTTCCTCTTATCCTTTTTCTTCTCTTCTTTTACTCCTTCCTCTTCTTTTTCTTCCTAGCTCACATATCAATAATGCACCTAGTTCATTTCTTTTTCACATGGAGCGCTAGAATTCCTTCAACAGAGGACAGCATCAAGATGTTCTTATATTTCAGAAGATAGAAACCCACCCAAGTAAGTGTTTCAAGTCTACAAAATACCCAACGATCTGACACAAAAAGGGTTAGAACTTGATACTATTTAGAACTTTGTGCTTATCTATCAATTACTGTTAATTGATTACTTGATAAGTAGTTATAACTTTACGTGTAAGCTGTATTATATACTGTGGCCCGTTTGCACAGTATAAGTTTAACCTTTAGTTTAAACAAAATCTGAAAGTTCTGTGGTTAAAACTCTGGAATTATTTGAAATTCTTTTTCTCAGCCTGAGTTTAAACTGTGTCTTGAGTTTAAACTCTAGTCTAGTTTAAACTAGCCAAATGGGAGGTTTAAACCGAATACAGTTTAGCTTAATAATATCAGGTAACCTCATTTATGTTATGTTTGCTGTACAGTGACCGATAGGTTATAAAGAAATAGGAAGATAGGTTATAAGAAAGTAAGTATGGGAGAGTTTATTGAGATTGAAGATGAGGATTACGATAATATTGTGACAGTAGTGCCAAAAGGAAGAGATATTAGACTAAGAATTAACCATTTTAATTCCTGGAATAAAGACTAATTTGTTAAACTTTTTCGCGTGCATAAAGCAACTGCTAATATAGTTTTAGATCAAAAAAGACACGCAATCAAACAATACAACAACTTGAAACAGTGCGCTTTCATGTTTTCAATAACTCTCAGATACTTTGCTTCAGGAAGCTTTTTAATTAACGTGGGTGATCATAGTGGAGTGCATGTGAGTACGGTTAGTAGAGTAGTGCATACAGTTTGTTTCTCGAGCAATAGCAAGTCTAGCTATTCAAGTCTTCATTTTTTCAGTAAAGGATTTTTTCAGTAAGGCAAAGTTTCCAAATTGTATTGGTGCCATGGACTGCACTCATATAAGAATCAGTTCTCCTGGAGGTGAAAATGCAGAGACATTTCATAGAATTTCGTATCAAAACAACGTCGATAATCAATATTAACCGCAATGTAATAAATCAAATCTGTAAGCATGGCATAAATTTCATTCATGAAAAACATATGTTTTTTTTATAGTGTCAACGAAGACATTTTATTGCCAACCTAACAATAATCTAGTTCAACTTAAACTATATTGGTAAAAGCACTGTGCAAACCAATTTGAGTAAAAACTTTTGGTTTAACTTAAACTCGATTAAGATAAACTAGTTCAGCAATTTATACTGTGCAAACGGGCCTGTATAGCAAGCATATAAACATATAAAATTACAGTATACAGGGTGTTTCTGAACTCTCTACCGATACTTCTAGGCAGTGTTTCTGGACCACTAACAAAAGTAAATATCGTAATAAAAATTTTCTAAAATCCCCAGTTACTCACACAGCCGCCATTTTGTTTTTTTCACTCATTATATTTTTATTCGAACACCTCTGAATGTATAATTTTGAAATATATAACATATAAAATACATGTTTGGGTAGCTAGTAATAAGTTATTGTATGTAGAAATTGCTATAGATTGTTTTATAAGAATAACTTGATAAGAGCTCTCTCTTATCTCTCCACCCCCTCCCTTCACTGGTGAATCACTGACATAAGGGTCCTACAATTCTGACAATAGAACAACTGAAATAATACAGTTGAAAATAGATAGTAACAATAGATGAAAGCCAATTTATAAATAGAGAGCCAAGTTTGTTAAACAAGATAGATAATGGCCAGTGACTCACACTCTCTCCTATCAAGTCTGAAGACATTTGGACCACATCAAACTGTAAGATTTTGACGAAGTACTCATGGATAGTTAAACAAAAGTAATTCTGACTGCGTATTCTTGGACAAAAAAGACACGGAAAAAAGACTGGCCAACAAAAAAACTATGTTTTCTGCTGTACAACTACTTCCCGGTAGTTCGGAACCCACCTAAAACAGTAGGACCAACTCATCAATCACCATCATCCGACGCACAGATCGCAGATCTATGCGGACTTCATCCTCAAAAAATTACAGAAAATACAACATAAATAAAAATAAAATAATAGTTTATGACCAGGGTTACTATATTGCGTGTCAAAACCTAATTAGACATAGTCACTTGTGGAAATCCAGAGAGCAACACATCTCATCATGTTGCAATATGGAACTATAAATAGCAATTACTGACATTCGACAATTACGATTACCTCATACACAACCGGCTTGTTAGTTCTTCGTAGCCAAAGAATGCATAAACATAACCTATTTTAAAAGACAACAATTTCATAACAAGAATATAGTATTAAGTATTGCCATCATTCACTTTCGCTCAGAATTCTATATCGTTCTAAAAAGAACATATATTTTACATAGCATTCTATATCTAGTGAAAACGCAATGATCTGTTCAGACTTAAATATCATATAGGCTACAGTTAAACTTATTTACAACGAGCTTAATAGAATAATAGATACGAATAACGAATAATAGATTTCTTCATGAAGAAATTCAACTGTATTTCTTGTTCTTTCTCTTTCTTCTTCCTCTTCTTATTCTCTTTGTTTACCTTCTTCTAAGGGTTCATTTCAAGTGGGCTAAAGAACCCAAGACCCCTCAACAGTGGCGTACCGAGGTTTTAAGCGCCCTGGAGCGGATGTGTCTAACGACCCCCCCCCCAAAAAAAAAATCTTACACTCAACCACCCGATTGGGCTGATATTAATATAGTGGTCATTTAATGAGCCAGCGGCTTTTTTCCCGCCTCTAACTAAGCCGTATTTATTAGAGATGCGAATCTCCAAGGAATGATTTTTCGCCAGGCCAGATTCTGCTTTTATCAATTTCCAAACAGCTTGTTTTGGATTTTTTCACTTTTCTATAAATTTATTTGCAGTTATTTTTTCGCATTTTGCAAGTCATCCTTATGAATTTTTTTTTATATTTTGGAAATAGGATTCAAAAGTGAAGTATTTCAGTCCTGTTCTTAATATAAAAACCATTGAACTTCTTGTGGATTTATTTTTTCAGAATAAATTCAGTCTTCATTCAATTACTTGAATTTGTTATACCTTTTGCCACCCAATTTAAATTGTTTTGACTTTGCTACTTTCGACTATTTGCTACTTTTGACTTGACCGTTTTGCATTCTGTCTGGTTGTAACGCATTTACGGCTGAACGCATGAACCGATTTATTTTAAATTTGACATGAATTTTCCTTTTAGTCATGCGCAGCGATGTTTACAAACGGTTTTTTAAAATTGTGTTGCATTTCACCCTTTTGGCCTTCATTATAGCAATACATTTTTTTGTAAGTAAAAGGTAATTTTCTCTCAAGAACGGTGCGCCCCTCAGAGCCTTGCGCCCTGGAGCGACTGCTCCACTCGCTCCATTATCGGTACGCCACTGCCCCTTAAAAAGAGAGAAAGATCGCCCGGAATATTGAAACCCCAACTTCTGCAGTAACGTTCATAGGGGCTGTGACCCCTTCCTTAACCTCAAACATTCTGAATGAGACCCAAACTTCTGCAGTAATTTATAAAGTTTATAGAGGCTGTGACCCCTTCTTTAGCCTCAAACAATCTGAATGAGTTCATCAATTTCCCAAAAAGCAATAGAATGGGGAGAGTCTCACCTTCAATAATTACATAAATATAGGATACGCCAGAGGTTAAGCGCGAAAATCTAAATGTAGTAACATCCGAAACTAGTATCTATATCTTTATAATAAATGTGGTTGAGACAACTTCGTCTTATGAATACGATTGATTAAACAAGTACTGACTTTCTAAGCCAGAGTTTCTATGTCAGTTATATGGCCTAGTGCCTAATATTATGCGTGTCACTTGTAAACCCGGGAGGGGGGGGGGGGGGCAATTTCCAAAAGAGAATAGCTCAATTATTCGAATAGGGCCCAGTCGGTTCCTTTAACATTTAATTTCAAAGATTCTCATTAAAATGGGTAAGGTAGACATACGAATTATCGGCTACCTAACAAATATCGATAAGTTTTATTTTTGGCCTTAAAATCCAGAGTTTCTCATCAATTTTCAGACTTGATGTTATTTAAGACAAAAAAAAAAAAAAACAATGGATCATCATCAGTTGAAAACTAGAAGCAAACGCTTATTTTTTTAGGTTAGAAGTGTAGGTGCCGATATTTGTCTGGGGGCCGGAAATTGAAGTGTCTACCTGATCTTAATTTTAAAAGGGCCCTGTTAGGTCCTCGAATTTTAAGGCCTGTATTTATGAACGCTCCTTCAGGGCCTTTTGACTCGATGGACTATTGAAATGTATCTATTCTAAAATCTAAAATGTATTTCAAGAGTCCCCCCGAGTCAAGTCACTGAAGGAAAGTTTATACTGTAAATACGGCCCTGAGAGTCCTTTATAAAATGATAGTACTGTAATTCAGGTCACTCACCATAAGGATCCATTATCAAACACAACATTATTGGGTTGTCCATGTGGTTCTGAGTTTGAGGGCACATGATATATTTCACCAGCACAGGACGGTCTAGTCGCCTCTAGAAACGTAAACATATGACCAATCTGAGCATGGTCATGAATAAAATTCTGAGCAATGGGTGAGTAAACTTTGGGTACCCAATTGGGAACAGCTTTCACACAATTGCGGTCTTCGGACAGACGTTCATCACTTTTACAACATCGAAACACTACCACTTTCGACGGAAAGAGTCCTTCCGAAGAAATAATACTGTTCTCAACAGCATTGCTAGGACTGCTAACTGCTAGTCCTAGAACGTAAATTGTCACTAATAATATTAGAATTTGAAATCGCGTATCCAAACCTCGAAGTATTTTCGTAAATGGGCGCATATCTGCCCAACTAACCTCTATCGGAAACATGCCGGCGTCAACTGGTTTGTTTTGGTCATTCGTTTCGAGGAACCGTCATTTTGGTAGCCGCTGGCAGGAAGCTCATCCAATAAAAAGGAATGCTCCGTTGCTCAGCGTGATACACAACGCCACAACAGCTGGTGAAGATAGCAGTAGTATAGCGCCCTATCTACTGTACTTGTACTGGATTACGAGCACCCCAGCCAAGTGAGAAGTGAACATGGGGGCACGTCCCTCCCCCCTCAATATTTGGGACGGTTGTTTGTGTTATCTATTTCGACCTCATCGGAACTGAGGGGGGGGGGGGGGTAATGGGGATAGATCCTCACTGAGGCAAAACTGTTATTAAACTAACAAGCCTTGAGAAACAATTTCTTCAAGTCTAATGGAATTTATTCAGAAGAATTTCTCGTTAAATTTCTATTCAAATTGAATTATTTTTTATCTCAATAGCCTTAAGTGATAAGCACTTAAAATTGAATTCATGCGATTTTTCACCTAAATTCCTATGAAATGTGACCAACTTTAGCCATATGACTAAAGTGACTATAGGCTTTTCAGAATACCGTAGTCTATTTTTTATGATTGTGCATCCAGAGAAAATCAATTATTCTGAAGCTTAAAGATCTTAGTGTTATCAGGCCTGGAAAATGAACCAAGAAATCGTACAAAACTGGTTGTAAGTACATAACTATAGTAGATTTTGTGAATTGGAAGTGCAAATGCAAAAAATATGCTTTTATAGATTCATTTTATTATTTTTAGTGATATCTCAAGAACTAATGTAGAGCTATCTGCTTAAAACAAGTTGCAATCAATTCTTCAGATGTTTCTGCATGTAACAATATCTAATTGTAACCTCTAAGTCCTCTACTTGGGAAAAGTCCTTTTTAGGAAAAAATAAAGTTTGCAAGAATTTGACGTTTTGTTACTCGATAAGGGTGCATTTCCGGATATGTGTTCATCAGACATTCCTATCCTAACTTTTTACGTAGAATCACGTGCATTTATTTATATTTTAATATCTCGCAGATAACTGCGTGTATGCTGACTTTTAATTTAATTTGCAAATTAGCACTCGTAGCTACAGATTAGTCAAACAATAGGACAACCCTTTCCGATCCCATCAACTTGTTGCTTCGTCAACCTTCAGGTAGAAATTAAATGTGCACCCACCACAGATCCCGAAGCCGATTAGTCTATATGATCAATATCGATGTACATCCAGGCCCGTGCTGAACCCCTTGTTAGGGCGGTGGACGACCATGGCCAGAGGGCGCCAGCACAATTCAGAGGGAGGACTAACTATGGGGGGGGGGGGGGGGTTCTGGAATATGATAATCATTAAGTGTTAATTGCACATGAGGAAAGTAACAAAAACAAATATGTTCACAAATGTAATGCTCTTTGATTGAATTTACAAACCAACCTGAAGTAGTCTTTTTAATTCGGAGCTGAAGTGGCAGATATAATCAATATCGGTGTCCAGTAGCGCACCCACGGGGGGACTTGGGGTGCTTAACCCCCCCCCCCCCCAAGAACTCGAAGTCCTTAAAAAATTGTTGATAATTTTTAATAAAATTCACTTTAGGTGTTATGTGCTCCATGCTGGTTAGTGTTGGTGCTTTTTATGGGTTCACACTTTTAAACTAGAATAAAGTTCATAACTAGTGGCTTGACATGGCGGGCTTTGGGCTCAAGCCTCACCTTCAGGCCCTGAAATCCTTATCAAAATGTTGATAATTTTCAAGCGAATTAATTGTGTAATATGGATTCCAGGCTGTACATTTTACACTTGTTTAAATAGGACAGCGGTTATAACAATACCGTTACACTATTGAGAGGTTTATTATGAGTACCATAGGTGGAAATAGAGTTTGTAGCCTGGCAGAATTGAATTAGACTAAGTGGCTCGTTTAGATAGCAAAAATAATTCGCTTCACTCATTTATCAATCTGACAATCATGTAATGTAATACAGCCTCTAGATCCTCCTGAACATGTAATAAATTTAACGTTACAGAAAGTAACTTTTTGGAGGGTGAAGCACAGATAGTTCTGAGACCTGTGCATGGGTAATGAGTTGGACCTACAGTTTTAGGTGAGTTCCGAATCATCGGCAAGTGATTTTATAGCAGAGAACAGATTCTTTTCTGGTGGCTGATCCAATCGGTCACCCTTACAAAGAGGGCAAAGGAATTTGTAGCTCATCTTATCTGACTGAACAGATATCAGGTGTTTGCGAAAAAATTCCGTAAGGAATCTGTCAGATAGAAAAAACGTATTCCTTCGAAAATGCTTCAAAACAGAAATACAGATAGCAGAGAATGAAGCTATCTTTCTCAGTAATAAATCAATAAATTAGTACTCATTCAAAAACGTTAGGCTTCTAGAGACCTCATTTAGGTGGTTAATTGAATACATTCATTGTAAAATGAGCTGAAAAATTATATAAAACATTAACTACCGTGATTATTGCGTTATTCTATGAAATATGCAAAAAGCCAAATGAAGGCGGTTTTTAGATTGAAGGGTATGAACGTTATTGATTGCAAATAAAGCACCCAGAGTTCATAAAATCATAATTTAAATTTGATCAAAACACACAAGAATAGCAAAAGTGGGAAGCATCTTATCTGTGTTATCTGAGCAAAATCCGTGTGCTTTGGTTCAATAAAACTCAACTAAGCTTTGGGATCGTTCTTAAAAGAGCTCAATTTCTAAATTGAGAAGTACCGGAGCTGTGACTTACACTTACTATGGAATACCCACCAGCAAAAGGGGGGGGGGGGTCCGGGGTCCTCCCCCGGGAAAATGTTGAAAATTACCCTTGAATTGGTGCATTTTAAACGCATTTGAGCATGGTTAGTAATGCACATAGAATATTACATAATATACAAAATAATAAGATTCAGGTTTTAAAAAATAGGTCTTTTAAACGATTTTGACGAAAACTTGAAAACCATAGCTACAAAAGTCAGAAACTTAGTCAGTCTAAATTTAAAAAAAAAAACAATCATTTCCAGCTAGTTCAGATGTGGTTTAAAATAAATTATTCTATTATCGATTTAGATAGCCGGAGCTCTGCTGCGTCCTAGAAGATACCGGAGCTCCGCTCCGGTGTGCTCCAGCTGAAATTGAGCCGTGGTTCAGTATTAGGTTCATTCACATTTAATTTGAAAAAATGATTTCATAAGTTTTAAAGGAGAATTTGAAAAAGATTTGGTTCATTGCCAATTAAATTTGTTTACCTATTAAGCCGACAATAAAAAAACGTGTTTTAATGATAATTTTTTGAATTGTAAAATATCCCACCAATTCAAAGATTGGGTAATCTCGATTTGCGTTCAGACTGGCATTTACGTTCACTTTATTACCCACGCAAAAGTTTCAGAATGGTGTGGGCACCATAAAAATGTATAATAGTATATCTTGTAGCACATTTAGCCAACAATATATTAATTCAATTTAATTCACACCACCTATATGAAAGCCTTAGAATTTTCTGAATTTATGATGGAATAGCCGCAATCTTTCACCCTCTTTATTTCTGTAACAAAGCGTTTCCGGACCTTCATTAATTTGATTTTTGTTATCTTCATGAGAAGATGCTTATGCAGTCTGGCAGAATCATTTTGAACTCTTGAAACACTCTGTACAAATGAGACACATTTTGTTTCCCCATAGCTAATACACTTTAAAAAGTCAAGTAATGAACGCCCTCAAGGAACTTTATCGGGCCACAATCTTGTAAAAAAAGCTCAGAAAAATCCCAATTTTACCCCCCCTCCCGATCACAAAGTAATTTGACCTGGTAGGACAGGCGCCCAAAAGTCTGGATCCATGGAGTTCAAAATATCAGCTTCTGAGTGCATTTTAACAGTAAAGATTCTAAATTTTCGTTTGTCGAAGACGATCTCAATCTGGTTATAATTCTATTACCTTCAATGCTTTAGAAGGAAGAGATTCTTGGGATTTGAATAATTTTGGGTCGAAATAGGCCAGATCTCACCCGAGGGCGCCCCGCGCGGGTACTGGAAGAAGCAAGTCCATTCATAAGTAGCCTACACCCTACAGTCGCAATACTCACCCCGGCCGGTCGGCTATATCGTCGATGAGCCTCGTCGTAAAACTTGTCAGTTTCGGAACAAGAGGGCGCCAAAATTTCACAGGCTGGAGGGAGCACCGGGATACGTGCCGGTGTCCCGGCGGGCCAGTGTGTACATCGATTATCGATTAGGAAGTATCGACGTATTGAATCGAGCGATAACCCTATGCTTTTAGCTGTGATCATTCGTATATTTCCATTTTTGCATTTTAAAGTGATTTAAATGCAATTCCAATGAAATTGTAATTTTGGTTATGTTTCTTGAGATGATTTTGAACTAAACGTAAAATATGTTAAAAAATTCTTTTGTCACAATTTTTTACCACAAAAAAGTAATTAATTTTAGGGTTTTTTGATGATATTTCAAGAACTATTCAAGTACCGGTACTGAAACATTTTTTAAAGGATTCTTCATATTTTTCTGCATTAAATACGTCATAATAAATTTACCATACCATAATTTAACATTAATTTTAACTTTCAACTTGATCACAATTTACCATACATATAAGTACAAAAAGTAAAAAAATGTAGAAAGATTGTTACATTTAAAAAAATAATCAAAACAACAATCTAAACAGCATGAAATTTTTATTTTGAACACAAATAGAGCATTATATGCAGATAATTCTACGGTTACAGAATAATATAACGTAAAAATAATGTATAATATATTCCAAAAGATTTTTTCTAATAAATCTAGAATTTGAACTATAAACCATTCGTTGAAAAATATCTAAACATCAATTTTGAAAAATAGAGAATATTCCAGCAATTTCGATTATGGAAACAGAATTTTCCATTTAAATATAAACTAGTATGGACAAATTTTGATTATTATCTTGTTAAAAAGTTTACCTTCATCTGTGATGCTCTCCAGGACGAAATACTTGATGAAAAATCTAATATCAAAACTGATACTATAGCTATTTAAATTTTGATTTAACTCATTTAAAATAGAGGAATACATTTCACTTCTGAGCAGATTGATGGAGCTTCTCCTTAGAAGTGAAATGCATACGTCTAGTTTAAATCAGTAAAATCGTAATTTAAATAGGAATAAAGTGACAGTTTTGATATTAGATTGTTTAAATTTATGATGATTTGGAATGATTTAATCGGAAATAAACAATTTAGAAGGATTTCAGATTAGTTATAAACTACCTTGAATATCATTAGCAAGAAATGTTCATGCTCTTATTTAGTTAGCTTTAAAACTTTAGTTAACAGCTTTAATTAGCTTTAAAACTAAAGTAGTTCTTTTATGTTCCACATTCTTTCTCCATTGAAGGGTTGGAAACTTTAGTCTGATTGATTAGAAATTAATTATTTTTAATGGTAATTAAGTGTTATTAATTGGAATAACTGAGAGGTAACTATGAATAAGTCTAGACCAAACTGTGACAACCATTAAGATCTAAAACACTATCATAGGCAAAAATAAGATTACAGATATTGACGAGCCTAACGTAGACTTGAAGGTAATATTTATTACAGTTTGATGCAGCTTCAAATATATTCCATTAGAAAAATAGTACTGTATTAGAATGTTAGTATTAAATGATAAAAGTTTTGATCGTAATGATTTGGTTGAATTTTCATGAATATCTTTAGATAATGTAATATCGAATACCGTAATAAGCTTTTATTGGTGAGAATTTTAAAAATTAGATCCCTCTCGGAAATTCAATCCTGGGAATACGGTAGACCTACAGCACAAGGAAGGTTCATAGCTGCTTGGTCACCAACCCAAGCATAGGCATGAGCCTTCGTAACTTAACATCAAGACTACCCAGAGTCACTACCCAAACATTGAGAAAAACAATTTTCCGTTTTTTAGAGTATTAATTAGTGAAAGTTTGTTTGATACTAATTTTCCAAGCTGGTAATTAAAATTAAATTAAACTCATAGTTGGGAGTATTCATTTTTCCTTAATTGTTTCATAATTTATGAATATTAATTCCAGTAGATGCTTATTTTTGACAATAAATTATTAAATACAAGATATCAAATTATAATTTGTATTAATACATATTATATAATACAATTAATATATTAATCATGTCGTTCTAAAAACCTCTGTACACTGCAAAGCGTCCAACAGTTGAATTAATTTTCAAGTGATGTTACTATTATAATAATGATAATGGGTAATGTTATAAGATAAAGGGTAATGTTCTTTTAAACAGTATAATATTATTATCTTTGTCTTATATCAGTCTATAGACCTCTATATAAATATTAAGAACTGTTATTCATAAAGTTTAGTTAAAAATAGAGCCAAAGATTTTTTCCAAGAGAATAAATAAAAAATGTGAAACAAAAATTAACACAATGAATATATATATTATTGTAAATGTTGCTTCCATTGAAAGTCTGTAAAGAAATAGATTATTACCATCCAATACGTATTTTCAAGTAAGATATTTTTCGAAAAAAATTAGATTGTAAAATTAATAAATTCTACAACTTTGATAAACAAAAATTTGATGTAAGTATATAACGCATGCTTTTATATATCAATTATGCAATTATAAATACAGTTTGAAGAAATGATGAAAATACTTTTAATATAATAGAAAGATTTATATATTTGAAAGAATTGAGAAAAGTGAATATTCCAAAGGAATAAGTACTAAATGGTACTCAAGAGCACCAGCCTCAATATCATAAAAATGTATGACGTTTTATGATTATTATTGAGGAGTTCTTTTTAATACACCTGGTATAAAGTTATTAAATTATACCGGTATAATGTACAGAATTAATTTACATATTCTTCTATAAAAAAGATAGGGAAAATGTAGAATAAACTTGTATTAAGAAGATAGTTGCAAAACTGACGTTTTTAGAAGATATAACAATAATGAAAAAAAAATACACGAATGATTGAGGTTTACAAAGTTGTACTGTATAGTAAGTTATAATCAAATTATAAATACAATGATAATCAATTCAATAGTGTAGTAGTATTGTTAGAATACTAATGTTCGATAAATGCAATGTTTCAAATTAGCTATCGTTAGGTTAAGATACATAGATAAATTCGAAAAAATATGTACTACAACTGATTAAAATTTTGTATATAAATATCTAAGAATATAAACATTTTTAACTAAAGCATTCACATACACACAATTATAAAGACAAGCACTTACATATAAATTATATATAATTACATATAATAAATTCTATATAAATTATACAAAGCCCTTATTTAGCAGATACACGTTGAAAAAATAATAATCTTTAATAACCACTAATACTGATTCATACAATATACGAGTTCCCTTTGGAAATTTATGTTTGTACCTTGAAGTGTTGATAAGAATCAAGCGAAATGATAACAAGCTCTGGATAATGCATAATTCTCCATGAAACCCCAAATTAATAAGATTTTTTCAAAAATAAATAATGTGAACTTTCAAAGGAAATAAAATTAGACATTTCAGTTTATGAATATCTTTTCAGGTCTAATGTCCGGTTTTTCAGTAAATCATTCAATAGCGGCCGTAAGGCTTGCTTCACACATGCTCGGCAGTCGGGTAACCGGTGTCGTTTATCCAGTTGTATGGACATTGTCCATCATATGGAGCGCTTCACACTTACCCGATTTTTGAAATCATACGATAAAATTTTATCATGACGAGTAGATGACACCGGTTACCCGGTTGATTTGAAATCATAATTATGATTTAAAAATTCAGTAAAGTGTGAAGTGCTCCATATGATACAAAATAATTATGCTACATAAACGACACCAGTTTCTCGACTGACAGGTATGTGTGAAACAAGCCTTAGGGCCGCTATTGAATCTATAGCTACTAAATGATTTGCTAAACGACTGAGAAATCAGGCATGAGATATCACGAATATGTTAAACAATGTGCAAATTATAATTATAGAACTTTACAGTACTTTACAAGATTATGCACAGTGGCGTAGCCAGGATTAGATTTCGGGGGGGCTGCTCATCAATCAAGGGGGGGTGGTGTCTGGGGAGTAGGACTTTTTTTTAATTTAGTGGTGTAAAAAGCTAATCTAGACAACTTGTTGGGCTCAAAATAATTTTTTTTAAAAATTACTACCCAAGAACCTAGGTGGCTAGGTTTGATATAATAATATCTGTGACTATTTTTAGTCAAAACCCTTGAATTGGAACTAACCATACTTAATTTATGAGTCTAACATACTTAACGTACTGAATCTCAAAATTAATACAATGATAATAAATTGCATTTCAAGTTTATAAAAATACAACTCAAATATACATGAATAAAGCATACCCTTTTATAAGTTTCATATAATTTATGTCATTAGCCTAAAACGCACCCAACCCAAAGATCATGAAATCGGAATTTTTTGATCATAGCACACTGATTTTACACGCTTGCATTTATAGAACTTGCATTTATTTGTGTGTTTTCATTTATAAAATCCCGATTTCATGAAATTTGGGTGCGTTTAGGCTAGTGGGCCCCATGGGCCCCCCTTGGCTACGCCACTGATATGCAGTACTTTATAGTACTTTCCAGTAATTTATACTACTTTATAGTAAAAAAGCAAATGAGATTTTTCATGTATTGAATATAGTAATGTTTTTGTTATTTTTTTAATGAAATATACCGCTATTTATTTAATATTAAAAATATATAATATATATATATTATATCAATATATTATAAATCAGTTATTTTATATTTAAATCCAGTTTCTTCACTATTTTCAAAACGGGAATAAAATTAAACCCGAAAATTTGTGTTTCAATAAAGAATTCTGCATTATTGTCTACAAATGAACAGTATTATGTAGTGATCCTACTAAGAAACCATTTTGGTGAGGTTATTTGCAAACAACATATTTTTAATAATATGGCATAATTGTTGCAATACCAACAATAAAGCTAGAATGAGTATCATTTAATTGAACAAAAAATTAATTTAGTAGATTTTGTTCTTTAGCTTACTATCCATCAGCCAGGAACTTCTTCCGTTGAATTTATTTTTTGATAATAATATTGTCAGACTTCAACCCCTGAAAAAAAAAATGTTTTATTCAGTACAAGTATTTTACATAGAGAGAGTGACCATTGGACATCTCCTTCTGATTGGATAATTCGGTCAGGTGGTTCAAATTCGCCATTATTTTGGTGTCCAAATTAAGTATTGGCTACAGTGACCTCTTAGCAGTAAAAGTAGTTTGAACCATATGATATCCTATTGCATTTAGGCTACACTGGCGGGACCACCAAGGTTTACACACATACTGTGTTGCCGGAGCCGTGCAGTTAGGTATAAAACATATGTTTATTTATTTATTTATTACAATAATGTATGTTCAACATCTAGCCTTCAATCAAATATAAATTGGAGATAATATTGTGTTGGAAGGAGGCAATGGCAATAATCTCTATAATAGTCACTGTAAGAAAAAGTATGATAATCGTAGTATATAATTTTTATGATTGAGAATTTCAAGTATTTGAATTTTAAAGATTTAGATGTTTAAGAATTCAGATTTCAAAGATTTAGATTTTATATAAGTTTTCTTCTAAGAGTTATGCCTAATACAATATATATTTATGTAATAAACAAATATAATTGTAAATACAGTGTTGATACTCTGTATTAGAATACTTTGACATAGATTAAACCCAAATATAGCTTCTTTAAAAGGAGAGAGCTAGAGTGAAATTAATTGCACACATCTAGAGCTTAGAGCACTCAAGACCAGAGATTCAAGCTTGATGAATGTTTAGACCTCCCTTAACAGCAATTAAAACCTGTATGAAATCGATTCCAATCAAATTGGCAGAAATTTTTGGTAGGGAAAAATTCCAACACGCCTAAGAATCGGGTTAAATGGCTAGAAAAACATGCTGAATAACATACTAAAAGTACCCAAGAATCCGAACTGTGTTTCGGTCACCATATTGAAAAATCAGAGCTAATAATGTATGTAGCTTTGGCTTAAGAGACATCGGCGTATCATCTATTATCACCATAGTGACATATCATGTTATCAGCTGTTCTGTGAGCTTCCAGCAACCAAACACATTTTGAAACAGTAAGGACCTTCGCACACGAGTCGACTCATTTGCAATTTGAGTTGGCAACGGGAGTCGCGCGTAACCTTGTCTGTGTTTCACAGCGGGAGTCCTCTCACGGGCCAACTGCCAGTCGTCAACTCAAATCCAGTCGACAACGCGAATCGTCTGAGTTGCACGCAACGGTCACCTGCAATTTCAGTTGCGTAGTTGCATGCCATACAACAGTATTGAATGAGTATTGAATCGAAGTATTGAGCTGTATTCGCAATTAATAACCCTTCAATCTCAGTTGATTAGAGGACTCGGCAGCGGAAGGACGTCCGATTTCGTTTCTTATCGCAAAGTTGTTAGTTCTTGTTCAATGAAATAGTTTTAAAAGCCATACCTCAGTTGAAAATTTAAATAATTGGACATTGTTAGTGTACAATATCAAAATGTTCAAAATTTTACATTTATTAGGTACACAGAACCTGTATTAATATATAGAAAAAATATAATTTAAATAAATCATCATAAATCTGTATACTACACTCCAGCATAAGCCAAGAGCTTGTGCGCTGGAGTGGAGTTCTATGAGACATAAAACATTGAAAAGAAAAGAATAAAAAATTGTCAGCAAAATCAAGATTTTGATTTATGATAGCACATTGGAAAGATTAAACTTTATATTTAACGATTTCATTTACCAGCCGAACTATGATAATTATTTATATGTAAATAATAAGTCGAAATATATGAAAAAAAAAATACAATTACAGTACACAACTCATATTTTAGTGAAAGATAGTTACTGAGAATGCATTACTTTTCACCCATGCATCCACATCATTAAGCAATTTTGGAATGATCTTTTCTTTTACAAATTTAATTGGCAGTATGTTGATCAATTTATCATAGATATATTCAAACTGTTGAAACTGCTGCCTTGCAGATGGAGGTCAATGGAAATCCAAAGGCTAGGGGAAGAAACCCCCAATAGAAAATTGACTGTTGTAGTTCAGCATTGGTTTGTTAAAAGGCTAAGGAAGGAAACCTGAAAAAATTCCCTGGTCCTCCAGGTTGGGGGTTGGATGTGGGGCGAACTCCCCCACTCCATAAAAAAAAACATTTGTTATGGAAGCACAAAATGATAGGAACGGACGGCCCTCAAGGAATTTAGTAAAGGAACAGAAATTTAAACGAATAAAAGAATTTGGATTGTTTACATGGAATGTGCTCAGTCTCTATAGACCAGGGGCATTAAAAACTCTCAATGATGAGCTGGAAAAATACAAGGCTGACATTGTAGCATTGCAGGAAATTCGGTGGAATGGCAGTGGTGTGATGCAGAGGAGAGACTATGACTTGTACTATAGTTGTCATGAAAGAGAGCATGCATTTGGTGTTGGATTTATGGTATTCAAGAAAATAAAGGACAAAATTATAAAGTTTCATCCAATTAACCATAGATTGTGCAGCATAAGAATACGTGGAGTTTTCTTTAACTATAGTATATTATGTGTACATGCGCCGACTGAGGAAAAGGAAGATGATGAGAAAGATGCCTTTTATGAGAAATTGGAAAGGGCTTATGAAAGCTGTCCCAGAAATGACATAAAGTTTGTGATTGGTGATCTAAATGCTAAGGTTGGCAGGGAGCAACAGTACCGACATCATAATGGTATATATAGCCTTCATGAGATGTCTAATAACAATGGAACAAAACTGCTTGACTTTGCTGGTGAAAAAAAAAATGTTTGTTGTTAGCACAAAGTTTCCTTGTAAAGATATATACAAGCACACATGGAGGTCTCCTGATGGTGTTACTGTCAATCAAATTGATCACTTACTGATAGACAAAAGGCATGCCTCAGATGTAATGGCGGTCAGAACATATCGAGGAGCAAATGTGGACTCTAACCACTATCTAGTTGGCTCAGTGATTAGGGCACGAATTGCCAACTCCAGAAAAGCACAAGGAAGAAGAAGTAAGAAATATAATGTAGATGCTCTCACGGACGCAACAGTGCAAGTGCAATACCAGCAAGCAGTTACAGAAAGACTGGTAGATTAGCCAGAAGGAGGCATAAATTGGCGATGGGAGGCATGCTCCAAAGCGGTGAAGGAAGCAGCAGACATAATATTGGGCAGAGAGGAAGCTCCAACTAGAAGAGGCTGGTTTGATGACGAATGTCAAGCTGCCACGAATGAGAAGAATGCTGCATACCGATTGATGCTACAAAGGCGAGGAACAAGAGGCTCAATGGAGGAGTATAGGTAGAAGAGGAAACTGGAGAAAAGACTGCATAGAAGA
This sequence comes from Conomelus anceps, assembly GCA_948455865.1. NCBI lineage: Eukaryota > Metazoa > Arthropoda > Insecta > Hemiptera > Delphacidae > Conomelus > Conomelus anceps. The sequence goes on along the minus strand of OX418221.1, from coordinate 28,952,616 downwards.
AAGAAAAGGCTATTTGAGATCAGTCAAATGCAAGAGCTGGAGGATTTACATGAGAGAAATAAGGTAAGACCCTTCTATGAGAAACTCAACTGGTTCAGAAAGGGTTTTAAGCCAAGGGTGCACATGTGTGAATCAAAAGAGGGAGAGCTCATAACTGACAGAGATGGAATCCTTAGAAGATGGGTAGAGCACTTTGACATGAAGCTAAATGGTGATATGGCAGAGCTTGGAAATGATAATGTTTATGGTGATGCAGCTCAAGAAGGTTAGATAGAGATGGAGCCTATCACAGTACAGGAAGTTGAAGTTGCGCTTAAAAAGTTGAAAAATAACAAAGCCCCAGGTTATGATGAAATACCAGCTGAACTACTGAAGTGTGGAGGCAATCAGCTCAAGAAGCATCTGTTCAAGTGTTTGGAGGAAGTATGGGACCAAGAGGTATTACCAGATGATTGGAAAAAGAGCATAATTTGTCCAATTCATAAAAAAGGCTCACAGCTGCACTGTGAGAATTACCGGGGCATATCTCTCTTGAATGTTGCTTATAAAATCTTGTCAATCATCTTGTTTAGTCAACTAGAGCCTTTTGTTGCTAACATGGTTGGGCATTACCAGGGTGGTTTCTGCAGAGGTAAGGGTACCATTGACCAGATATTCACTCTACGACAAGCAATAGAGAAGTTTAAAGAGTTTGATATTGATCTGCATCTGCTTTTCATCGACTTTGAGGCTGCATAATATGATACTATGATAAAAAGAGATGAGCTCTATAAGGCCAAGGCTGAAATGGGAGTGCCAAAGAAGCTGATAAGAATGATTAAAGTGACCATGGATGGTACTGAAAGCCTGATAAAAATACAGGGTGACTTGTCAACTCCTTTTTCTACAAGGCGTGGTGTTTGACCTTTGGCTTGGGCTTGTCTTCTGTTCAATATGGCTTTGGAGTCAGTTATAAGGAGAATGCGGCTGAATGCAAATATATATGATAGAACACTCCAGTTGCTGGCATATGCCGATGACATCATACTCATTGGTCGATTACAAAGATATATTGATGAAGCACTGTTGAATTTGAGTGAGGCAGCAGCAGGCGTTGGGCTGAGGATCAATGAAGGTAAATCTAAATATATGATAGTCTCTGCTTCACAGTTTAGAAGAGCATGTCCTGGTCAAACCATCAATATTGGTCAGTTCAGGTTTGAAGCAGTAAATAAGTTTGTTTACCTGGGCTCAATGGTTGATGATGAGAATAATGTTGATTGCGAAGTGGGGAGGAGGATTATTATGGAGCATATTATGCTTTGCAATGCAAGTTTAGATCTCGCATCCTCTCCCGTTGTACCAAGTTATTGATGTACAAGACCTTGATAATTCCCATTCTTATTTATGGTTTAGAGATAGTGCCACTAACTAAAGCAATGGAAGATCGACTAAATATATTTGAAAGAAAAATCCTGAGGAAAATTTATGGCCCAATCAATGACAATGGAGAGTGGAGAAGGAGGTACAATGATGAAATATACGGCATGTACCAGGATTCTTGTATTGTCAAGAAGATCAAAATAAAAAGACTAGAATGGGCAGGACACCTCATGCGCATGGCGCCTCATCAACCCGCCAGACAAGCTTTTCAACAGGGACTAGAAGGCAAACGGTGCGTTGGAAGACCGAAATTATGCTGGCTTGACTGTGTGGAGAGAGATGCAAAAATCATTAGAGCACGGAACTGGAGAAGAGTATCGCTGGATAGGGACCATTGGCGACAATTACTAGTGCAGGCCAAGACCCGTCCTGGGTGAAGAAGAAGAAGAAGATATTCAAACTGTCTCCTACAAAGACTTAAATCAGTTCTGGATACTTGGTAGGAATTTGTGCTAGAGGGACGTAAATTATAAATTGGTAGATGGGGAAGGAAACTATTTTTATTTTTATAATTGAGTTGCGGACTCAAGTTGCAAACAGGTTGCACCCACTCCGATTGCACGATTCCAATTGCAGTCAAGTTGCAAACTCAAATTGCAAATGAGTCGACCTGTGTGTGAAGGGCCTAACAGTGCCCATAAGTGAAATTTAAAATTAATTTTGAAAATTCTGAAAGGAGAATCAAAAATCGGTGGAAACTGAATCAAGTTTAGAGGAAGCTCAACAAGATTAGCCAAATTCAGTGTTCCAAATCGTTGTCATTTTTGTGAAATCAGAAAGACAAAAAAAACACACACACACCTACTCACTCTCTCACTCTCTCTCTCTCTCTGAATTCAAAGGTTAAGTGTAGGAAATTCCTTAATGGCAAAGACTTCGCCTCTTTGTGTAAATCTTCTCTCAGATCCAAGCTCTCAAGCTCTCTTTTTCTTTTTTAACAATCACATTTATTTCTGCTGTACTATACTTTATATATTTAAATATATATTTGTTGTATTTATAATCTTTTCTACTCAAACTATTCAACCATTATGTTTACTTTACAAAAACAACTGTACATCACTTCAACTAGGGGATTGATTGATTAAATGTCTCTATTAGGGCGGAGTTAGGACTCCTGGTCTTCTCTTCCACTCAAGGGGATCTGAGAGTTGCTAATATTAATAATACTTCTATCATTCATGTACATTGTAAATTTACACAAAAAATTTCATCTGAATCTGAATCTCTTAATATAGGCGAAGTAAATTAAAAAATAAAACAGTATAATTAAATAATATTGAATAAAAAGACACTAACCTTGAGGCTCACGAGGTTGGCTCATCAGTGTCTCCAAACAGCTGAAAGTGTTCTCGCCTAAGGGCACTAAACCTCAATCTCTCCTTATCAAGTGACGCCTCCAGCTCTTTTATTCGCACCAACAGTTCCATTTGCAATTTCTTGGCTTGATGAAGCGACATTCCTGTCATGTCCATGTCATCTGCAAACAATAAACATGTCACAATAATGTAAACAACAAGGAATAATGTACTTTACAGATACAGTATATAGATGAAAACTTTATGCTTAGGTTCAGGCGAGGCTGTAACTCGTCCCAAGATAAAGAAAAAAAAGAAAAAGATTGGAGAAGTAAGGAGAAGAAAGGAGGAGAAGTACGGGAAGAAGAAAACAGAGAAGGAGAAGGATTAGGATTAGGACGAGGAGTAGAAGGAGAAGAAAGAGGACAAGGAGAAAAGAAAAAGAAGGAAAAGGAGAAGGAGAGTAAAACGGAGGAGAGAGAGAGAGAGAATAAGAAGAAGGTGAGGGAAAATAAGAAGGAGAGAGAGAATAAGGAGGAGGAGAAGAGGGTAAAGGAGAACGAGAAAGAGAAGGAGAGAGAGGAGAGAAAGGAGGAGAGGGAAAAGGAGAATAAGGAGGAGAAGATAAAGGGAAAATGAGGAAAAGGAAAAGGAAATGATAAAAGGAAAAATGAGGAAAAGGAAAAGAAGAAAAAAGAGTGGAAGAAGGAAGCAGAAGGAAATTGAAAGGAAGGATTACAAGAAGAGGACAAAAGATGAAAAGGAAAAAAAAGAGAAGACAAAAAAGAAAAGGAGAAAAAATGAGAAGAAGGGTGGAAAATAAGACGGAGAAGGAGAAGATAAACTGAGAGAAAAAGGTGATGAAGGGGAAGGAGAATGATAGGAAGACAATTAAATTAAATTTGTTAATAGGTTTATACATCATGTTCTAGAAACTCAGATTCAATTGAATCGGGCAACTGAAAAAGAAGAAGAAGATGGAAGAAAAATAGAGGAGGAGGAGGAGGAGGAGGAGGAGGAGGAGGAGGAAGAGGAGGTGGAGGAGGATGAGGAAGAAGAGGAGGAAGAAGAAGAAAAAGGAAGTAAAAGAAGGAGAAAAAAGAGGAGGAGGAGAAAAGGAGGAGAAGGTGAAGAAAAAAGGAAACAAAGAAAAAAGAAAAGAGAAAGAAGAAGATGGATAGAGAAAAAACTAAAAGAAGTAGGAGAAAAAGAAAAAAGGAAAGAAGAAAGCAAGAGAAGAAGGGAAAGAAATTGGAAAAAGAAGAAGAATATGAGGCAGAAGAAGAAAAAAAGAAGATAAAGAAAACGGAGTGGAAGAAGGAGGAAGAGAAGAATAAGAGGACAGAAGACGAAGACGAAAAAGAGAAGAGAAAGAAGAAAGGAAAGAAAATGAGAAGGGTGGAAAAGACGACAAAAAAGGAAGAAGAAGAGGAAGAAGAACAGTGTGGAACTAGAATACAAAGAAACAGTAACAAGAAGAAGAAGTAGAGAAAAAACTTAAAGAAGGAGAAAAAAGAGAAGAAAGGAAAAGAAGAAAAAGGAAGACAAGAAAAAATAAGAACAAAAAGGTTTAGTCACGTTCCAGAAGCCCAGATTCAATTGAATCGGGTCACCTGTTAGTATATAAAATCTATAATAGTATATAAAGTAATAAAAGTAGAGCGTCGATAATCCGGATTAATTGGGACCAAGCCTCATCCGGATTATCAAAAAATTCGAATTTTCGAAAAAAGGCTGTCTTTATGCGTTCAAATGATAGAAACTTAACTGAAACCTTGAGAATTCACTCAAATATATATGTAAAGTACAGTAGGTAAATACAGTTGAAGCTGTTGTGTATTACTTTCAGTATTGCACTTTAATGGAACTGTAACAATATCGCACAAAACGTGAAGTACATTACAGTAAAAAAAGAACTGTAAGAAAGAACGAAGTTGAAGAACAGTACACACTCTAGACATAGAGATATAGAATAGGCTAAATGATTAATTTTCTTGTAATTTGTTTGAGAAAAGTTGAATGATAAACCGGGCTAGTCAGCTCAGACCGTACCTTCCAAAAAGCATAGTAACCACTATAGTAGTAGAGTCTTTACTAGGTTTTATTCACTCCAAAGTAAGTAAACACCAGAAAAGTTCAAGGCCGTCTAGTGTTTACTAGTCCCCGTAGTCATCTTTTACTACAGATGTAGCTTTTACTACAAGATTGTTATTCACTCGAAAGCTAGTAAACTGTCCAAAAACCCTTATTAAAGTCTTTAATTGATTTTCGTACTGCAGTAGTTATTCGAGTTTTTGCAGCAAAGTCTGTAATACGTTTTGGGAAAGTGTACTCTCCTGTTTCTCGAGCCATGAAATCAAAGCATTTATCATTTTCATTTTTTTCCGGATTATTGAAGTTCTACTGTAGTAATAGTAAATAGTAATACAGTCGACTCTCGTTAATACAGAAATTCGATAATAGGAAACTCTTGGTACGGTAATACGAAGTACATCCCCGGTCCCCTGAAAAACTCTTGACATTTCGAACAAAAGCAATGCATTTTGGTACACTCGATAATACGAAGTAAAATACCGAGCCTGACCTGACTGCAAAACGCGATAATTCGAAGTTTGTCATAAAATCTCTTACGAAGTTCTACTTAGTTTTAATATACAGTAATACAGTACTATATACTGTACATATGCATATTTCTTACGGTGTGCTTATTGTAGGATATTAATGCATTAGGATACTGTACAGAATCTTGTTGACAAAAATGTTAAAATCTTAATTCAGCTCACTTTTCAGTCTTGGTTTATTATTCAAGCAATATTATGCAGTAAAATAGATAAAAATTAAGTGACTTTTTTAACAAAAAATAACTATTTTGATGGAAACTAATTGTTTTTTCATTATACTGAACTTTTAACAATATTCTTGATAATTTCTATTTTGATTGACAATAATTGTTTTTTAATTATACTGTACTTTCAACAATATTCTTGATAATTTTTGTTTTCAAACCTTGTTTACTGGTTTACAGTATTTCCTCATTAAATCTATAAAATAAATTTTGCTGTCTATAGTTTTTTTCCTCTTCCATCCAAACTTTCGATAGTACGAACTCTTGATAATTCGAAGTTTTTCTCTGGTCTCTGGTCCCTCCAAATTTGTATTATGGAGAGTCGACTGTATACTATAATAGCTTATAAAGTAGTAATAGTAATATGACAATAGTTAGTGCCTTACCTGACTCCTCAATGAGTTGATTACAAGACTTGGTGGTGGCGACCACTACAGCGGTGGCCTGCATGACGTCTTTGGATGCGGTGGACAGGGCGGCCATGTTGGCACTGTTCTTGTCGGCCTTGACTCGGCTGGCAAACACCAGCTGCACTGTGCTGGCCGAAATCACCTGCGACGCCACCACCTCCAATTTGCGCAGCGAGTTCTCCAGTTGCTCGCCTCGCTCCGTGGCCACCACGCGGTCGGCCGCTTCCCTAAAACACACAAACGTCTTGAATTAAAAATAATTGAATAAAAACAAGATTCAAACCACAAATATACAACCGACAGACTGCACAAAGAGTATTTAAAAAAGGCTGTACAAAAGGTTGTTTTTTTTTCGGAGGATGAAGCCCACATAGGTCTGAGACCTGTGCATGGTTAATGAATTGGATGATTGATGAGTTGGATCCACAGTTTTAGGTGGGTTCCGAACCACCGGGAAGTGATTTTATAGCAGATAACATTATATTGAGGTGGAGTAGGACGAGAGGAGAAAAAACAACGAAAAGGAAGATGATGAAGAATAGGAAGTTGAAGAAGATTGAGAACAAAAAGAAGAAAATGAGGAGAGGAAGAATGAGAAGAGAAAATAAAAAACAGAAGAAAAAGAAGAAAAAAGAAACTAAGTGAAGATGGAAATAAAGGAAAGAATAAGAGAGATGTATAATAAGAAAGAAAAGAAGAATAGAAAGAAAAAATTAGTTAAAAGAGAGAAAAAGGAGCAGGAAGAGCGAAGAAGAAAAAAGAGAAAAAGAAAGGCGACGGCAAAGGATTCGAAAAAAGAAATGAGAAAAAATGGAGAAGCTAGAAAATAATAAATTATATTTAAAATAAAGTGGTCTTTTAAATAACGTACTACGTGCATGAAAGTTTTCATTCATTGTTTTCTTCTAACTTCAAATATTCATTGTTTTTTCCCCAATTTTTAATATTTATTGTTTTTTTTTTCAATTTAGTTTATATTTCCCGACTATTACGTATTCTGAAATAGGTCATCAATTGAAATTCACAATTTAAAAGGTACTTATTCAATGAATTCACAATAAAGATTTGGCTCCTATTGTAACATTGCTTTTCATTGTTTCTTTTATAATTTTTAATATTTATTGGTTTTTTAAAAAAGGAAAGAGATGAAGAAAATGGAAGAGAGAAGAAAAAGGAGACAATTTTTAATACTCATCGACTATAATATATATTAAAATACATCATATTATATTTTCAATTTTAAAGGTGGACTAATCAATGAACTTACAACAAATATTTGGCTCCTATGGCTACAGCTTTGGCAGCTGAAATTAATCCTTCCGTCCATTGATGGTTCCTCTTGTAAAACTCCTTGACCGAAGCGGAACCCTAAAAACAAAATAAATTGGGGAAATTTCACAAAATTGAAAAAATAATATTGAAATAGCCACTTATAGGGAAGTGATACCCGAGTGCCGTATCAGGTATCTGTTCAATCAGAGATAAGCTACGAAACTCCTGAGCCATCTTTTTAACAGTGACCGATTGGATTGGCCAGAAAAAAAGACTCTGTTCTCTGCTGTAAAATCACTTCCCAGTGGTTTGGAACCCACCTAAAATTGTAGGTCCAACTCATCAATCACCATCATCCAATTCATTATCCACGCACAGGTCTCAGACCTATGTATGCTTCATCCTCAAAAAAACAAAACAAAAAAAAAAAAACATTTTTCGAATAATGGTATGTATAGTTCCATTGAGCATTACTGGTACCCGGTAAATGTTACCGGTGGCGTTTGATTGGTCTACTCAAATTTTTAGATTTAATTTACCGGTTTTCGGTAAGGCTCCCATAAACTCAACCATTACTACTTGATTTACTTCAACTTCATGAAATTCTCAATTTCCCTCGAAACAAAATTTGCTTTTGCTTTAAAAAGTATTATCAAAGTAAAATGTTTCATTTTTTTAACGAAGGCATATTTTAAATGAATATTTAAGTATACAGCAAAAGAAAACAATTATTAAAAACAAACAGGAAGCTCATAGAACAGCTGATAACATGATAATACGCCGATATGTCTTAAGCCAAAGCAACAGATTTATTTATTTATTGTGACAAATTTACAACGAATGTGAAGGTGCAACAGAATCAAGTCCAAAACTGCTCCCTTCACAAATTTTGAATATGTTACATTGTCTAAAACATTGAGGTTAACACAGACTAAACATTTAAGACTTGCGAAAAACCTTCACTCAAAAAATAGCAAAATGAATATTCTCACTTAACCACTATTAATTTTAATTTAAAGATTAGGACAGTATCAATATTACAGCTGCTAATTACCCAGCGTCATCAGACGAGCTTAGTTATTGTGTGCATTGAGCTTTTCCTGAAATACATTATTCTGAAGAACTAAACACAAAACTATGCAGGTGGGAAGAGCTGGAAAGTTCCTAAAAAGGTAGCTCTCTTATAAAAAAAAACTAAAAATTCACAGTCAGCATCAGTGTAAAATACAGTTTATTTGTGAACTTCTTTTTTCAAATAGATGAACTGTATGGTATAAAAATATTAGCCCAGTATCAATATTACAGCTGCTAATTACCCAGCGTCAGAGGTACTTACTGTGTGTATTGAGATTTTCCTGTAAATACAAGAACTTGACACAACACTATGTAGGAGGGTATAGTTCATAAAAAGGTATCAAAATCATTTATTGTCAAAACAAATATCAATTTGTATAACAACGTCAATTTAGTTTAACATAATTTCTAAGTTAATTTAAAATACATATTACACAGTCAAATATGGTAACTAAATATTCTATGGATAATAATCCTGTCTATATATTTTTTAGGAACTATTACCACTCAAGTAGTCTACAAACTCTTCAACATTATAAACACAAAGTTCACACATTTGTTTAATATATTTTTAAACTTCTCCATTTTCAGAGATCTTACTTCAATCGGCAACAAGTTATACATTTTTTTTACCAAATTCGTGAAAACTATTTAGAGTCAGCTGTAAATTCCGTTGACTCCTATGTAACAAGGAATTGTGACGTGTATCATGACTATGAATAGAGTTGTTCGTCTGCATCTCATGTATGTTACATTTTATATACAACAGACATTCAAGAATAAAAAGAGATGGTAATATTTTTAGCTTCCCAATGAAAGGTTTACAGTGTGTCCTATTGTGGACAATAAGGGTAGCTCACTCTTATAGAAAAGAACAATAAAATTTACATCAAATTTACAAATTTACTACCATAAATTATCTACCAGAAAAGAAAACCTCCAAACTGGAATCCCGGGTAAAATGCTAGTAAATAAATAATAATTATAATTGGTTGCACATACCTTGCCCTGTGAGACAATTTCCGCTTGAAGCAATCGAGCTTTTTGTACGAGAACTCTTACAGCCTTCATTAACGTCGTACATGAGTCAAGAATCTTTTCATTGACTTCTAACTTGATTCCAGAATCGGCAGCTCTGGATTGTTTCAACATCTCCTGGTGATAAAAACATAAAAATTAATGATACCAATGCAATTATATAAAAAACAACGATTATTTTTTTATTGAGGTTGGTTTATATATTTAAACTGATAAATATTGTTGTATACAGGGCAGGAAAACGGAAACAGCGATTTTCAACGAAATAACTGCTGCGTCAATACGTCTTCCGGTTGCAGTAGGCAGCGTGTTTGTTTGCTTTTCCCCATACTCTCCTCGCCTTGTGGTTTATCTGAGACCCCTGGAATGTTCTTATCTCGGCAATTAAAATAGTCACGATGAATGGAGAATGATTATTTGTTTATTTTAGAATTTTATAGGGAATAAAATTCTCATTTATTCTGGATTATGAAAAATGTATAAAAGGCAGAAGCTCTCGTAAAAGTCAGTCAGTTGTGATTCAATGTGGCAGAGTGATTGAAAGTTCCCACTCATACAAACCGGATTACCAGTGAGCGCTAATCCAAACTGTGTTGTATGAATGTTTAATGTATTAAGTGATAACGCAGTATATTGTGACAGATTATTATTCAGGCTTCTTTGACTGCATTCTCAGGCTGCATTCACAATCTCCCTTTTTAGTACTCCCTCATCTTCAACAATTGAGCTCCACTGGGCCCAATATGTCTTCACACTTGGTGAAAGAGGTGCCACTTCCTGCCAGGCTGGTCTTCCTTGTCCAGTGCGTTTCCAAGCCCAAAGATATTTCAGGTCAGGATCCTCTTCCTGGTCCTTCTGGAGCTGGTCACTGCTCCACAAATCAGCAACCACTGTTGTTCTTCTCAGCATGCCTTCCTTGCTATAATGATGTGAACAGTGCTTGCAATCTTTCTCGCATGGCCTTCTTGACAGTCCATCTACATTCCCATGACTGGTTCCTGCTTGATGAATTGACTCAAAGTCATACTCTTGAAGTCGCTCAATCCAGCGTGCCACCTGTCCTTCAGGAGTCTTGAATCGTTGGAGCCACTTCAGGGCTGCATGATCTGTTCTCAGCAGAAAGTGTCTTCCATAAAGGTACTTGTGAAAGTGTCCAACTGCCTTAACTACTGCCAATAGCTCTCTGCGGGTGACACAGTAGTTGCGCTCTGGTTTTGAAAAGACCTTACTGAAGTATCCAATGACTTTCTCAACTCCTTCCTGCTCCTGAGAAAGTACTCCTCCAATGGCTACATTGCTAGCATCTGTGAACAGGATGAATTTTCCTTCTGCTCTTGGATAACCCAGGATTGGTGCATTTATCAGAACATGCCTTAGTTCATCAAAAGCTTGCTGATAGTTCTCATCCCAAATGAAGCTGCTCTTGTCCTCAGTCAACTTGGTCAAGGGTTTTGCAATATTGGAGAATCCCTTCACAAACCGCCGATAAAATGTGCAAAGACCCAGAAAGCTTCTAACTTCATGCTTATCCTGTGGGACTGGCCAGTGTGTAATAGCTTTTATTTTCTCTGGGTCAGGGGCGACTCCAGAATCTGATACCACATGTCCAAGGTAGTTGACTTGTCTTCTGAACAGGTTGCACTTCTTTGGATTCAATTTTAAATTTGCTTGCCTCAGCCTCTGGAAAACATGCTCCAATTGTGCAAGTGGTGACTGTATGATTTTCCCAGGCCAATGATGTCATCCAAGTAGACCAAACAGGTTTCCCAAGATAATCCTCTCAACACATTCTCCATGAGCCGCTCAAATGTAGCTGGTGCATTACATAGTCCAAAAGGGATGACTTTGAATTGCCAAAGTCCTTCTCCAATTGAGAATGCTGTTTTCTCCTGTCTTCTGACTTCAAACCAACTTGCCAGTAGCCACTCTTGAGATCTAATGTCAAAAACAATTTGCATCCTTCCAGACTGTCCAATGTGTCATCAATCCTTGGCAATGAATAGCTGTCCTTCTTGGTGACATTGTTCAACAGGCGATAGTCAATGCAGAATCTAGTTGACCCATCACACTTCTGACACAAATTGTTATGGGTTCTAATGGCTAAAATGGCAACACTAAAATTCACACTTGCACTTTATTTACACAAATTGTAAGTTCAATTAATAAAGAAAAACAGATCAACAAATGACAAGCTAATGCTTATTATTTAGTAATTATTTTCAAGAGTTAATGAATAATTAATTATAGGCTGATCAATAACAAAAGAAACTAGAGTCCAATAAACTGTGCAATAATGTAGAAAGAAATGAGATAAAAATAACAACTAATCACTTACAAAACATTCCAATTCGTTATTTGACAGTCCCAAATCGTATCACTTAACACAACGTCTTTAAACTATTAGTAAGCTGCACAAACAGTAAACACTTGTCTCTGCGCTTGACACTGGAATCAAACACTGTTTACTCCACTGACACTGGATTGTCTCTCTCACAAGATCTGTAACACAATCTGTCACGCAGGTTTGTAAACTAAACTAGCTTGTTCATGTGGACTTCTTTATATAGCTGTTGTAGTTGTATAATTCCAAGAATTGGCGGCTTCTCGAAGCTTCAAGAATGCTTGGAATATAGACCTTGTTTCTTCAGGAAGTCTGAAGAAAACTTGAGAAATTCAATTGAGTGCAGGGGCGGATCCAGCAGCAGATTCTTTTTTTTTGGGGAGGGGGGGAATACATGAGTGGGTATCAAAGGGGGGTGGCCTGGGTTTGTTTTTTTGTTTTTTGAAAATGTGACCTAATCGCGAATGTGAAGCAATTCAAGGTTATTCTCAATTGCAATGAAACCAATTTTTCTGATTTTGTAGAACATGTTAGATAAAGAAATTTAATTGTTCGCCTATTGCCTTTACAACCTCCTATTCCGCCAAACAACCAGAAACTTTATTTTTTGGGTGTAAATAGAATATAATTACTGAGTGTAAATAGAATAATTAATGTAGCAAAAATCATGTTCAACCCATAGTTTAATGTTTGTATCTCAAATGAACATTAAGTGGGAATATCACATTGAAATGTTCTTAATAAACTTATCTGGAAAAAAATGTTATTGGTCAAGACAGCAGCTATCAATTGCATTAAAAGATCATTCATTTCATTTCATCATTTCATAAATAGATAATATGAATCCTGGGAGCTGACTAGCTACCACACTCTCGGTACAATAATTACAATAGTAATTTTTAATTTGAAGTAGTAGACCACTATCGATAAATTGAAGCAATACACTTGACTATTAAAAACGGGGGTTCGGGGTACAGTAGAAACAATCAGTCTGGGCACGTGGCTCTGTTTTCACTACTAGCCGTCCTGTAAAAGTTGACTAGCTGACCTTGAAGACATCTGCAGCGTCGCATGGGCCACATGTTTTTAGAAATGAGCGATAACCACTCCCCTCGCCATGGCTGACTACCAAACGGCCACGCGCCCAGACTTATTGTTTCTACTGTACTCCCCGAGAAAATTTTGGAGAAATTACCTCTCTGAAAACACATTTCAAGGAATCACTTGGGCATTAACTCTAATTTAACACTAACTTCAACCCACGTTATGTTCCAAAGTAAATTTTATTTAGTTCTTGTGTTACTGTCAATGGGAGATCCGAACCTCACTCAAAACTTCCATTTTTCTATATTTGATCCCTCACTGCTCCTGATTGGGGTACCATACAGTTCTGTGAGCTTTAAAAAACGATTGGAGTGGGGGTCTCCCTTAAAACGTTTTAAGAATAAAATTCATTTAAAACCACATTTTGAGCGATTCCAGACATCTTTGACTCTTGCCAAAAATTGTCTAAGGCCTACTAAAATTCCAAAAATGCTTTTATCTCGTGGGGGGGGGGATATCCCCCTGATCCCCCACATGGTACAAACTGTTAAGAAAGAATGAAATTAAAAAAAAAATAAATACACTTATTATTTGCAGTCAAAATATTTCAACAATTTTTTGAGGATTCAGGGTCTATGCTCTAGGGTGATCTCAGATCTCACTGAATGTACTAATAAAATGTATTGCTAATAAAACAGGTCTGCTTTTGTACCACAGCAGTCCTCAGCCATAAGCTACGGAATCCACAAAAACCTTTCAGTACTAGCTTTATTTTGAGACCAAGTACTGAAGTACGGTACACAATATTTGCAATAGAAAAGTAAATGTTGGTTCGGCATTACTGTAACATTTTCCTCGTTTATCAACAACTTTGAAAACTCTCCTTCATTTTCTTCTATTTTTAATTTTTCTATTTACCCTTTCCTCTTTCTCTTATTTTTTCATTTTCATCTCTCTCCTCCCACCAATTTCTATCCTTTTATTTCTTTTTATCTCTTTTCCACTTCTCCGCTGTTTTCTGTCCTCTCCGTTCCTTCCTATTTTCTTCTTCTCTTTCTTTCCTTCCTCTTCTTTTTCTTTTCCTTCCTCTTCTTTTTCTCCTTCTTTTTCTTCTGCATTTGGGGGGGGGGGATTTCCCCGTGGATCCGCCACTGATTGAGTGAGAGAGATGCAGACTTGAAGAATAAGAGTGACAAAGACATGTGAAAAGCAAGAGAACGCAGATTAGGTTTCAAGTCACGTACGACCATGAGTGGAATGATCTACGTACAACAACGTAGTTCTATGTGCGTAAATAACTGCTTTGCTTGCTTTTGTAACAGTATTTATCAAGGTTTGGTAATGTAGGAATGAGGAGAAACGATTGAATGAGATTAAAATTTCATCAGATCTCATAAATGTAAAATAAATAAAGTTAATCATTTGAGGTCGAATAATACACAGGATTTATTCATTATTTAATATTTAAAAGGATTTGTTTTAATTAGGATTTATAACTATTTGAGAACATAGTTCTCCTATAACTATAGGAGAACACAAGAAAACGTCTAGTGCTATATTCGAATTTTTGTCTGAAGCATGTAGTTCCAAATTCCATGAAATCAGATATGAAGTAACTGATACAAGAATATGAGATTTAATTTGCAAAAATTATGAAAATTGCATCTTTAGGAAAGTGATAGCCGAGTGCCGTAGCAGGTATCTGTTCAATCAGAGATAAGCTACGAAATTACTGGGCACTCTTTGTAAGGGTGACCGATTGGATTGACCAGCAAAATAGACTCTGCTCTCTGCTGTAAAATCACTTCCCGGTGATTCGGAACCCACCTAAAACTGAAGGTCCAACTCATCAATTACCATCATTCAATTCATTACCCACGAACAGGTCTCAGACCTATGTGGGCTTCATCCTCCAAAAAAAGATGTCATAGTTGAGCAGCATTAAATAGAATAGTTTAATATTACAAAAATTAAACTTTTTAGAATAATTTACGAAGACATTGCAGTCAATAAGAAAATAATGTTGATTATTCTTATTCAGTCATTTCTAGTTAAATAGACATATGTTTATTAAATAATAAAAAAGGATGCGAGATTTGAAGTTTTCTGTTTGTTGAGGACATTTTTAACATCAGTTTTTGATTGTTTTGTAGTGCTTCTGCAGTTTATTTTAATCCAATTTAGATGTAAATTAATGTAGTTGATTATTATAGTCTGACCACTCTATGCCCCATCTTGCGTAGTGTGGTCAGGTTAGAAATAGCATTGCAATTCTCATATTCGATAAAATAAAAAAATTATATTTCATAGTACACTATAATCTAATAATATCGAATTTATTATCAGTTCCTTTAGAAAAATTGTGGGAAAAGTGATCATGAATAAAAAATTACCCTAATATTAAATTATAAATGATACAATTACAAATAATAAATTTGGTACGAACCTCGATTCCTTTCACTGCCTCCTCAATAGCTTTGTCCATTGATGCCAGTTCATCTTCTACCATATCACCAATTTTTTCAGTCGTTATTACAGCATTTATCTTTCGGCCTGTCACTGATAATTCCCTAACCTTCTCTCTAAATAGTTCACAATTTCTGGGCTCTTTTAACTTGCAATTCTTCAGTAACTCTAAACACATTTCACCGAATGTCTTACACTCTTTAGCCATTCCTGAAAAAATAAAGAGCATTTTCAATAATAATAATATAAAAGTTGAAGTGTAATGATTTGAAAAGATGAACAAATCTATCAGACCCATTAACAAATTTGACCCAGTAAAATGGATAATATGAAAAAAAGAAAGATGATACATTGATGAACGATCAAATTCCTCGTTTTGTTAAACTATCATCTTTGTTTAATTTTAATATGGAATTCCACAACATCAATAATCTAATATTCAATGAACAATCTACTAATAAAATTGAAAAAAAAACAGACAAACGAAAGCAGAAACTAAAAAAAAAAAAAAATAGTTCAAGGCAGAGAAGAACTTATTAGCATGCGTTGAAAACACCACATAGAAAAATACAAATTAAACAGAAACAAACATAATATTTGAAATTAGTGATTTGGAAAAATTTCTTCTTCTCAAATGTTATGAATAAAGTCATCTTTGAAGCACAAAATCAATGCTGTGATTTTGAGTGTTTTCAGTGTTTCTTGACTCGAGGGACTCTTGAAATGCATGTAGAATAGAGGCATTTCAATAGTCACTAGAGTCAATAGACACTATACTCTGTTGGAGAGACGATGTAAACAACGATGCGTGTGCGAGAGTGTATCTTCAAACAACAAGCCCGTTTTACAGTAGCCGCCGAACGTCTATTATTTATCAGTTGCTATATCCTAGCAAGTTCCTATCTCTGTATTGGAACAATATATCCGAAATCAGTGTGAAGTGGTAGAAATTGATCAAGCAGTCTAGTCTACAGCTGATATGAGTCATCACTTTTTCACTCACACAAACGCAAATGTTTGTTTTGATTTGTCTCTCCTTTCCGTGAACAGAGTATAGAGGAACGTTCATAAATATGGCCCCAAAGGTCATTTGAAGGTTATTTAAAGTCTCAAGGTTATTCACTGAGATCACTTACGTTCTCCCGCCTCAATATCCGGCGACATATTGGAAGTGGCTTTGGCACAAAATATGAAAGAGGCTGAGCGATGCGCAAGCTGGACCACCAGTTCAACGTTTAGGTCAGTTTCTAAAGCTGTAGTAGTTTGGCGAAGTGGTTCCACAAGGCTATCTAGGTAATCTGGAAGGAAAAAGCCCATCTTTAAATAAATGTAAGAATAATATTAGTGGCTCACATTACACATGAATAATAACAACAACAACAACAACAACAATAATAATAATATTGTGTGACTTGGCTTGCTCAGGACTGGTTTAAATCTCATTAACAAAGATGATAATTCATATATTTTACAAAAGTTTTAATTCCACAAGAAAAACTAATAACATAGCCAAGAGATAACTTATATTGAAAATGAATAAGGGAGAAGATTTAAGAAAACAAGGTATTAGGTGATACTAACTTTTAATTGTAAATTTAACGACTTGCAGTACATTTTTAATCGTGAATAAATAATAATTACTCACACTTGGTCGATCGTTTTCGAATACAATATATTATGGAAACTCATCTTGGCCTTGAAGAGAACGTTCAGCCAAGTGTGAGTACAATAATTAATATTCATTCACAATTAAAAATTGACTGCAAGTCGTTAAGTTTACAATAAAAAGTTAATATTAGCAATGCAGATCGTTATGGAACAAGAAATCAAAGTGCTAGGTGAGTTGTAACATCAGTATATTATACTATGCACATATATATTCAATATGAAATAGGGAAAATACAAATTATACTAAATTATTCTGGCTACAATTGAAAAGGATTAATAATTTGTTGGAGTAGTTCCATAAAATTATTTCTAATTATTAAAAAAAAAAAATAGGAACCAAGATCGATTTTATATAAAAAACAATTCTTCAATATAGTAGAATAAGGACTTGTGATTTCATGTACAATGTAAAAATGTATTGATTTTTGGATTAACTGATTGTTTTGAAGCTGAAATAGTAAAATATGTTTTTATCGATTATTTTTATGGAATAAATTTTATACAGAAGATAGTCTTACCACACGTGCAAGTAGCTGACATTGCTGGGTTGTCAACTTCATCTATGGCATGTTGAACTATACGTTCAGCTTCAAGGCAACAGTTATCTGTAATTAAAAACAAAAAAATCGATTCAATAGTGTTCGAATAGTTCATCTACAAACATTAAAAAAACATAAACGGGTCAAATTGAGAACCTCCTTATGTTTTGAAGTCGGTTAAAAAGTATTTATTGGATTTGACAAAAAATATCAGAGACCAAGCAAAACAAATTGCAGTTCGCTGAATAATCTAAAAGTGAAAAACAAATCTTCGAGTTTTGAGTAAGAAAAATGACCATTTCCATTTGATGGGTAATTCAGGGTTATTATGGGTAAAATGCAGCATTTATAATTCACATAACCCTAGTATACAATACCAAGAATGCACATGAAAGAATATTAGTAAATACATTTATAGAATATTAGAAAGGATACATGAAATCGAATGTTACCGTTGATAATACGATTGTACATAATTGCTGGACAAAACGAGAAAAATTATAAAATGAATAGAGAAGAAAATAAGTTTTCAAGTGAGTTGTAATAGGCTCTAATATAATTATATACTGTGCACTATGTACAATTCTTTCTTTTTAATATACTTTTTAAATTTATGCTACAAATAAACCCCATGAACCCACAACGAAATTGGTTTCGGATTTAGATTCAGCAAAAACAAACACTTGAATAAAAAACTCAAAGAATCCTAGAAAAAATACAATTTTTGTTGACCAGTGAAATTTTCTCCGATTTCCCCAGTTTTAGAAAATACATAATAATTTGAAGCTTTAGGCTTGAATTAGATATAAGATAGTAAGAATTCATGGCATGCAAGTAAAAATAAGTAGTCTATTCGAGATCTATCATTTTAATGATTATAGAGTTCATCAAATCAATCATAAACGAAGTAATTTATTTTGGTATTAAACAAATAAAAAACGTTCATCACAATTATTACTAAAACGCATTATACAGAACTAAAACTTAATTCTATTTTTAAGAAACATAATTATATAGTAGATGAATTATTAAGGCATATAAATCAATGTTTAATTAAAATGAAAAACTGTAATTTGTTGAACCAAACTTGAATTTAAATACAGACAGAAAAATAAGAAAACTGTTCAAGTGCTTAAGTTTTTAAAGTAAATTACTAAATTAATATTTTTGTTTTGGAAAGAATCAGTAATAAATTGCATTTCAAAGTGAAATTTCTAGTTTAACTTGGGCATAACCTAAAATTTGGATTATTCAGTTGGAGATTTGTAAAGAAAGGAGTACTGGGCTGTGCCTTTTGTATCTTTACTTGATTGTTTTTTGTGTAATAAATGAATAAATAATAGAACGCCCTAATAAAATCGTATTGTAAGATAATTACCAAACATGGAATCTTGAGACTCAATTGAAGATTTTAGACGACTCTCGGCCGCAGCAAGTTTTGAATCAATCTCCTCTTTTTGCGAGAGTAGATCTTGCAATTCGCTTTCAATTTGAGCTTTTTCTTTCTCTACCCAATCAACTTTCGAAGACAACGCCTATGAAAATCATGACAATAATAAAATTTATGAATTATTACAACTTAAAAATTATACAAGTGATAGTCGAGTGCTATAGCAGGTATCTGTTCAATCAGAGATAAGCTGAGAAACTCCTGGGCCATCTTTGTTAGGGTGACCGATTGGATTGGCCAGCGAAAATTCTCTGCTGTCTGCTGTAAAATCACTACCCGGTGGTTCGGAACCCACCTAAAACTGTAGGTCCAACTCATCGATCAAAATACGCAATATATTTAAAAAAATATATGGAAAAAATACACCATATATTTAAACACAAGCTGAAATAATGGACAGTAAAATATAATGGCATCCTTTCAAGATAAAACTTCAAAACTTAACTTCAAATAAGAAATTAATGATTGGCAGACAAGAATGAGACTGTTTATACCTGTATTCATAAACGATCCTTCAGTTTCTCTTGACTCGAGGGACTCTTGAAATGTAATGTATTTATAGAGGCATTTCAAGAGTCCCTCGAGTCAAGAGACACTGAAAGAACGTTCATAAATATAGGCTTCAGTGCCTCTTGAAGGGACTCTTGAAACGCTCTTGTACTCAACTTTTAAGAGAACAAAGATGAACAGATATAATAAAAAAATTAAGATCTTGAAGATCCATCTTGTTTCCACTATTATATAATAAAAACTTGGAATAACACTTTTGAGTGGAAATTGTGACTCACATTATGGCGTGACGGCCGTTCCACTCTGTTGTAAAGAGCAACGTCAGACGACCCACAGTACCATGGGGTACTTAGTTGCTTATGGATACTCATGGTACGGTGTGTGAGGTACTCATGGTACTGTGGGTTGTCTGACGATGCCCTTTACAACAGAGTGAAACGGCCGTCACGCCATAACAAGAGTCACAATTTCCACTTAAAAGTGATTTCCAAATTTTTATTATATAATAGTATAATAGTTTTTATTATATAGACTTCAGCTCTTCAAGCATAGTTCAATGAATAGAAACATGAAATCATAGAAGATAAATTTACAATATGCATGAGAAAACAAAATAAATATGATGTGAAAGGATGAAAATGCGAATTTTCAAAGCTATGCTACGAAACGTATAAAAATAATAATGCAAGATTTAAAAACAATGAGTTTCATGGTGTACTCTAACGTGAATAATACTGAAAAAGGAACTATTGATTACTATTAGGTGCGTAGACTGTGGTGACAATTGTGACAATATACAGGGGTGCCCACCCCCCCAAAGCCTCATGACGCACCCCCCCCTAAATTGAGCTCGACCCCCCCCCCAAAAAAAATTGCTATAAAATAAGCCCCACCCCCAAAAAATGCTATAAAATAAGCCCCCCCCGTATTCTTTCTAAAACTAATACCATTCCCCTCACTCTCAGCTCTCACGTCTCGCTAAGCTTGAATAATAACTTCCTGCACAAATCCTAAACATAACTACTCTAGCCAAGGGCGTACCCAGGATCTTAACTAGGTATGGGGGGGGGGGCGTGATCGTTCAGGTTGCAACATTTTACTACAGAAAAGGTGGATGAAACCAAAATTTTAAGAAATTATGCATTATTATAGTAGTGGGAGTAGTTGTTACAATTATTTGCTTGAAAAAATATTATTCTTGTAACATGTCTTGTATTTACTTATACAGTACTACTATAGTTTTTCTTAGATTCGTAGAAAACTATCTTGTCCAAAACTCTCGTTTGAATCCAGACCGGATTTTCCTCAAAGAATTTCCGATGAACGCTCATCAAACACAACCCAGTCCATCTGTCCTCTCCCATTGTACTTCTAAGCCAGGTCTCTACCCTTCGAAGAGTACTGAAAGATCGTTCAACAGTAGCCGAAGGAGATGGGAAGCCACTTAAAATGAGGAGTGCATGTCTTGCTGCGGGAAAAAGTATTAGCCTCCTTCAAAAGTGCAGCCACTTCAGAATCCTTTAATTTGTCTCCAGTTAAATCCTTTTTTTTCCACAGATTATACCACAAATCTAATTCTGCAGAGATAAAACCCAACTCATAAAACTCCATGGAGGATGTGACATATTTTCTAAATCTTTTGAATTACATTTTAGCATGTATGAAGGATAAGACAAAAGCAGCTGAATTTCGTTTGAGAATCTAACATTCAATGATTGAGTTAAAGAGTCAAGCCAAGGGATGATCAACGACCGTTTCCAGTATTCAATTGCAGTCTCAGATGGTGGATTACTTGATTGAAGGATCGCTTGATTGAAGGATATTTGCTTTTGAACAATCCGAGGAATTGTTTAAGGCAATTTAACTCAACTTAACGTTGACTTTCTCCAAGATATCATGTGCTTTTTCAAGTAATTCATCAGAAAAATGTTCAACTTCATGCCAATGCTTCTTGATGACATCACCATAATTAAATCCATATTTTTACTTATTGAACGTTGACAATGGGTTTCAAAATTGCAGAGTAATTTACAATCATGACAAAAGATGAGTCTATGAAGAAAATTAGTTTTTATATTTCTACAATAATATCATTACAATATTCATTTCTTTACATGAACCATTCTTCTTTAATAATCTATTTATTGTTTGAAAAAACACTAGTAAACATCTCATTTGTTTGTGGTATTCCTTTTCTGCCTTTCTATAGAATAATTGAGTACGATTGAATGATAATTTGGATTAACAACAGAGTAACGATAAATTATCCTTATTTCAAGAATTGTAATAAATACCAGCAACTAAATTTAATAAAGATTTTTTTCTGCTTCCAGGGGGGGGGGGGCAGCTTCCCCTCCCTGCCTCTCGCTCGGTACGCCCATGATTCTAGCTAATTCATATTCAATAGTATTATAATAATAATTATAAATCTATTATCATTAATTGACATTCTATCTGGTGACTTAGTAATATATTTTTGAATGTCGTCACGTTAAACACTGTTTCAATTAACTTTACCAACCCCCTCAAAAACTTTTTTTGGACCCCCCCCCCCCCAAGAATTTCAATGACGCAGTCTGCGTCATAGCCCCCCCCCCCCCTGTGGGCACCCCTGCAATATATGTTTCTACAAAGCATTTTTTAGATTAACTTAAACGCATTATTATCGCTTTGAAGTGTGGCTAATGACACAGGTAAATTGTTCACGTAAAAATCTAGATTATGATATCAAAAATAAAAACTTTTTATTTGGAAAAACTAGTTTTTAGGAGGTGTTATGAAACTACCAATTTACTGTGTACTGTGGTAAATCCTACTGCTGTGTAAAAAGTGCTAGTCGTCTACTATATCAATTTTTTACTCACATTCTTTTGTAACTGAAAAAGACAAAGAATAACTTGAATATTTTTATTATTGAGCAAGAGAATTAGTGATACCTAAGATGATATTTTTTCTCCTATAATAGTGTTAAATATTCCACGATTACATAAATCAGCATAAATGTTGAAATGCTCAAATCTAGGATCGCGAGGTCCAATGTTTGGGTATCACAATACTTATTTTTTAACTTACATCATTTAAAAAAAAAATACCAATAGCCTATAAAATTCACATGTGAACACCAGTAGGCCTATTATCCTTTTGATAACTTCTATGAACTATAGGATTTCATTAACACAATAATATTTGAATCCGAAAACATCACAAAAAAACAGGCTCCATCAGGAATGAAAGCAGAGACCGCCTGAGTCAGGTGCTCTAACCACCATACAATAATATTTAGTTCCTTTTTGGGGTTATGCTATTTTACACAGAAAATCTCAATTCGAATGTGAACCGAAATAGAATGGAATTTTATTTTTGAACTAGTAAATTGTCAATTCATATAGTACAGGCAAAATGTTTGAAGAGAGCAGTTTTGGTCTATGTCTGTTTCATCTTTGCATTTATTGTTATTTTGTGTACAAAATAAATAAATTATATGAATCAACTGACAGGAAGTGAGTAGACAACCAACCTGATTTTGTTCAGTGGCTGCATCTGCTGACGCTTGCAGTGTTGCCAGTTCTTCTAAAACTTCTTCTAAGCGTGTTTTCTCACTGTTCTCCAGATCCAAGTTTCTTACATTCACCAATTGTTTGTCTACGTCAGCTTTCTACAGTGGAAATAGAAAAATAGTTGATTAATAATGAAAATAGCGAAAAGAAATTAGATGTTTGATATAAAACGTGATCAAAAAGCTTCCCTAACTACCAGTGGACAAAGGAAGTCGTTTTAGTGGGTCGAGTGTCAAGTGCATGTTGCATATTTAAAAATTACCTAATCCGTCATGCATGTCCTAGATGTGGGGTCTCAACATTTTATGATCATATTTACATACATTAATTTATTATTATTTCACTAGTTTTCAACCCAGTAACCGAATTTGAAAATTATTAGTATATTTAAGGTTTTAAAATTTTAGTCTGTGTTAAACTCAATGGCTTGGACAATGTAACATATTCCAAATTTCTGAAGGGAGCAGTTTTGGACTTGAGTCTGTTGCACCTTCACATTCGTTGTCAATTTGTAACAATAAATAAATTTATTCTTATCATTATATTAATTTATTATATTCATACTAATTATTATATTACTGACAAGGCTCTCCTGACCTCGTATTACACTATTAAACAAATTTTAAATGTGATTTGTTGGCATACAATAAATAAAATAATTAACTTGTATATTATTCATACAAACATAGAAATGCTCTAGCTTTATTCGGAGTTGAACTCGATTCAAATAAAAAATATTCTATATTAGTAACTAATTTCAATGCTACTTTACAATTATTGAAAAACATCAAAAATATTTTCAACACAATCAAATGTGTGATGTTTTCAATGACGAAATACTTGATGAACAATCTCATATCAAAACTGACACGGTATTTCTATTAAAATATATTTTCACTCACTCCAGCAGCTCCAGTACCTATAAGTGAGTGAAAATAATATTTCAATAGAAATAGTGTTAGTTTTGATATAAGACAATCAAATGCTAATAGTTATTAGTATATCTATAGAAGCCTGCATTAAGGTATGTGTAGAGTCGGCATTGGATAGGATAGATATGTTTGAGAATGGAAAAGTATTTGTCGAAATGAATGTCATTCGTTATGTTAAACCAAGTCATCTAGATTTTTCGTGAATAAGACAACAATAATAATATTAATATATTTATACAAGCTGCTTTTTGTACAACGGTGCTGATTCTCTAGCAGCATGCTACAAATCCTTCTACCCTACGCAGCTCGTATACCTTAAAATTATACCTTCTTTTCAAAAATAAAAAAAAATGGAAAAACCTTGCGCGATCTATACAAAAAAGCTAACAACAAACTGGGTGAAAAGAGTCAGCTTGTGACAAACCATTTTCGACAGCTATACACTCCAGTCTGAGAATGTACATGTACAAAATGGATGTATATATCATAAACATGGAAAAAATGTCTTAAACATTTCCACATAGAAATGTCTTGTCACAAGATGACTCTACCAGTTTGTGACTAGACTTAAGTGGACCATAGACCCTTCATAATATCGCTGTGCAATCGTATTCTGCAAACAGTATTATACTACTTCAAATTTCACGTCGTTTACATTGACTAAATTATAAATTTAACTAAAATTCAAGTCCCTATCATTAAAAGGAGTAAAAATAAATGAGGACTAATACATTATATTCAGTAGAAGAACAATACCCTATTCAATAAAACCTAATCTGTGATTACCTAATCTAAAACCTAAATCTGTGAAAAAACTTTTATGAATTTCAGTTTTTAATTTTCAAGTATTCAATAATATGGTTGAGAAAATGAAACCGGATAAAATTGCGTTGTTTAAATTAAAACTTTGATGTTCTTGAAATACAGATTTTATTTATAAAGTTTTTTTTTATTATTGCGGATGATGCCCACATGAGTCTGGAGACTTGTGCGTAGGTAATGAGAAACATACGTGGCTGAATGAGATTCGAACCCAAGGCTGTAGGAAACGAAGCCAGCCAGAGCCCGTTACCTTATCACAGACAAGCGCTCTAACCAAATGGAAATATTCAGTAACATGTAGCTAAAATAGGCCTACGAGAAGAAGAAATAAGGAGAAGGAGGAGGAGAAGAAAGAAAAAAGAGGAGCAGAAGAAAGAGAAGAAGGAGGAGGAGGGGGAGGCGGTGTAGGAGCAGGAGAAGAAATAGAAGAAGAGGAGAAAGAAAAAAGAGGAGCAGAAGAAAGAGAAGAAGGAGGAGGAGGAGGAGGAGGAGAAGGAATAGAAAAAGGAGAAGAAGGAAGAGAAACAAGGATAAAAGAAAAGCAGCAGAAGAAAAAGAAGGAGAAGGAGTGGGAAAGGAAATGAAGGAGAAGAAGGAAGAGAAGTAAAGAAAAAAGGAAGGAGCAGAAGAAAGAGGATGAGAAAAGCAAATGAAGAGAACCGAACTGGTAAGAACCTCTGGATTATAGGTTGAATCATATTCAAAATCATAAGGATTAGAAGAAAGATGAGGAGAAGAAATAGAAAATGGAGACGAAGGGAGAGAAGTAAGGGAAAAATAGATGAAGAATGAGAAAAAGAAGAGAACCAGAATAACCGCTGTATTATAAGATAAATCAGATTCTAAATATCCCAAATCTATCAAATCTGGCACTATTATAGTAATAAAATAAATAGTTTGAAAAATATGAAATGTGAACGATGTGAAATCTGAAGACAAAATAAAAGTTTACAGAAAACATTTTCCATTGTAGTATTGCACAAAATTATTGCATAAAATTATCGTATAACATTACTACACAAAATTACTGTACAAAATGTTATTGCTCAAAATTATTGTACGATATTATTCAGGGTCTATGGGCCAATTGGGAGTGCCCGGCACCTTGGACATGCAAGCGAGTCAATTGATGAGTTATTTATGGCCTCTTACTATGCTCATTATCAGATTGTTAGCCGCTCTGGCAAATTTTGTCATTTTGTCAGAGCCCCGCAAGGCTTTGTCCACTCCAGCTTTCTGCAAAACAAATCTCAGCATTTCAACCTCAATCGATGAAGATATTACCTATCCGTAACACTTATTTGGATAGTGATTCATACACAGAGATGTATAAGATTCTTTCATGATTCTAATACGTATGAAAATTCAAATTTAAAATTATCCATAACTTATTTGGCTTACTAAGTATGATATTCTACGTATAAGATTCTTTTATGATTCTAATACTGAATAAATTAGACCAAATTAGATAGTTACACCGTCAATATAAACTCGCATGGTTATTTATGAAATTGCTCAATGTTTATATTTACTTTGTTGAATGACAACTCAAATAGTAATAAATAGAAGAACATTTCTCAATCTATGATTAAAAAAGTTGAAAGTTAAATGATGAAATATTTTTATCGCTGCTGTCTCAAGATTCATTGAGTAATCAAAACCCACCCATGGTTCGGAACCCACCTAATACTGTAGGTCCAGCTCATCAATCACAATCATCCAACTCATTACCCACGCACTGGTCTCAGACCTATGAGGGCTTCATCCTCCAACAAAAAAAAGTCAGTTTCCAAGTGTCAAATAAATCCTAAATTCAATCAAGATTGGGATTGCCCGTTATGTGTTAGTTTTGAAGTAACTGACAATTTAAAAAACTGACAAATATACAGAAACAGAATTGATTAATTTCAAATTCCGCCGTTGCGGAAGACTTCAGTATAAATTAATAGCACTTTGAGGAATTCGAAATTAATAAATTAAATGTGTCTTCTATTGAAGAGGATCTAAACGCTCCAAGTAAAATACACACTACTCTATATCAAAAGCTTGTTAGGCGTAAAATATTGCATTCGAGTTTAAGACAAAACAATAAAACACTTTGTTTAGAAACCCAGCGGCCGGTTGCACGAAAACCAATTAAATAAGGAGTTTAATGTCAGTTAACTAACCATCGTAAGTGTAACGGGTTTATTTCTGTTGCACAAAGATCCAATAGTTAATTTTCGTCAACTGAACGGACACAATTTGGCTACACTGTAATCTGATCAACAGCTGATTCTGAAGTTGAGAAAAAAGATGAATTAGAATCATTTCATTGTCAACTATTTGAATCATTATTCAACTATCTCAATATTATTATATTCTTAATAGATTTTATTCATTTTGAAAGGTTTTTAACCCCTCGACCTAATTTTCTGTCCCGTGTTCTGGGACAATAAACATAACCTATAAAATGTAACTTTATTACATTTGCGCCTTTAAATTTAATGATTTCTTTCTACAGAGATTAAATTTAATTGGCTTTTGTGCAACTGGCCACAAGTTTTTTTTACAGAGAATGACTACCAGAAAAGTGAAGATTGATTAATACTTTCTCCAAGAAAAAATACGGAAATATTCGTGTATCATTCATCAAATGTGTTAATAAATTGCAGTCATGTTCTAAACAATTATTACAGCCAATCATTTTAATAAATAACAGGTGATCCATAAGATTTCAACCAAACTCCAAACAGTATATAACTGAAGTATACTTAATAAAGAAAAGGTGGCATTCAAACTTCTCAACATCTGTATACATAATAATAGAGTTTCAACTTTGAATATTATATTCTTAATCAATTTATTTATTCATTCATCCAAAGTGATTTCAAATTTTATTAGAGCAAGATTCTGACAGTGTTATTGATATTGTTTCAATTGTATAAGGTAAGATATAATTACATTCTAAAAACATTTGGTATAAACCAAACAGAGGATGAGCCAACACATAAAAAACACACATATTATCACAATATATATATATATATATAGAAGCGAGTTTATTTTACAGCTCTAGCCGTTTCTCGCATCCCATCTGCCATCTCTCTCGGCTCATCCAATCTCCATCAACAAGATTTCTATTCATCATATCGACATACACTTGTTTATTCCATATTTCGGGCGGTCTACCTCTTTTCCTTCTTCCTGGTGGATTCCAATTCAGTATCTTCTTGGGCCACCTCTCATCTCTCATCCTCTGTGTATGTCCCAACCATATCAGGCGCTTTCTCTCAATTTGCTCCACAGTCGTATCCAGTTTTCCTATTCTTTCCCGTATATCCAGATTTCTCACTCGATCAATCCTTGAAACACAACAACTTCTGCGCAAGAAATCCATTTCCACAGCATTTATTCTTTGCCTGTCTCTTTTTGTCAATTCCCATGTTTCGGAGCCATAGAGCAATATACTCTGTACAATGGAATGATATATTCTTATTTTTGTCGAATTATTAATATTTCTGGATCAGAGTATCGAATTTAATGTTTGGGTTGCCTGCCTGGCCTGTCCAATTCTACTTGTGATTTCTTTTTTGGAATTGCTCTCAGATGATATCACGCTGCCCAGGTATTTATATTCATCACATTTCATAACAGTGTGACCTCCTACTTCTAGATCTCTTGCTGTACCTCCTGAGACTAGATATCTAGTCTTTTTAAAATTGATTTTCATTCCGTTTTCTTCATAAGTATCAGCAAGCTTCCTAATCATGTAATGAATATCATCTTCATCACCAGCCATTATTACTTGATCATCAGCGAATAGAAGTGAATAAATATATTCGTTATTTATTGGGATACCCATATATTCACATTTCCTTTTCCATTCTAGTAATATATTCTCAAGATAGATTTTGAACAGGGTTGGAGAAAGGCAACAGCCTTGACGTACGCCCTTATCTGTGCCAAATGGCTTTGACACCCTATTTGCAATTTTTATAACATTCATTTGGTCCTTGTAAATTTCTTTGACTGCGCAAATGTAATGTTTATTTATGGCTGATTTATCTAGAATTTCAAAAAGTCTCTTTATCGGTACAGTATCAAAAGCTTTTTCAAAGTCGATAAATATTAAATGAGTCTCCAAATTCACTAGTTTTCTCTTTTCAATAAGTTGTTTTAATGAAAACATATTGTCAGTACAAGAGCGTCCTGCGGTGAATCCACTTTGTTCTTCTCCTATGTTTATTTCTTTTTCAATTCTTTTCCTTAGTATACGTCCATACAGTCTCCCAATTGTAGCTAATACCGTGATACCTCGATAATTTGCACAGTCATCACGTGGTCCCTTCTTGTGGATCGGTGTCAAGAAACCAAGCTTCCAATCTTGGGGAATTTTATCGTGCATGAAAAGGCATCTATTAAATATATATGCAATAATTTCAAAAGTTTTGAAGTTGCATGTTTTAAAAGCTCAACAGGGATACCTCCAGGACCTGGAGATCTACCATTTTTCATTTCTCTAAGACTCTCTTGCACTTCTCTTCCTGTTACTTCTTCTATTTGGCCTACAGGCTCAGATTCAATTCATGTTTCCAAATACTCCACTCTATCTTCCTTTAAAACCTTAGAGAAGTAATTTCTCCATTTGTCAATGCCTATCATATCAATTACTGTACCCTTCCTATCTTTACGCAGGCTCTTAACAACATTTGTAAAATTATTCTACAAGAAACTCTAACACTGAGTAATAGGCCTTATCCATCAGCAGTTTCCTCAATAATCCTCTAAAGTGCTTAATGTTCTCCAAATTTTTCATATTTTGTTGTATATTTATTTTTGTTATGTATTTTGCAAGTTATAAATTTTTGGCCCAATGTATACTTTGTTCATTGGTTCTGAAGTGTCGCTAAATGACAATCTTCAAAGAAATTTGGATCTGTTTCAATCTATAGTCTGCAATGAGTGGAAAGAAATCTTTATTAATTCCAACAAACTAGAAATGAGAAGGTAAGAGCTCAACGGGTTAGGTGACAAATACCAAGTATTGAGAATGCATCATAGAATTCGAAGTTCAAGAAATATTAATAATTAACTTAACAGTTGGATTTTTTATAGGTAGTCTTACACCACAGGTACGTTTACTTGGAAACATGAATGTGGAAAAGAACATTTTTTGTGAGTTATTCTTGTATTTAAAGCATTCGAGGAAATAAATTCCGATACTAATCATATTCTATTCTTGTACAATTCAAGGACAATGTACTCTGGATCTGAAGCATAAGTAAATGGGATTTATCCATTAGCTAGATCATTAGCTGGATTTATCCATTTTAGCTAGATCTCAGCACCTACTGAATTTTCTTTGTAGTGGCGAAGGTGATATTGTGGAAGATATCCATAATAAATAATAAGACATGAACTTGTCACAACCACATTTATTAAAAATACAGAGATACTAGTTTCGGTTGTTACACTATTATCAATCTCAAAAAACCTGAAACTATAGTAGAGTAGCTCAATATGTACTAAACAGGGAACGATACTATTGGCTGAGGGAGAAAGTGCCTCTAATACGCTGACCTTCATTGCAGGTCTGTGATTGGCTGAAGGCCAAAACAAGACCCGCCCACTGGTGGGAGAAGCAACAAGCAAAAATAAGAGCCAAAATCAAGAACCAAAAACCGTCAACAAAAATGTAGAATAAATGAACATATCAGGGATTGGAAAACCCAAAAAGGAGAATCAAATTTTGCAGAGCATCTCATTAATAATGGGCACAAGTTCAAGGCTGAAGAAAATGTTGAACTTCTGCATTTGATTGGCAAAGGCAGACAATTGAACATTTTAGAAGCTTTGGAGATAAGTAGGTTGGTAAAAAACGATCCCAGTACTACTTTAAATGATCAAATTTATTTTAACTGATTCAATACAACTATACAACTAACTTTGTTTCATAATAATTCTGGACTAAATAGCGGTACTTTCCTGTTTTTCTCGGTTGACTTTGATGACATTTTAGTCAGCTTCAATTTGTTAATTTTAAATCTATTTAATTCTAGCCTACTTGTGTATTGTTCTGGTTTGTACTTTCTATGTGTTCACGGTTTTTTGGTTCTTGATTCTGACACTTTTTTGCTTGTTGCTCCTCCCACCAGTGGGCGGGTCTTGTTTAAGCCTTCAGCCAATCATAGACCTTCAATGAAGGTCAAAATATTAGAGGCACGTTTTCCCTCAGTCAATACTATCGTTCCCTATTTAGTATATATTGAGCTACTCTGTACTTTAGTTTTAGTTTATTTGAGATTGATAATAGTGTAACAACTGAAACTAGTATCTACGATTTTTAATAAAATTTACTATCTTTAATGTGGTTGTGACAACGTCATGTCTTATTATTCATTACCTACTGAATTTAGAGAAGTCATCAAATAAAAGGTGAAATTTTTAGTGATACAGACAGACCTATGCCCGGTTTCTGAGTTGTTCATTAAGTTTAATGGATCATTAACCCATTGCTCCAGCATTGAGTTAATGGCCCATTGAGTTAATGAACAACTCAGAAACCGGGCACTAACCTAAAATTTCGATTCTAATATTAAATTTTGTGAAAAGCAGGTTTGGGCATTAGCCTGTTGTATTCACAATGATTGTATATAAGTTAAATAAATAAATAAATTCGAAATTCACTTCAGATTACAAAAAATCCTGAAACTTCACTGTTAATAAACCATTTGTAAAATATTTTTTTTTAAAGGAAGCGACTCCTCCATGCGTTCAGGAAACTTGATGGTTCCCTTGCATGAGAGTATTTATTTCCAAAAAAGATTTATATTACATTTCTATTATATCTATTGTTATTATTTGTTTTTTTTTATTGAAATGTAATTTTATTGACAATAAAAAATTCATTCATCCATTTGAAAGCAAAATAACCCTTTCTTATGTTTATGTGTTTGTGATTATGTTTATATTTGGGTTAAAACGTTGAAATCTACACTTATTGTTGAAATATGTGTTTATCAATAATATTGCATTTCAACTTTTATTACTACAGTCTTACGACGCTGGACTTAATTGTAGGTGTGAAAAGAAAGTGGACAGTTCACCATTTCCATTGAAATTATTTAAAAAAACTGTTGAAATAAAATGGCATTACCTGGCGAATCAACTGAATATGTTCTTCACGCAGTTTAGTGTAGACCTCTTTCAGTTTTTGGAATTTTTCTTCTATAGTCTTTGCTCTCTCTGGAACAAACAATGATGAAAATTATAAAAATTATTTATGTAACATAAATTTTAAAGAGTAAAATCCTGTAATACTATATAATAAACAGCTAATTTCTGTTATATGTTGGTGACGAAAATCTAATGCTGGAAAACATAAGTGATTGGAGGGAGGCGAGGAAGAAGAATGAGAAGAAAATGAAGAGGCAGAAGAAGAAGAAGAGGAAAAGAAGGAGAAGAAGAAGAGGAATAAAAAGAGGAGGAAAAATAAGAAAAATAGGAGGAGGAGGAGGAGGAGGAGGAGGAGAAGACGGAGGATGAGGAAGAGGAGAAGAAGAGGAGGGAGAAGAGGAGGAGGAGGAGGAGGAAGAAGAGGAGGAGGAAGAAGAAGAACAAGAAGAAGGAAGAGGAGAAGGGAAGCAGAAAAGGAGGAAGATGGAGAAGAAGAATAAATAGAAGATGGAGAAGAAAAGAAGAAGAAGAAGGAGAATAAAAGAAGAGGATGAAGAAGTAGGAGAAGAAGAAGAAGCAAGATGGAGAAAAATAAAAAGAAGATGGAGAAGAACATGAAGGAGAAGAATAAAAGAGCAATAATAAGAAGGAGAAGGACAAGAAGAAAAACAAGAAGAAGTCGGAGAATAAGAAGAGGTCGAAGAAGAAGAGGAAGAAGAATGAGAAGATGAAGAAGTCGAAGAACACAAAACGAAACTATTAAATTGTATTTGTAGATAGGTTATTACAAATTCTAGAAATCCCGATTCAATTGAATTGAATAACCTGCATACAACCTAATTATTGCATACAACATAATTATTCTTTGCTTAATATTCATCGACTCTTGGACACTATATTGAAAACTAAATATATATACCTCCATACAACCTGCTTGTACTGGATAATTAAATCGTTACTTAGAAGAGAAAATTCAACAATTGAAAAGTGAAGTAGATAAAAGTTATAAGTGAGTGAAAGTGATAAAAGTAGAAAAATAATGTAATCATAAATGAACTCACTTTCAGCCTCAGTAGCACCCTGGGTAGCACCCTCAGTCTGAACTAGTAAATCTTCTTTGGCCAGCCTTTCTTGAGCAAGTTCACTGTCCTGCAAACAAAACATCAAAATGAAGAGTTTTATCAGTGTACTCTACTATTCTATACCTACTCTACAGTGTACCTACTCTGTAGAAGAGTATAGAGTAAAATAAGATGACTGCCTTTATTTAACCTTTTTTTTTAATGAAGTAGAGAGTATAGTAGTATATCTAGTAGAATATATTTAGTTTTCAATATAGTGTCCAAGAGTTGATGAATATTAAGCAAAGAATAATTACTGTTAAATGAATAATGATTAATTAATCGTAGTTAAATTAATAATTATTAATTGAATCTTGACATTCCAAAAATTCATAAAATTTTGAATAATGTTGAAGAAATTTTAAACAATCATAAGATTCTGTTTTTTTTGCATGACGAAATACTTGATGAACAATCTAGTATCAAAACTGATACTATATTTCTATTTAATATATGATTTTCACTCACTTATACTGGAAATACTCGAGAGATGCATTTCACTTCTAAAGGGAAGCTTTAGGAAGGCTTCTCCTGCCTGTCTGGCAGGCTGATGAAGCTTCTATTTAGAAGTGAAATGCATCCCTCCAGCTCCCATATAAGTGAGTAAAAATCATAATTTGAATAGAAATATAGTGTCAGTTTTGATATTAGACAATCACAAGAAATTTATGTGGTACCGTATAAACTAAATAATGAACTATGTTGACCAAATTAATTTGTAAATATTATGATATGTTGCCCACGACAATATTAAAATTACTAGATACAGTACTGTTACGGGTTCTAAAGGCTAAAATAAGGCTGGCAACACTCAAGTTCACACTTACACTTTATTTACACAAATTAGTCTATTTACACACACTCATTGTAAGTTAAATTAATAAAGAAAAACAAATAACAAGCTAATACTTATTTTCAGTAATTATTTACAAGAATTAATGAACAATTAAATATAGGCTGATCATAAAAGAGTCCAATAAACTGTACAATAATGTAGAAAGAAATTATAAAAGAACAACTAATCACTTACAAAACACAGTCCAATTCGTTATTTGACAGTCCCAAATTTAATAATATCACTTGACACAACGTCTATAACTGTTAGTAAGCTGCACAAATAGTAAACATTTGTCTCTGCACTTTACACTGTAATCGAACGCTGTTTACTCCAACACAAGATCTGAATCTGTCACGCGAGTTTGTAAGACTAACTCACTGGTTCACGTGAGCTCCTTTATATGATTGTCATAGTTGTCATAATTCCAAGTACTGGCGGCTTCTACATGCTTCAAGAACGCCATGGAAGATCACAGAATATAGTAGAACACGACCTCGATTGTTCAGGAAGTTTGTAGAACTGTCGAGAAGCTCAATTGAGTGAGAGAGATGCATATTTGAAGAATAAGAGTGACAAAGACATGTGAAAAGCAAGAGAATGAAAATTCAGATTACAAGTCATGTTTAAACGATGTACGTGGAATGAGTGCGTAAATAATTGATTTGTTTGCTTTCGTAACAATAGGTTCCTACAACAATATTAAAATTACTGGATACATTAAAGTTAATCTTAATGAACGGTTGTAACAAAGAGAAAATTACATCTGCTTGTATGGGAAATGCTGTAATGGTGACTGATCATTTTAGCATGCGCAGATTTGTTATCATTCACTTGGTGGTTCGAAACGCACCTAAAATTTTGGGATCACCATGTTTCCCATAACATGGCTCAAACAGCGAGGTGGAACTACCCCTGAGGGTCTACCCACCAATAAATGCCATACGATTATTATAATATAATAATAATAATAATAATAATTTCTGATTTACAAGCCGGCTTTACAAGCCGGCTTTAGACCAAATCGGTCGTGCTCGGAGCAAATATTAAATCTAAAATTAATCACTGCATTAAGAAAATCAAGAAGCAAACCAACTGTCTATACCTTTGTGGACTTCCGAAAGGCCTATGACTCAATCCATAGACCGACACTTTTCAGAATTCTAGAAGAAAAAGGCCTAGATGCCAAGACCCTTAAAATAATTGAACTAACGCTTACTGGCACCAAGTCAAAAGTTAAATTTATGGGGAAATTATCCCAACCTTTTGACATTAAAACTGGAGTAAGACAAGGAGATGGTCTCTCTCCGCTACTTTTTAACTTAGCACTTGATAAAGTGATGGAAGAATGGGAACAAAAATTGAAAGAGGAAAATTGTTGGAGTCCAATTTATCTCGGTAGGAAGAACAATGACTTACAAATCCCTTATTTAGCCTTTGCGGACGACTTGGTGATTTTCGCTGAGTCTGGAGAACTAGCTGTTAAACAAATTGATAGTTTAAAAGAATGTGCCGAGAAGATTGGACTACAAATTTCCTACGAAAATACTGTCTTCACTTGCCATAATACACAAGCCACAGAGCTTGAAACCAAATATGGAAAAATTAAGAAAGTCCCCAACTTTAAATATCTGGGTGAAAATGTCTCTGAAAAGGAAGCGCATAGCGATAGAATTCGAAAAGCCCGGAAAGGTTTTGGACTAGTGCTTCATATCTACAATAAAAAATGCCTCTCCATGAACACAAAAATTAGACATTATTCTACAGTTATTAAACCCTCAATGACATATGCCAGTGAAACATTAACTCTTAATCGTAAAACGGACTTGGATATTCTATTGAAGGAGGAGAGAAAGATCATCCGGAAGATACTTGGACCGAGACAAACAGAGAATGGTTACAGGTTACAGAAAAATTGTGAAGTCGAAAAGCACTCCAATATAGTCTCTGACATGAGGAAAAGAAGACTAAAGTTTTTCGGACATATTAAAAGACTTCCTGAGAACAGAATGACAAGAAAAATAGTGGAATATGTCTGCTCCCTTAAAAATGGAGGAGAATGGATAAAGAATGTTAAAAAAGATCTCAACCTTGCGAGAATTCCGGAGGAAATAATTATAGACAGAAACAAATACCGCAAATGCGTTGAAGACTGGGAGGACAGGCCAGTGGAGGGTTGCAGGAGGATCGGAACTAGATGGACTGAAGATAGAAAAAAGGCATTCTCAGAGAGAATGAAGGCATACTGGGAAGAGAAAAAACGGAAAGTACCAGTAAAGTGATTCATAAATAAATACTTAGCGACTTCCACTCTGGGAGCTAGACGCAAATAATAATAATAATAATTTATTTCTCTGCAGAAAAAGTACAATTGTTCAAACTTAAATTTAGAGAAAAGCAAAATGATTCCAAAGTACAGCAAGAAAAAAATATTTGCAATCATAACTACTATAAAACAAAAACATACCTATCCTATACACTAAAAATCAAACTTGCCAAAAAATCAACA
Source organism: Conomelus anceps (assembly GCA_948455865.1). NCBI lineage: Eukaryota > Metazoa > Arthropoda > Insecta > Hemiptera > Delphacidae > Conomelus > Conomelus anceps. The sequence goes on along the minus strand of OX418221.1, from coordinate 28,916,305 downwards.
AAAACACTAACAAAATTTCTGCAAAGATTAGTTAACTCCCGAGGCACGCCTATTTGGGAGTTCCAGCACATCATTTTTAAATATTTATATTAATTTATATTAAAGTAGAGTAAATCTAATTGAAAAATAAAGAAATGAAAAAGAAGACGTTCGTGGTGTCTCTCTAATATATAATTCTGACTGAATTTAAGACTGTGTGTTTAGGGCTTACTGTGTTTATTGTAGATAGAGTTTTATTTTTAATTTCCGATTTGGAGTAGTTTCAATACGGGTAGTTATAAAAGGATTTTATATTATATTAGGCTATCATAATTATTATTATTATTATTATTATTAGCAGCATGCAAAGAAGTAACATTTCGAATAAAGTGAAAACGACTCTTTCTTGAAAGCAATAAAGCATTGTTTCATCCGAATATGATGGCAAATCAGTGGTTTTTTGGAGGATGAAGTCCACATAAGTCTGAGACTTTTCCGTGGGTAATGAGATGAATGATGGTGATTGATGAGTTGGACTTATAGTTCTAGGTGGGTTCCGAACCACCGGGAAGTGAATTTACAACAGAGAACAGAGTCTTTTCGCAGGCCAATCCAATCGGTCACCCTTGCAAAGAGAGCCCAGGAGTTTGTAGCTTAGCTTCATCTGTGCACGTGAATTTCACTAACAAGAAAATCCAATATATTCCAAAGATAAATAAATAATAAAAACAAATAAAACTTACCAAATAAATAACAGATACCTGCTACGGCTCGCGGCTGTCACTACCTCTGTTATTACTTAATTACAAAATGAGAGAAATTTGATTATGAGAAATAGTCATTCTTAAAATGACAAATAAGAACTCACCTTTCTAGCTAGTTCCAATTCTAAATTGCTAATTCTCTCTGAGAGGCGTGTCACCGTTTCATGATGTTCTAACGATAACTGTTCAATTTCAGCTCGTTGTCTACTAATTTCATTTTGTAAGTGCTCTATGAGATTATCTCTGTGAACAAATTGAATAAAAAAAAAAAAATGCGCAATGATTTAAATACATATTGGAGATGACTAATGTGGATGTAAATGTATAAATTTCAAATATGACGAGCTTTTTAGAGAAGTTTGGATTAATAAAAGAAAAATGATTAAATTACATACTGGAGGTGAATAATGGTGATGAAAAGTATGTAAATTTCAAATGTTGTCTGAGATTGATAATGGACGAACATCCGAAACTAGTATCTCTATATTTTAAATAAATGTGGTTGTGACAAATTCGTCTTATTATGGACATCTTCCACAATATCACCTTCACCACTACACAGAAAGTTAAATTTCAAATATAACAAGTATTTTTAAAGATTTTGAATTTAAGCGTTCCAATAACTTATCATGTAGAAAAGTTCTGCATTCGTTGTATTTTTTGAGTTTATACAATATTTATCACTATTTTCCATTAATTTAATTTTAGGTTGCTCAATTACTGCATCATCAAGTTTAAAAAAAGCATGCTATAAAAACTATAGTTTTAAATAAAGAGCAGTAAAAGTAGAATAGAATAGAATGACTTATTTATTTGTTGACGTGGCGAAGTTTGGACAGTAATGTCCACTCTACCACTTAACCACGTCGAGAACACAATAATACAAAATATTTAGATAAGTTTCAAACAAAAGCGAATCTAATCAACCATATGAATTTAAGCACTTCACTAAACCGGTAGGAGAAACACAAAAAAAAAGTAAAGAAAAGATGATATGAAGAAATGGACGAATCTGTTCAGTAGAAAGATATTAGAGTTAAGAAGATAAATTGGTTAAAATGATCTGAACAGGGAACTTTGACAGAAATGTTTAATATAATTGAAAGATAAGAGGAAAGGGATCAATAGATGAAAATGAAAGAGAAAAAAAAGAGGATATCATCAGAGAGTGAATAGTAATGGGAATTCATTAATGAAAAAACAAAGAACCTCTCTAATGCAATATTTTGAAATATAAAAGGGAAGGAAGATGATGGAAAAATGTTGAAAGACAAAAAAAAATAAAAAATCGTGACACACGCACATTCACACTCACTAGCATACCCATAAACAATTGCTGAGAATAAACCCTGGTTCTTCGACTCAAATAATAAGCCCACCGCCACCCAACAACCAACCAGCAACCGCACGCACAAACCGAGCCCCACCACCAAGCGACTTAATGTCCTCTGGCAACAAGTTCCAGAATCTAATTGCCCTCACTAGGAATGATTTATTGTAAATTGTTGTTCTGTGCTGCGGTGTAACCAAAGTATGAGCATAATTTCGGGTTCTCATGGAGCTAATTTGTGATAGGTGGACAAATCTACAGAAGATATAGAATGGCAACTTATATCTAAGGACTTTCTCAGTAAGGGTGATCACATGCAGGTCTCTCAGGACATTCAACCTCAAAACCGAAGCTTGTTCATAATAAGAAGAGATGTGGTCATATCGTCTCAGGCCATACACAAATCTAAGACAATAGTTCTGAGCTCTTTGCAGCTTAATGGCAAGACCTGCACTCAAATCACAATATGCCACATCACAATAGGAAAAATGAGGAAAAATCCATGATTTCACCAGCATTAGCTTCATATTAAGTGGAATGCCATCTCCAACCCTTTTCAAAGTGTGCACAGCAGCACACTACTACTTTCTCTGCAAACGTGAGTGAATATGAGTAAAAAAATTGAGTAATTGAAAGACAATGTAGTCACTTCCACATTCGTTATGGAAAACAAGGTACTATAGTTCCGGCAGTCATATCATTACCAATCTCTATCAATGTTCGACTATTCATTTATTTCTTTATATTTTTTTCGGAGGATGAAGCCCACATAGGCCAGAGACCTGTGCGTGGGTAATGAATTAGGATTGATGAGTTGGACCTACAGTTTTAGGTGGGTTCCGAACCACCGGGAAGTGATTTTATAGCAGAGAACAGAGTCTTTTTTGCTGGCCAATCTAATCGGCCACCCTTACAAAGAGCGCCTAGGAGTTTCGTAGCTTATCTCTGATTGAACAGATACCTGCTACGGCACTCGGCTATTACTTCCCTGAATATAAATATTCAATATTAAAGTAAGATCAAGATTGAGAATGGCTCAACTGCCGGAAACGTATTATCTAGTTTTTTAATTATAATTTTTTTTGTAAAACTATGTTGCGACAAGATCAAGTCGCATTTATATTATAAAACAAAGAAGGTTACAATGAATTGATAAATTTTTGCGATAAATCTCTTAGTACAAAATTGATCAACTAAAAAATACAGAAATTTCCCGTATAGCCTACTTTGCTTACGCACAATCGATCTTCCAGTATGGAATACTTGTATGGGGAGAGGCAGCACGCATTCTTATAAATGAACTTTATACCATCCAAAAGTACCGTATATTATTAAGGCTTCTTTATTGAGAGGTAGGCTATATCCGAGTAGAAACCTGTTTAACGAATTTAACGTACTTACTATAAAACAGTTATACATCAAAACTCTAGTATCTTTAATAATTAAAAACAGAAGTTTTTTCATTACACGGGAAATAAACTACAACATCCGATATCCAGGTTTTGAAATTTTTAATACAGATTTAACCGTATGCAGGAGACAGTTTATTTACACAAGTCATAAACTAGTTAATTTACTACCAAATAATATAATTAATGCCCGAATTATAAAACCCAACCCAAGTGGCTCAAAATGGCTATAGAGGACATGAAGGAACTGAATATAGAAATAAAAGATTTAAAAGAGAAATCCGAAAACTACAATCTACTGAGAGAAGATAAAACAAAATTCAGAAGAATAGAAACCAACAGAAAAAAGATGGTGATATCCGAAGCTGAGAGAAAAAATAGATCTGACCGGGGCAAAAAGGGAAAAAAGAACAGCCAATAAGTGAACTTAAAATGGTCCCCTGTGGCCGTACAAGCAGAAAAAAAAAACGCCCGAATGATATTCCAACTGAGAAATCTAATTGATGGTTGGGTACGATCCAATAGCAATTCAGCAATATTCATAAATTTAAGTCATTTCCCTTATCTACTTCATTCCTTTTTTCTTTACTTTTTCCTTTCCATTTCTTTATCTTTTCATTATCCTTATCCTGAACAGCTTTTTTAAAACGTTAGGCAAGGAAGCTGGAAGTCTTGTTCTATTTTATTTTTATTGTAACTCTATCCCACGCTCAGACTCAAGTCTTTGTGGGATATTCGACTATTTTTTTTTTGTATCTAATCAAATATTTTTATTTGTTTTTTCTGTGGAAATAAAGTTTCAAGTTTCATACATAGAATTTTATAAAACAATTAAAGTGTTTAGAATCAGATTTGTTTAATATTCACCTTTCAGCCAACATGTCGGGTGATATACTGTACGGTGTTGAACATCCATTTTGGACGGCTCCAATGTCAACCAAATCACCGGTAGATGGCGACGGAGCCTCTTCTTCGGGAGGAAGGATTACTACAGGTGTCACATAGGTGCCGAATTCCGATTGAATCAAGAAATTTGGTGGATTCTGTGGGGAAGAAAAATGTAATCACACTGTAAAAATTGCTTTTAGGATTAATTATCAAACTATATTGGTTAATTGATCAGGTGATTGGATTAAAATTATTAATATTTCTTGTAAAATATTCATCACATACTCCCAAAAATTTTTATCAGGTCAGAGAATCTCGTGCTACTAATTACAGCCGCATCTTTGATTTTAATTACTTAAATCCAATAAATAATTAAATAAAATTTTATTGTCAACTGGCCAAAAAGCATAAGACAACGTCAAAATATTAAAATAAACTAAACAACAATGGTTGCAGATTAAAATTCTCTAGCTCAGTAGTTTCATAAATCTATAAGGAATGTATATTGTATAATCCCTTTAGCCGATTTCGACTGTGGGTGACCCTTCAGACCTCAATAATAAATCATGAATAATATTAACCATTCATTTGCAGCTCAAGTGGCTTTTAAATGAATGATTCAATACTTTTGCTTGAATAAGCTAGAAGTTATTTTTTTCATTGGTGCGCTTTCGCAAATGGTTTCGGAATTGGTTTTCCAAATCTTTCCCAGTCGATTTTCGAATTCAGATATTCTGTAATATTAACCAACTCTTCCATTCTCTATTTTGTTTATTTTTTCTTCTGCTTTTATTTTTCTTCTTCTTTTGTTTATTTTCTTCTACTTTTGTTTATTTTTCTTCTTCCTTTGTTTATTTTCTTCTACTTTTGTTTATTTTTCTTCTTCCTTTGTTTATCTTTCTACTTTTGTTTATTTTATTTTTCTTTGGTTTATGTTTCTTATTCCTTTGTTTATTTTTCTTCTTATATTTTGTCGCTAGAAAAACGTAACTTTATTGTTGCATTTTGACGCTTTCTGCGTGAGTTGCAAATTTCAGGGTACAAGTAGAAAGGCTGAAGTTTATTTACTGTTGTCATTCGTAACATGTAATAAATTAAGTAAAGTATAAAGTTTGCAGATTTCTCCAGCAACATCCAGTTCAAGACATGTAATTCCATTTACCTCAGGCAGAGTGGGTATCTGAATGAGGCTCTTGAAGTACTGCAGCGTGGATGCATTGTAGTAGAACTGCCGGAGCTCGACGAACTGTTTCATGAATCGCTGCCGATGTCCCGAGAGAATGTCGGGCGGAACCGAGGCGTGCAGCTTGAACAGTATCTTGACACAGTAGTCGTACAGCTGCGACGAGTCCTGTATTATGGGGATCAGTGGCGCCAGAATGCACTGGCCGCTGCTCGTCATCGAGTTCGACCTTGACATGTCCAGTGAGCCGAAAACTGAAACAAAAGCAGACATTTGTTTGTTTTATCTTCCTGGTGAGTCTTGAGAGTGTAGGAATCGTTGAAAGTCTCATTAAAAATAGAGATAAAACTCTAGAGAGTATAGGGATGATCAATTATTATGAAAAATTAAGATAAAACCTTGAAACAAAATCAGAAATTTGTTTGTTTTCTATTCCTAGTGTCTCTTCAGAGAGTGCAGGAATCGTTGGAAGTCTTATTAAAAATAAAGACAAAACCATGAAACTAAATCAGAAATTCGTTTGTTTTATCTTCTTTATGACTCTAGATAGTAGGAAGTCTTATTCAAAATAAATATCAAACCTTAAAACAAAATCAGAAAATTGTTTGTTTTACATTCCTATTGACTTTTTAGAGAGTGTATGATGTCTTATGAGTCTTCAGAGAGTGCAGGAATCTTTGAGTCTCATTAAAAACTAGCTATTGTGCCCGTCCTTCGTATGGATTATGTTTAGAAATAAGACTAAATAATGTTTCGGCTTTTTTGATAGCAACGATCATGTGAAGTTGTACTGTTCAAGCCCCGTTCAGACGATACAGTTTTTTTGCGGTACGGTTTTTTTACTGTACGGCGTCAACTGTACTGTGATGTTCACACGGTCCAGCTTTGCTGCTTATTGCTGTGCTCTCCTCCTTCTTCCATTGCGCTTCCAGTTCAGTTTTATTTATTCCAGTCCAGGATTTTTTTATTTGTGTAAGATTTTTTTAAATAAGTTACTGAAGATATCTCTTAAATTTTGATCAAAGTACGCAAATTCTGGTTTCAATATTCCACACATTTCTCGCCGCGCTCATAATTTTCTCTCTTTATTTTTATATTAATCTTAAGTCTTGTCCCACAAGGCGGGTCTCTCATATATTAGAGAAATTTAATTTTCACAATTAATATCTTCCATTTCTGGAAACTGGAATTCACTAATAAGAAGATCAATGCTGAAGAATATCAATGAAGAAGATCAATGCTGACGATCTGAAGAGTGCTTCCAGCGTAATAAGCGTATCGTTTGAACATATCCATTACCGGTACAATACATGTGCCACCGGATACGGATACAGTTATTCTGCGGTACAGCTGATTTTAGCGATACAGTTTTCAAAGACAAAACCGAATGTAGAAATCGGCTAGAACAGCTTTTTTACTGGATCCAGTCGAAACAGTATTGTGTGAACATACAATACTAGCTGGCCCGACGCGCGTTGCTGCGTTCTCATGAAAAATTCTTGATTTTATTATTTGTCACCTCCCACTGAGGTTACATTTCAAATTTCAACCTTCTAGGACTATTAGGGAAGAAGTTAGTCCTAGGGCTCTTCCAGCTGATCAGAGAGGCCTCCTTCGTTGTTTTCTTACACAGTAAGACCTCTTATTCACCACCTCTCAATGAACATTTCAAATTTAAACCTTCCATGACTATTAGGGTAGAAGCTAGGTTTTTTATTTTATTATTCGCCATCTCCTACTGAGAATACATTTCAAATTTCTAGCTGCATTGGTTAACAGATGTCATCAACCCGGCATAATTACATTTCATTATACCCAGTCATATGTTTCCTACATACCGTACTGCAAGGCTCCGAGTGCACGGTATCCTACATGCAAAGTTTTTGCGTTCCAGACAGCGTAAATAACGCCGCTACGGGACCTGCCTTATGATTAAAAACTGTTGACTTCTATCAGCTGTTCCTTTAAGCTGTTTGGCCGGCAAGTTCAGTATGTTAGGAGAATGATGATTTGCAAAACACACAAACAGCTTGTCCATCGAAACAGCGTGTACAGCAGATCGAAAAATTTCAAATTATTTTCCATATGATTAAAAGATCCCAGTAAGCTAGCTAGCCATGTACCCGTGCTTTGCATGGGCAAAACTTTAACCCCCTAAAATTGCGAATTTTGAAAAATCCTTACTTATTACATGGTGAAATCCTATAAGGATTGTTCATACGAAATTTCAAGTTCATAGGCCTAATAGTTTTGTCTCTGCGTTGATGAGTGAGTCAGGGTATCATCCTTTTATAGATAGAGATTGCCAGTACTCAATAATTTTTATTAAACTGGAATAATTCGGGAAGACGTTACAATTTTTAAACTGTCTAAAGTTGATAAACAAATTGAATATTCGAATTTCCTTATTTCGAATATTAAATTTTTATTTGATCACAAAAAACATGTGTTACACATTTGTTATTGGTTAAAGTCAGTATAATCCCGTATGCCCAAAAAATTAGCTGAGCACTGAAAAAGCATGACCATTACAGATGATTGGCAAACATACGTTTACCGGTTTGATAGACAGACGTTGTTTTTAGAATGATGATGCTCTCGTTTTTGAGGAGAAGGCTGCGTGAAATGCCTTTGGGGCCGTGACAGACAGACAGACAGAAAGTGAGATAAGACTATTTTCGGCTTATTTGATGTATAAAACGTAAAAATAACCCAAAAATATATAATTCTGATAAATGTACAGACAAAACTCTAATTTTATATATATAGATTTGCAAAACACACAAACAGCTTGTCCATAGAAACAGCATGTACAGCAGATCGAAAAATTTCAAATTATTTTCCATATGATTAAAAGATCCCAGTAAGCTAGCTAGCCATGTACCCGTGCTTTGCATAGACAAAACTTTAACCCCCTGAAAACACCCCTAAAATTGCGAATTTTGAAAAATCCTTTCATATTGCACGGTGAAATCCTATAAGGATTGTTCATACGAAATTTCAAGTTCATAGGCCTAGTAGTTTTGGCTCTGCGTTGATGAGTGAGTCAGGGTATCATCCTTTTATAGAAAGAGATGAAATGTACAATCATGCAAACGAAAGCACTGCAAAATAACTGATACAGCAAATCTATATACTGTACCGCACAAAAACTGTATCGTGTGAACGGGCCCTTAGTAAACAACTCAGAACGTAAACAATTCAGTGACAGGTATCGGAGAGAATATTTTTTGAGAACAGCTGATTGATATATCATGATAAATTACGTGATTTGTTCTTATGTGGTAATAAAACTTAGAAGAAATGTATCCAAAATAGCACAATACTTGGTTTTAAACGTTTATTATTCTGTTAAAAAAAGTTAATTTAGTTTTTTATAGCTAAAGACATTGTCAAAAAAGTTTTCAATACTGATAAATAACTTTAATCCCGATGCTCTCGTTTTTCAGGAGAAGGCCGCGTAAAATGTATCCAAAATCGCACAATACTTGGTTTTTAAACGTTTATTACTCTGTTAAAAAAAAGTTAATTTAGTTTTTTATAGCTAAAGACATTGTCAATAAAGTTTTCAATACTGTTCAAAAACTAAAATCCCGATCGATGCTCTCGTTTTTGAGGAGAAGGCCGCGTAAAATGCCTTTGGGGCCGTGACAGACAGACAGAAATTGAGATAAGACTATTTTCGGCTTATTTAATGTATAAAACCTGAAAATAACCAAAAAAATATATAATTCTGATAAATGTACAGACAAAACTCTAATTTTATTTATATAAAGATAAAATCATGAAAAAAAATCATAAATTTGTTTTTTCTCTTCCTGGTGACTTTTTAGATAGTGCAGGAATCATTGGGAGCCTTATTAAAAATAAAGATAGAACCCAAAATTGTCACTTTTATAGCATCGTTTCTCTATAACGCGAATTTGGATTAAATGGATGGCAGACAGGGCCGCATATCCTCTTTCTCACCTCATCATCTTCTTTTTCTTCTTCCCCCTCTTTATCTCCTCTTTCTTTAACTCCTCTTCATCACCTCTTTATTACTCCTTCATCACCTCTTCTCCTTTTTTTCTTTCTCTTCGTCTCCTCTTTAACCCTCTTCTTCCTCTTTGTCTCCTCTTTATCTTTCTCCTCTTTATCTTTTTCTTCTTCTTCCATCTTATTCCTTCTTCTTCTTCTTCCATCTTCTTCCTTCTTCTTCTTCTATCTTCTTCATCTTCTTCCTCTTTTTCTCCTCCTTCTCCTCTTCTCCTCCTCCTCCTTCTTCTTCGCACTCTCCTCCTTCTTCTTCTTCTTCTCCTCATCCACCTGCTCCTCCTCCTTCTTCTTCTTCTCCTCCTCCTTCTTCTTCTTCTCCTCCTCCTTCCTCCTCTTCTTCTTCTACTTCTTCAACATATCCTCTTTATTTCCTTTTTATCTCTTCTCCTTCCCCTTAAAAACACATCTTTATCACCTCTTCATCTTCTCACTGTCTCTTCTCCTTCTTCCTCTTTATCTCATCTTTATTTCCTCTATAGGTGTTCCTATAGCCATTTGGCATTCAAGAAATATGATTTACTATGCAAAAAGTCGTTGTTGGTAGTGATATATGGTATGATTAGGCTATTACCAAACAAAAACAAAAAAACAAAAAATTCACCAGGAAAAAAATAATTTTTCCTGAAAATTTTCCGAAAATATTCGAGCATATTACACCTGTAGAAAAATTCAAGCATATTTCCTGAACCTCCCGGTGAGTAGCCACCCTGTGTATTTCAATGCAATGAATAGGCCTAATAAGACGAAGTTGTCACAACCACATTTATTGAAAACCGTGAGATACTAGTTTCGGTTGTTTACTCTAGTTTTAGCTTGATTGAGATTGATAATGGTATAACAACCGAAACTAGTTTCTCACGGTATTCAATAAATGTGGTTGTAACAACTTCAAGTCTTACTATTGATTATGTATATCTTCCACAATATCCCCTTCGCCACTACAAAGATATTTCAATTTACAATACACTATAGCCTGTAATTATGAACGTGACTTATCAAAGATCGACTTGGATAAGTCAGACTTAGCGGCAATAAGTCCTACTTACACTTACAGGTTCATAACGTGAAAGCCAGCGTGCAACAAAGTGCCAACCCAGCTCCCACAACAAAGGTCTGACTCCTGATAAATAATCTAACATTAATAATGTACATTAAACAACTCTATTTTACACTAATATAAGAATTTACAATACATAAATATTGCAGGAGAACTGGGTCGGCTTATAACCTCATTTTTCAGCTTGTAAACTCACCAGTATTAAGTCATGCTTAAACTAAAGTTCGTATTTATGAACCGCACTTAAACATCTCCTTAACTTAAAAGTCAAGTCATACTTATAATTGGTGTCTCAAATCCGTTCTTAGCCAAGCTAGGTACAGAGCTGACTTGAAGCCGTTCTTAGATAGTTGTGCTGTATCATATATTGGTTTCATTATTTCGTATAGAATCGGCTCATAATAATAAAATAAAGTTATCATATTCAATTTTTGCACCATTGGAATGTAATTCACTGTAAATTTGACTTAATGAAATTATGTTTACTTATTTTATATAAATCGAGTTCTAACCTATACATTTTTTTTGGCACTAGGATAGAATCCTTTTTTGATGAAATAGAATGGATGAAGTTCTTTGGTCTGCTGGCAGGTAGCGCTCACTACACAGCTTCAAAATGCTATCATTTTTGAAATTTGAAAACAGAAAATAATAATTGAAAAGATGTTGGTGTGGTAATAATTATGTAACAGTAACTGCAAATTACTGCTTTATATTTATCTTTTCATGCAAATTACTGCTTTATCTTTATCTTTTCATGCAAATTACTGCTTTATCTTTATCTTTTCATGCATGTTATTTTATGTTTATTAGTGCCTGATAATACGACACAATTTTAGGTTGTGACCACGTTCAATGTAATAGAGCCTTTCCATGTCAAACTTAGATAAGTCGTGCTTAGATCAACGTAAGTCGCATTTATACATACGGGCCTAAATGTACTACAATGCTTGGCAGCTGAAAATGTAAAGGATCAAGTCGTTTAATAACCAAGATTATGGGTTGAGAAATATGAAATGTGTAGGATAAGTAATGAACTTTTCTTTTCATTCATTTAGGTATTCACAAACGGCTAGATAAGAGACCAGTTTCATAAAGAAATAACTAATTCAATAATAATCTGGAGTGAGTAAAAGTGTATGTGCTAATACTAATAGTGTGTAGTTTATTTAACAAGCTCCAGAAGATTCAAATTTTGTTATCCTCTATATAGGCCTACTGCCAGATATCCAATGATAGAAAATCGTTTGTATTCAGTACTTGTAACATTAACAGTTATTACTTATTGCATTAGATAAGTCATCTTGACTTTTGCTTCCTATGACAAGTTGCGAAGAAAGTTATTCAATGATAAAAAATGTTTGTGATAACAGCTATTTATACAGCAGCACTGCACGATTAGTTATCAGGTTGAAAAAACTGGTAATTACTGACTAATGTACTATTGCAAACATTTGTATGAATTATTGCAATAATTACTGACAGAATTACATTTTTTATATAGGAGCTTGACTGTTAAGAAGCTGTAGTCACTAGGTAGAGAAGATATACTTAAATACATTATTAAAAAAATATCTCAACTTTTTCATCCACTTAGACAATAAACAAGTAAATAAAAAAATGTGATTTCTTCACCAATTAGATGATCAGATAATGTTGATGTAACCTAAATAATAAACAGCAACCTGCCGTTATCTGTCGATGATATTAATGCTGGAGATAAAGGATTGGAGGAGGAGAGGAAAAAGAAGGAAAGGAGAGTAAAAAGAAGGAGGATAGGAAAAAGAAGGAGAGAGAAAATAAGGAGGAGACGAAAAAGGAGAAATAAGGAGAAGAAAATTAGGAAGAAAAGAAGACGGGAGAAAACGAAGAAGAAAAATGAGCAGGAGAAGGAGGAGATAAAGGAGAAGGAAAAGAATATGGTGGAGGAGGAGGAGGAGAAGGAGAAGGAGAGGGTGAAGAAGGAAGGAAGAGGGCGAAAAAGTAAAAGGAGCAGGAGAAGGAGGAGAAGGAAAAGAAGATGGTGGAGGAGAAGGAGGGGGCGAAGAAGGAAGGAAGAGAGCGAAAAAGTAAAAGGAGAAGGAGAAGGAGAGGGCGAAGAAGGAAGAAAGAGGGCGAAAAAGTAAAAGGAGAAGAAGGAGGAGAAGAAGAAGGAGAAGATGGTGGAGATGGAGGAGAAGGAGAAGGAAATGAAGATGGTGGAGGAGGAGAAATTTTAGTTTCCTGTAAAATTCGATTTACCGGTAAATGGTAAGGCTCCCATGAGCTCAAAAATTGTTTTCATTCCTAAGTTTCCTGTAAAATTCCATTTACCGGTAAATGGTAAGGCTCCCATGAACTCAACCATTGTTTTCATGCCTTAGTTTCCTGTAAAATTTCATTGACCGGTAAATGGTAAGGCTCCCATCAACTCAACCATTGTTTTCATGCCTTAGTTTCCTGTAAAATTCCATTTACCGGTAAATGGTAAGGCTCCCATCAACTCAACCATTGTTTTCATGCCTTAGTTTCCTGTAAAATTTCTTTTACTGGTAAATGGTAAGGCTCCCATCAACTCAACCATTGTCTGGTAAAAGATAATGTAGACTGAAAGATACAGGAATGTATAGAATGAATAAATAATTTAAACATTCTTACTTGCAGTCTGTAGAATTAAAATTTCATCCATATAGTCGAACATTTCCACAGACATTTGGAAATAGTTGTTGATATCATTTTCACCTATACTATCTAATTCTTCTTTGGAAACTACTAGATTTCCCGGAAAACGAGGATTTCGCCTGTGGAAAGCTAGCTTTTCCAGTAAAAGCTTGCAGTACAGCTGGATAAGTTTTCCGTATCCCTCTTTCAGATGTCCCTGGAACAATTAAAAAGAAAACGTTAGAAAAATGAATAACATTCACTTATAGTATGGTATGGTATAGTATAGTATAGTATAGTATAGTATAGTATAGTATAGTATAGTATAGTATAGTATAGTATAGTATAGTATAGTATAGAATAGTATAGTATAGTATAGTATCACACAATAGATACTAAACAAAAAGGAAACTTTCAGTCAAACCTATGATAAAAAACGGACAAAAATTACTGCATGCTGCAGAGGAGGAGGTAGAGGAGAGGAGGAGGAGGATGAGGAAGAGGAGGAGGAGGAGGAAGAGTAGTGGTAGTGGTAGTAGTAGGAGGAGGAGGAGGAGAAGGAAGAGGAGGAGGATGAGGGGGAGGAGGAAGGGAAGAAGAAGAAGATACTATCAAACTAAATTTGAAGATAGTATATTACACATTCTAGAAATCCAGTTTCAATTGAATCGGGCAACCTGCTAGTAGGAAATAATAATACAAAATAAATATTACTGTAGTAAATAGAATAATACAATAGGAGTACCGACGAGAACTTTAATGAATAACAATTAATGTAAATAAATACAGTAGTTTAAGTGAAAAAAATATTTTGATCAATACAGGAGGTGAATTGGAATACGGTATTTATTATTTATTTATTTATTTATTGATGCAGTCAAAGTACAAATTACTGTAAAGAAACAACAGGCATTTAGCCCAAAACTGTCTCTATTACAACATTTTTACAAGTCCCAATATTTGTATGCATAGGTTATGTTTACATAGGTTATGATAAAAATATAACTTGTCTAACTAATTGTGTCTAACACTGACATAAAATGATTGATAAATATAAATAAGTATGAACGAAAATCCCAAAATTATCGTATTAATTTTGAAAACTTGATATGAATAGTACAAGTTTTGAAAATTAAACTGATTAAAATGAGAGAAACATAAAAATGAACCTCAATGAATCATTCGGAAATTATTAGTTCAAAAATATCGTAAATAAGCTTTTAGAAAAAGATGACATACTTCCTCATTGGGAGAAAGCTACAAGGCCAATATAACATTAAAGTTTTTAATTACAGCAAAGCGTTACAATACTGTTATCATGTTTCACTTTATAATAGAGTTTCACTTGTATCACTTATAGAGAGAGAGAGAGAGAGAGAGTGGGGGGGGGGGTGAGAGAGAGAGAGAGAGAGAGAGAGATAGATAGAGAGAGAGAAACATTGAAAGAGTAGCAAGACGTGATAGAATACCATCTACGGTTTTTTTTATTTGGACAAATTCACTCTTGTAAAAGGCCAGTGGTTATTAAATGACGGAAATGTTTTGTTATGATTCATCGTAACATGATGAAATTATGTGTAAATGATTCATTGTAACATGATGAAATTATGTGTAAATGATTCATCATAGCAATAAGTAATGCATAAATGAAGTGAATACATCAATAACAGTTAATTCACATCAATCAAAACTGTACTCATATCATCACAGCAGTAAATAAAGTATTGATGGACT
This sequence comes from Conomelus anceps, assembly GCA_948455865.1. NCBI lineage: Eukaryota > Metazoa > Arthropoda > Insecta > Hemiptera > Delphacidae > Conomelus > Conomelus anceps. The sequence goes on along the minus strand of OX418221.1, from coordinate 28,901,283 downwards.
GAATTTATCAACTGTTTCATTAAAATACCGTACCTGCAATCAATTGATTAAAAATATCTTATAATTGATATCAGTATTTTGATTTCGGAGGATGAAACCCACATAGGTCTGAGACCAGTGCGTGGGTAATGGATTGGATGATGATGATTGATGAGTTGGACCTACAGTTTTAGGTGGGTTCCGACCCACCGGCAAGTGATTTTACAGCAGAGAACAGAGTCTTTTGCTGGCCAATCCAATCGGTCACCCTCACAAAGAGCGCCCAGGAGTTTCGTAGCTTATCTCTGATTGAACAAATACCTGCTACGGCACTCGGCTAAAAGTGAGCCTACCATAAACTTTAGGTGGCTTCCAAACTACCGTGTCAGTTACCATGAAAGAGATAACGGATGGTTGTAGCTGCGAAATGAGGGCCACCTGATGAAGCTTCTGCTCAGAAGCGAAATGCATTCCTCCAGTTTAAAAGAGTAAAATCATAATTTAAATAGAAGTATTGTGTGAATTTTGATATTAGATTAATAATTTTAATAAAATTCAATGAGATGATGTTTTTTTGTTGGTTCCTATGTTGATGATAGCTTTTTGTGATTAAATAATTATAGTTTGAGGCACGCCTCATCTTTTTCAAGTAAAATATGATCATATTACACATAACTAGGGATATCCATTCATTAAGTTTTTAATACTCAGGTTCACTCATTTTTATGAATGAATGTAATTATTTTCTTTCTTTGAGGAGAATAACTTCTCAACAACATGAAAATTTTCCTCAAATTACGAGATTAAAAATACTAGTAAAATAATCAATTTATTAAAAACTCAAGATTTTTTCGTTCATCTGAGAATTATCAGTTCACGTCTCATCAACTATAACATTTTTCTCAAATTACAAAATGATGCTTCTCTAAAATCAATCTATATCATATCAAATTATTAGATTTGTTCTAATAAATACAGGTAATTTAATTAGAAATATAGTGTCAGTTTTGATATTAGATTGTTCATCAAGTATTTCGTCATGGAAAACATCACAGACAAGATTTTTATAATTATTATTACTGTATTATTATTATTACTATTATTATTATTATAACCGTGAGCCGTGGCAGGTATCTGTTCAATCGGATAGAGATAAGCTACGAACTTTTGGGTTCTCTTTGTAAGGGTGACCGATTGGATTGGCCAGCAAAAAATACTGTTCTCTGCTGTAAAATTACTTCCCGGTGGTTCGGAACCCACCTAAAACTGGAGATCTTACACATCAATCACCATCATCCAATTCATTACCCACGCACAGGTCTCAGACCTATGTGAGCTTCATCCTCATAAAAAATACAGCGTCAGTTTTGATATTAGATTGTTAAACAAGTATTTCATCATGGACAACATCACATATAAGATTGATAATATTACTTTCTTCCCAAAAATCTTTGGTTGAAGGAACAATTCGAATATAAATACCTTATTTTAAATTTGATTATAAATAACTTACCCACAATTTTCCAATGTCATCTATTTTGGGCCTAAACCTCTGTGAGTATGGTAACACCTGAGGATGGCCTTCTCTAAGTATCTTATGTAGAACATGGCAGAATTTCCAGGCCACTATTTTGTTTTCCATTAACGGTAGTCGGAGCACACATTTCCAGAATGTTTCCGAAGACTTCTCATGAAATGTTCCCAATATTGCACCTGAATTATCTAGTCAAGGAGGTCATCAATTTAAATTTATAAAAGCAACAATTGAAATTAAATTAAATTTTCTGTTCACCTGCAATAAAGAATATTCCGCCTGGAATAAGGTTAATCAAGTTCTTCAGCCTACTGTTAGTGATAGTGCTCACTACCGTACATTTATCTACCATTGTTCAAAAAATAAAATATTAAGATTTTCTTTGTAGTGGCGAAGGTGATATTGTGGAAGGTATCTATAATGAATAATAAGACGAAATTGTCACAACCACATTTATTAAAAATATTGAGAAAATAATTTCGGTTGTTATTTGTTATACCGTTATTAATCTCAATCAAACAGTTTGAACCAAAACTAGTTTCTCAATATTTTTAATAAATGTGGTTGTGACAATTTCTTCTTATTATTCATTATTAATATAGTGTTTATTGGCATAGTAATAATTATGTTCCAGTAACTATAAATTTACATACAGTGTTTTATATTCATCTTTATCCAAGGTAATTTATGTTAGTTGGTGTTTGAAATCATGTTTCGAGGTTATGTTTGACATTGATAATGACTCGCTGACAAGTCAGCTTGTGAACACGTTCAATGGAAAACACCGTCAGGCATTTATGTGTAATCATTCACCTCATTACCCACGCACAAGTCTCTGACTCATATGGGCATCATCAGCAATAAAAAAATCTAATAGAGGCATTTTAAGAGTTCCTCGAGTCAAGAGACACTTACGGAAAGTTCTTAAATATCACCCCAAGTTTCTATTGGAAAATACTCGAACCTGCAGCTTTTTCTAGACAATAATAATAATAATAATAATAATAATAATAATAATAATAATAATAATAATAATATATATATATATATATATATATATATATATATATATATATATATAATAAGTATAATTTAATATGTAAACTGTTCTGAAAATAATTCGTAACTATATTTGGTAATAAATTACTGTAATTGAAAATTGGGAGTATTTTTATTTTGGGATTGAAGCCCACATAGGTCTGAGACCTGTGCGTGGGTAATGAGTTGGATGATGGTGATTGACGAGTTGGACCAACAGTTTTAGGTGGGTTCCGAACCACCGGGAAGTGATTTTACAGCAGAGAACGTGTCTTTTTGCTGGCCAAACTAATCGGTCACCGTTACAAACAGGACCAACGAGAACGCAGCTTATCTCTATCTGATTGATTATCTCTATCTGCTTATCTCTATCTAATTGAGAGTAGACTTTTTTTTTAAGGATGAAGCCCACATAGGTATGAAACCTGTGCGTGGATAATGAGTTGAATAATGGTGATTGACGCGTTGGACCTACAGTTTTCGGTGGTTTCCGAACCACCAGTAATGTTATTGCTAACATTATAATTGAAAGTTGTTAATTTAAAAGAGAATCTATTACTATATATTGAAATATTTCTCAAATTTCATAGCAGCTCATCAGTTAAAAAACGAAAGTGCTGAATTGTGAAAAATTGCCCGTCTAGAAGATGTTTATAGAGCAATATTTCATAATCTAGGCCAGATTATTATTTAATCAATAGCCAACGAAAGTGATTACGCAAGTGACCCATGGGAGTTTTGTGCATTGTTTGCTCTATCAATTAGTTTATTATTAGAATGGAATACATTTCAACCTAAGAAAATATTTTTCAGCGGATAACTACCAGTTTTCATCGAAAATTGAGTTTTAATTTTTGAAAATTAGATTTTAATGTTTAGTGTAAATCAACCTTAAAATGTTTTGGACAATATAGTCTATTCAAAATTTGTAAAGAGAGAAGTTACGGTTTTTTGAGTTTGTTGCATCTTCACATTCCTTGTTATTCTGCCTATAAATAAATAAAACAAATAAATATATAAACAAATAATTAAATAAATAAATAATTGAATAAATAATATTGAATGAAACTAAGTAAACCATTTTACAAAGGATTATCTAGCAGAATGATTGAAAATGTTCATGTAGCCATTTTTGTACTTCCACCAAGCACTACGTTCAGTTAAAAATAAAATACTTAATAATTATTCAATCATATCTAATGAAAGCAATGCAACCCATTTTCGTGAGATCATCTTCCAAAATTAATTTATACTTTTTTCCAATTTACTATATTATAATTGTATATGAAATTCACTAAACACTGGGGTTTCTTGAGAATTAGATTGAGTAATATAGTTCACACAACAATATTTGGTAAGATAATAGCCTCCTTCCATTATAATAGTGTCTGGTGAAATTCAAGGCCTTTTTCAATTTATGATTATATAATTAAATTATAATATGATTATATATTAATATAATTATTAAATTAATTATATGACAATAAATTATGAAAGGATACTGCGCACATGTTTCTCTTTGACTGGGTTTTCAGTGCAGTTGATTGCTTTGCTGATACTCGAAGCCTGTAACAAAGAAAAAAAGAAAAATTATAACAAAAGATAAAAATTTAGACCTCAAAATAACAGAAAATTTAAAATTTACGCAATTCATCATGCACATCATTCCTTAAATTCAACACAAGAATATTACAACACATAATAATATTAATAATAAACATCTTCTTAATCAATAAAATAAGGTTTTTTTCGGTGGATGAAGCCCACATAGGTCTGAAACCTGTGCGTGGATAATGAATTAGATGATGGTGATTGATAAGATGGACCTACAGTTTTAGGTGGGTTCCGAACCACCGGGAAGTGATTTTACAGCGGAGAACAGTCTTTTTTGCTGGCCAATCTAATCGGTCACCCTTACAAAGAGCGCCCAGGAGTTTCGTAGCTTATCTCTGATTGAACAGATACCTGCCACAGCACTTGGCTATCACTTCCCACAAGGTAGGAAATGCTATTTTGTGCTACTAAAATAAAACGCATTGTTTATTCACTTTCCTATAAACTGACACTGTATTTCATGAAATACAAAAGGAATGAATGAATTTCATGGAATATAGTATCAGTTTTTATAGAAGATTGGATGCAGATTATTATTTCAAAAATTATTTCATTAAGTAGGCTTATTAGTGTCTTATTTCATTAAGTAGGCCTAGTGTCATATTAAAAAATACTCATTTTACAGAATATTGAATGAACAATACTCATTTCGTGAAATAATATCAGTTGTTTTTAGAACATGCAATAAAAAACATTTCATGAAATAATATAGGCTATATTTTTATAGAATCTTAAATAAACAGCCATTTCATGAAATATCATCATTTTTTATTGAATATTGAATAAAGAGCACTCATTTCATTAAATAATATCGGTTTTTTATAGAATATTAAATAATCTATACTTATATCATGGAATAATATAACCTTTTATTATAGAATATTGAAAACCCAACACCTCTTTCATGAAATACAACTAAAATGTCAGTTTCTTTGGATTGTTTAATAAGTATGTCGTAATGGAAAACATGACGTTTTTGGAAAACAAAGCTTGTTTTGTTTATTATTAAACTGAGTATATACAAAACGAACACTGGACTGTCAAATGTGAATGTTAATCACATCTAAAAAGCATATCTCAAGGAATCCTCCATAGAATTCTCAACAAAGTCTGCAAGGGATTGATACGTTTTATTCTCATAAAAGGGCTTCATACTTTTTATTCTCATAAAGAGGCTTGGTACTTTTAAAACTCATAAAAAGACGACCTTTTTTATTTTTATAAAAAGACTTGATACTTTTCATTCTCAAAGAATGAAAACATTTTTGCAATACGGTAGTTGCTAAACAAACAGCATACATGGACCAAGCCGTGGAATACTAATGAAGTAAAATAAAGAACTGACTACTATTGTCGAATGAAAGTTGCAAGGAATCCAAACCTATAACAGAACTGGATACTGGAACATAGACGAGCTACACTACCATAGTTCAGCACCAATCTTTCTTCACTAGGTCACTCACTCTTCTAGCACTGTATAATATATGCAATCACTTGTTTTCAATCTAGTTCTAGTGCAGGGAAATATTACATAAGAAGCAACTAACTAATCTAGAATCATTTAACTAATATCATGATTGAAGAGATTACTACTTGTGATTTGCGTTTGGTGAAGAGGATTTTATTTGGAAGTGTTTGGAGTTCACTTAAAAAAATATGAACCAACATTCAACTTCAAAAAATAGGTTGATTTGTTCAGATTGTGTCTTCAATTTATTGATTTATTTTTTGGGCCGGTTGCACGAAAGCCAATTAAATAAGAGTTTAATGTCAGTTAACTAACCATCGTAAGTGTAACGGGTTTATTTCTTTTCCACACTGATCCATTAGTTAATTGTCGTTAACCGAACGGGCACAAACTGGCTACACTGTAATTTGATCAACAGCTGATTCTGAAGTTGAGGAAAAATATGAATTAGAAACATTTCATTGTGAATGGTTTGAATTACTATTCAATTATTTCAATAATATTATATTCTTAATAGATTTTATTCATTTTGAAAGGTTTTTAACACCTACGACCTAATTTACAGTTCCGTGTTCTGGTACAATAAACAACCTATAATATGTAACTTCATGGGCATTAGTGAGATTTAATAACCGGTGATCGGGCGGTTAAATATATTTTACGCCGGTTAACCTGATCGGCGTTATCACTAGTAATTGTTGTTTGCGCAACTAAATTCTCTCCATTAAGTTTAATTTCTGTAGAATGATATCATTCTACGAAGATTAAATTTAATTGGATTTCGTGCAACCGGCCGTTAGTGTTTATTTTTAGTCAACGAGTTTGTATTTTTCGGTTAAAATTTTTTTATCTAAATTTACATTTTTTAAAATTATTCTTAGTGTTCCGTTTAGAGTGAACTTTTAATTTAATACCCTTCAAGTTGAGAAGAATTATTTTATTTCATTTAAATGAAGTTTCTTTGATGAATCTAAATTTTTATTGATAGATAACCTCAATGTTTTGGACAATATAGTCAGTAGGCCTTCTTTAATAACTAACTTCAAGTTTGAAGTCGGTACTGATATAGCATAGTCAAAATTTGTGAAGAGTGCCGTTTTGGATTTTGTCTTTGCATTTGTGTATTCATTGTTATTTATTATATAAATAATAACTTATCTGGAAGGATGAATATTGATCACAAAATAAAAACAAGGAATGTTTTTCATTAATCACATCAATAAATTTGTTTTAGACTCAAGTAATCAGTAGTTTTTGTTTGCAACCAGTCATTTTATAATTCTAATACACAAATGAAAAAGATGGTCGAATCGATCATGAGACTGGCTTTTTGTAGGGCACTGATAGTGCAATAGTGATCGATTAATGATGTTACGGTACTTGAATATAAAAAAGTAAATTATTGAAAAAATACTTGAAATGAAATAATTATTAAAGTAATACTAATAGAAAAAAAAGGAATTAAAGTGAAGTTTTTTAGTAGATCTAAATTATCAGTGAGAATTAGCCTAAAATTGTTTTACAATATAGCATATATTCAAAATTTGTGAAGAGAGTATAGTTTTGGCCTTGAGTCTGTTGCATCTTCAAATTCATTGTAATTTTGTCACTATAAACAATTTAAATTTGTCACAATTATTTATTTATTCATTGTAATTTTGTCACAATAAATGAATAAATAAATATCAGAGATATTTGTATCTCAATACAAATGATGAAATTTATTGTGCCTTTTACAAAAGTTCATGTCTGAATTGATAGGAAAATATATTTCAATATTTTTCATGACCACACAAAATCAATTATCAAAATCACCAAATTAATGCATTTTTTTAAAATTGATGCATTTTTTTAGAAAATGTCTAGATTATTATAAATACATACTTAATATTTCACGGAAGGTAGGAAATAAGTAAATATTGATTAGAAAAATAATTACGATATTAAAAAAGACAGACACATTTTACTTAGGAATGTTTTGAAATAAATTTCCCAATCTTAAAGAAGGACGGCAGAAGGCCGGGGCACAGAGGTCCGTGAAGTTAGCCCCCCCCCCATGAAAGCACTAACGTTGAAAATAGTATGAATGGTTAGTGCTTCGTTAGTGCTGGTTAGTGCTTCAAGTCCCACCGTTAGTGCTCTTTTGGTTCCAGAGATATATGCAAAAAACACTGGGGGGGGCTAACTTCATGGAAGTTAGCCCCCCCCAGTGGAAATACTAAAGCTATGAAGTTGAAAATGATGTCAATCGTTAGTGCTTCGTTAGTGCTCATCATTGGATCAAGTCTTATCGTGATAGCTCTTCTGGTTCCAGAGATATATGCAAAAAACCTTGGGGGGGGTTAACTTCATGGAAGTTAGCCCCCCCCACAGTAGAAATACATGATATATGAAGTTGGAAATGGTGTCAATCGTTAGTGCTTCGTTAGTGCTGGTTGTTGAATGAAGCCCCATCGTTAGTGCTCTTTTGGTTCATGAGATATAAGCAAAAAACCTTGGGGGGGGGGCTAACTTCCATGAAGTTAGCCCCCCCCATGATAGAAATACTGGAGCTATGGAGTTAAAAATAGTGTCAATCGTTAGTGCTTCGTTAGTGCTCGAAAATTATCCAAGTCCCATCGATAGTGCTCGTTTAGTTCGGGAGATATAATTGAAAAACCTCAGGGGGTCACCACACCCTTTTTGAAAAAATTGAGCTATGAAGTCGAAAATGGTGTCAATCGTTAGTGCTTCGTTAGTGCTCAAAAAAACATACAGGTCCCATTGTTAGTGCTCTTCTGGTTCATGAGATATAAGCAAAAAACCTTGGGGGGGCTAACTTCCATGAAGTTAGCCCCCCCCATGATAGAAATACTGGAGCTATCGAGTTGAAAATAGTGTCAATCGTTAGTGCTTCGTTAGTGCTCGAAAATTATCCAAGTCCCATCGATAGTGCTATTTTAGTTCGGGAGATATAATCAAAAAACCTCAGGGGGTCACCACGCCCTTTTTTTTTAATTGAGCTATGAGGTCGAAAATGGTATCAATCGCTAGTGCTTCGTTAGTGCTTGAAAAAACATACAGGTCCCATCGTTAGTGCTCTTCTGGTTCAGGAGATATAAGCTAAAAACCTTGTTATAGATACAATACTTGAAAACTTGAAAAATATGTGTAAACAGCCTAAGGAGGTCGTCACCACCCATTTGATAAACTTCAGCTATGAAGTAAGAAACGGTGTCAATCTTTAGTAGTGCTTTGTTAGTGCTCAAAAAAGATACAGGTCCCATCGTTAGTGCTCTTAAAAAAAATTGCTTTTAGAAAAAATAATTAATAAACATATAAGTGAAAGTTGGTGCTTGTAATTACTACAAGTTTGTCCCATCGTTAGTGGTCAGTATGCGAGTTTACCGGAATATTTGGAAAAAGTCACTACAATCCAACTGTTTTATTAGTAGACAAAATAGTTTCACAGTTCCTGGTAGTATATGACAATAGTTCTATGAAAATAATAAAGATAATTTCGTTTGAAATAATTCGCTGCTAACTTCCACTTTGAAAACATATTTGTGTCAGCAGAACATGTGCTATCGCTGTGATTAACAAAAATAGGAGATTTCTAGGTAGGGATATAAGATTAATAAGAATTATCAGAAGAATTTGACGCAGATTTCTAAATGATCGGAACACTAGAAAAATATTTATGACCTTTTGTAAGTTGATGACAATAGAAAAGTTAGTTTTGACAACAGTTCATATAATTTGATAAGCAAAGATAAAAGAAATTAAAATTTTGTTCAAGCTGACAAATAAGATTACAGAACCTTTAGAGTTCCATCAAGGGCGTATTCAAGGGGGGGGTCCCCGGGTCCGTACCCCCCCCCCCATTTGAGATGACTAAGCACTAGATAGAATGCTTTTTTGTGTAGGAAAGGTTCTTGAGAATAATTCTATACCAGTGATAATAATTCTTGTAAACAAAATTTAATCTAGACGGAATTAATATTACAATATTGGTGTGTTGAGAACTGAGCATGGCAGCTGTTATTGTAGCATGTTTAGTCTATCTTTATATGACAGTGGAAAGAACTTTAATGTATGGTAAATTATCGAGAAAGAGTGGGTTAGAATTTCATAACAAAACTGGGAGATGTCATTAGTCTAGAAGAAACCTATTATAGTAGCATAACTCGCAAATGTTGATATTGTGAATTATTTTCCCATGATAAAATAACAAAATGATTTTATAGACTTCCGTTTGAGCTATTCAACAGTCCATAAGCTCAGTTTCTGGGTGGATCACGGTCGGTGTTGAAGTAAAATTAATAATTTTGTTCTTGGTCCTGGTACAATGCCATACAATCGTGCATTTATACAAGTTTTAATAGTGAATAAAATAATTACTGCCGTTTAATATTAGTTTTTAATTTTTTATTTGGATTTTTGATTTCTGATTTTAAGTTTGTTTTGGCTGAAAAAAGAAAATATTCGCGTAAAATCCATTACTTTTACCCAAAAACAGCTAAAACATTAATAATTAAAGAGACATCGACTTCATCCTCAAATAGTAGTTGTGATTGTTCAGACATCAATCAGGCGTGGGATTTCATCATTATGTTGAAACAAATTGAATCCAATCTCAGGGACTTGGCTCATAATTTCTTTGAGAAGTTCATACTAGTCTTGCTGGTGAGATTTGGTAAGTACATATAAATGTAAAAATTTACCACCATTTTCTGCAAATAATAAATTAAAAACGGTATTGGTTTTTCCAACATTGGATGGTCCACACACAATACAAAAGTACACTATGTCTCATTTGTTGCTTTCTGTTCTTCTCATTTAAATACTTATCAAAGTTGATCAGTGGTAGTTTTGATCAATGCTGTTTCATCTTCATTTTTCAATACAGAGACAATATAATTATTTTTTCAGACAATAACACTATTATTATCAATCCATGAATTGTATTTCGAATCAAAGCCCAACCATTTCACATACAATTTAATTTGTTACCTTTCTTCTCTATTACCCTCTCAATAAGATACACATCAGGGTACTTTGTTTCTTCATTTCAAACTCATACAATGCACCCTTTTAATGTATTTGTCTTCACCTATTCCCTTCACCTTTCATCTCACACAAGATGGGTGTCGAAAAATATGTTTTCGTTTTAAAAACATGGAGTTTGGAAATTGCAAAATGGGTATTGCAACTTTTTAACATCTTAAAAAAAACATTAGTATATGTATTGTGTCTGTAATAAGTAGTACAGTATAATACTTAATTAATAAATTGAAATAGGTTAAAATTAGGTCGTAGCCAGCCAGAGCCCCTCAATTCATAGACAAGCGTTCAAAGCAGGTGAATAATTTCAATAAAATTTATTGTTTAGAGTTTTTTTATAGTGTTGTGATTCTATTTCAAGAATTTATAAATATGGAAAATAATGCAGGATTTTTCTTACCACTTTCGTTGAGATTTGCAGATATTTCCTCCCATACGACCTCCTTCATCGTAATATTATAATAGTCTTTGTGTGACAGGTCTTATAACATTGGATGTGCCTGTACCGCTGATATCAGGCGTTCATCAAAACGCATCTTGATAATTATAATAATAATCTCTCTCTCAGCGTATGATCTAATCCCAGCACTGCCAAAAAATATGTTAGACCTCCGGAGTTCAGTTGCACAACACGTGTCTGTAGGCCTACTCTGCGCATGCGCGGCGACTCAGCTTCAGGCAAAAATCACTCGCTTACAAAAAAGTGGCTGAGACTGACGGGGCGGTTTGAGTTGAGCTAACGGAACGGATCCGGTCTGCTAAAAAGAGCGTATCTTTGTTTTTGGGCCTAACTTGAAGGATGGGATGCAACCTCTGATAAAATCTGCTTTAGGGATCCCCAAGTGACTGAAATTCTTATCATAAATGATCTCTGTTCGAATACATGGTTTCCGAATTTTGATGGAAGCGACTGAGCTGAGTGTGCTGAACTGAGCGGATCCAGTGTGGGACAAGCCTATGGTTCCAATTGATAAGTCATATAGAAAAAATTATGTCTATTAAAAGAAAAAAAAATAGTTCACTTAGCAGGCAATTACATCAACATTAAAATTTGAAATGCATGAAAGTTTGTGGTGTTTCCCAAACCATATTTTGATTTGACATTGAGTTCTAGTTGATTGGACTCCCCAATGAATAGTTATGGCCATTTTAATATAAACAACCTGAGAAAAACTAGTTACTGTAGCAGACAACATAAAGTGAGACCCATTGAAAAAATCACTGTTTTGGGTAGTTTTGAACCTAAATATTGATTTGACCTTCATTTCTAGTCAATCAGAAAGCATGAACGCCTTTTGAAATAGAATATTTTCATTGTTAAGAATGTAAACCCAGTTTTTTTTTCGTATAATTAATAAGTAAATTATCACTAACATTTTTATTAAATAAAAGAACACAGTATTATTCTAGGATTTTCGAGTATTTTATTAACTCTATTCTCCCTTCTGATCTTACATAATCATCATAATGTATTCTCAACACACCTCTATCTGCTCTCTAAACAGTGTCCAGGGTAGGCTCTCAACATTTATGGTAGGTGTACCTATTATGTGTAAGCTTAACCTATAATATATGAATCTGAACAACTAAAGAAAAATCTATGGTATATGTAAGGTATTTTACTCATCATCCCAATTTCGTAATTCTGTGACCACACCAATAAGTAATCAACCAGAAAAAATCAACTCCAAACTGGATTCCCAGGCAAAACTAGGAGGAACGCCGGTAATGATTAAAACTATAGTTCTTTTATATATTTGTAATTTGTAATATCACTCAATTAAATTTTGCTTGGGCTAAAACAGGAGTTTGAGGAAATTCCTCTATTGATATAAAGATTTAAAAAAAGTACTATATAATTATGATATTTGAATTACATAATGAAACATATTCATGCACCAACGATTGATAGCATTCTCGACTTCATATCTCAAGTACCACAACTAGAAGGAGACCAACCCTCAAGGGTTCCATTTCAAGCTTCTCTGTGGAGTTAGCACCCTTCCGAAGATTTTTTGCTTATATCGCCCAATTCATATGAGCACTAACAATAAGATTAGATTCAAGAACATGCACTAGAAGAATAACTATCAAATTCATAGATACATTTTTTCAAACAGGGGTTGATGACCACCTGACGTTATCACCTATATCTCCCAAAACCGAAAGAGCACTAACAATGGGACCTGTATCTTTTTTTTAGCACTAACGAAGCACTACTAAAGATTGACAACGTTTCTTACTTCATAGCTCAAGTTTATCAAATGGGTGGAGACGACCCCCTTAGGCTGTTTACACATATTTGTCAAGTTTTCAAGTATTGTATCTATAACAAGGTTTTTAGCTTATATCTCCTAAACCAGAAGAGCACTAACGATGGGACCTGTATGTTTTTTCGAGCACTAACGAAGCACTAACGATTGACACCATTTTCGACCTGATAGCTCAATTTTAAAAAAGAGGGCGTGGTGACCCCCTGAGGTTTTTTGATTATATCTCCCGAACTAAAAGAGCACTATCGATGGGACTTGGATAATTTTCGAGCACTAACGAAGCACTAACGATTGACACTATTTTCAACTCGATAGCTCCAGTATTTCTATCATGGGGGGGGGCTAACTTCATGGAAGTTAGCCCCCCCCCCAAGGTTTTTTGCTTATATCTCATGAACCAGAAGAGCACTAACGATGGGACCTGTATGTTTTTTTGAGCACTAACGAAGCACTAACGATTGACACCATTTTCGACTTCATAGCTCAATTTTTTCAAAAAGGGCGTGGTGACCCCCTGAGGTTTTTCAATTATATCTCCCGAACTGAACGAGCACTATCGATGGGACTTGGATAATTTTCGAGCACTAACGAAGCACTAACGATTGACACTATTTTTAACTCCATAGCTCCAGTATTTCTATCATGGGGGGGGCTAACTTCATGGAAGTTAGCCCCCCCAAGGTTTTTTGCTTATATCTCCTGAACCAGAAGAGCACTAACGATGGGACCTGTATGTTTTTTCGAGCACTAACGAAGCACTAACGATTGACACCATTTTCGACCTGATAGCTCAATTTTAAAAAAGAGGGCGTGGTGACCCCCTGAGGTTTTTTGATTATATCTCCCGAACTAAAAGAGCACTATCGATGGGACTTGGATAATTTTCGAGCACTAACGAAGCACTAACGATTGACACTATTTTCAACTCGATAGCTCCAGTATTTCTATCATGGGGGGGGGGGGGGGGCTAACTTCATGGAAGTTAGCCCCCCCCAAGGTTTTTTGCTTATATCTCATGAACCAGAAGAGCACTAACGATGGGACCTGTATGTTTTTTTGAGCACTAACGAAGCACTAACGATTGACACCATTTTCGACTTCATAGCTCAATTTTTTCAAAAAGGACGTGGTGACCCCCTGAGGTTTTTCAATTATATCTCCCGAACTGAACGAGCACTATCGATGGGACTTGGATAATTTTCGAGCACTAACGAAGCACTAACGATTGACACTATTTTTAACTCCATAGCTCCAGTATTTCTATCATGGGGGGGGCTAACTTCATGGAAGTTAGCCCCCCCCAAGGTTTTTTGCTTATATCTCATGAACCAGAAGAGCACTAACGATGGGACCTGTATGTTTTTTCGAGCACTAACGAAGCACTAACGATTGACACCATTTTCGACCTGAAAGCTCAATTTTAAAAAAGAGGGCGTGGTGACCCCCTGAGGTTTTTTGATTATATCTCCCGAACTAAAAGAGCACTATCGATGGGACTTGGATAATTTTCGAGCACTAACGAAGCACTAACGATTGACACTATTTTCAACTCGATAGCTCCAGTATTTCTATCATGGGGGGGGCTAACTTCATGGAAGTTAGCCCCCCCCAAGGTTTTTTGCTTATATCTCATGAACCAGTAGAGCACTAACGATGGGACCTGTATGTTTTTTTGAGCACTAACGAAGCACTAACGATTGACACCATTTTCGACTTCATAGCTCAATTTTTTCAAAAAGGGCGTGGTGACCCCCTGAGGTTTTTCAATTATATCTCCCGAACTAAACGAGCACTATCGATGGGACTTGGATAATTTTCGAGCACTAACGAAGCACTAACGATTGACACTATTTTTAACTCCATAGCTCCAGTATTTCTATCATGGGGGGGGGGGCTAACTTCATGGAAGTTAGCCCCCCCCAAGGTTTTTTGCTTATATCTCATGAACCAAAAGAGCACTAACGATGGGGCTTCATTCAACAACCAGCACTAACGAAGCACTAACGATTGACACCATTTCCAACTTCATATGTCATGTATTTCTACTGTGGGGGGGGCTAACTTCCATGAAGTTAGCCCCCCCCCAACGTTTTTTGCATATATCTCTGGAACCAGAAGAGCTATCACGATAAGACTTGATCCAATGATGAGCACTAACGAAGCACTAACGATTGACATCATTTTCAACTTCATAGCTTTAGTATTTCCACTGGGGGGGGCTAACTTCCATGAAGTTAGCCCCCCCCCCAGTGTTTTTTGCATATATCTCTGGAACCAAAAGAGCACTAACGGTGGGACTTGAAGCACTAACCAGCACTAACGAAGCACTAACCATTCATACTATTTTCAACGTTAGTGCTTTCATGGGGGGGGCTATCTTCACGGACCTGGGGCACAGGTATGAAGGGAATTGATCCACACACGCCCATAACATTCCATGAATATTTCATGGCTTCATGAGAATAAATAACGTAGAACCATAATAAATCTGTAACCACCATTGAGTTTTAGAATGGCGATTCAAGGTAACATTGGCTTGCATGTTGCAAGGTTCAAGTTGATGTGTAGTTACAGTTTTAGTGCTACCTTCAAATCAAATTAAATTATTATAATATTCAGTGCATTAAGATGTCAAATTTCCACGATCGGTTGATCCTGACTTATGAGAAATGGGAAAAAATTATTCTAAGATGTTTTTCGAAGGATGAAGCCCACATAGGTCTGAGACCTGTGCGTAGGTAATGGATTGGATGAGTGATTGATGAGTTGGAACTGAAGTTTTAGGTGGGTTCCGAATCACCGGGAAGTGATTTTACAGCAGAGAACAGTCTTTTTTGCTGGCCCATCCAATCGGTCACCCTTACAAAGAGCGCCTAGGAGTTTCGTAGCTCATCTCTGATAGAACAGATACCTGCTACGGCACTCGGCTATCACTTCCCTAGATGCCGTTTGCTACAGAAAAGCAGCCAAATTTAAGCCAGGTCGTCTTGAATTTTCATTTCATGAATTAAAATTGTTTCTTTCCGGTTCTATGTCCAAAAATATCTCCCAAACATGACACACGTGCGCCCCGCTTATTGTGAGTATAAACGTCAGTGTTTGTATACCCTTGACATCGGTAAATATTCAAAAATGCTAAACCCACAAGAGGTGGGATACTTCCTTCATTTTTTATACAGTTCTCTATTCATCTGAAAGATTATCTTGGCGCTTTGAATAAGAACACTTCACAGTGACAATCCCTTTTTTGAAACGGCGATAATATAATACAATCTCTCTCCAACAATGTGTACTTATCGTAGGTCCACCATATCCCCAATAACATGACTCGAGTAGTGGAGCTACCTGGGCGCTCTTTGTAAGGGTGACCGATTGGATTAGCTAGCAAAAAAGACTCTGTTCTCTGCTGTAAAATCACTTACCGGTGGTTCGGAACCCATCTAAACCCATAGGTCCAACTCATCATCGCCATCATCCAATTCATTACCCACGCACAGGTCTCAGCCCTGTCTTCATCCTCAAAAATAAAAATAAAAGCCATACAAAGCTTGTTATTATTATTTTTTGTATTTAATCACAGAACAGATCTCACAATCTGAGACAACGCCACACATTTTCACACTAACCAAAAATAAAGACAATAATATTGAAGATAAAAAATGTAAACTCCACACACATGCCAGACTTTTGCAGATTAAAAGCGTTAGCCGAGTGCCGTAGTAGGTATCTGTTCAATCAGAGATAAGCTACGAAACTCCTGGGCGCTCTTTACAAGGGTGACAGATTGGATTGGCCAGCAATAAAGACTCTGTTCTCTACTACTATAAAATCACATCACGGTGGTTCGGAACCCACCTAAAATTGTAGGCCCACCATGCTTACAATAACATGGCGCAAGCGGCAAAAAGGAACTACCCGTGGGTGGGTTTCATCCCAGTGCCGGATTTAGGGTACTTGCGGCCCTAGGCCAAATTACCCCGAGCGGCCCCCGATAACTTCACGATTATGTAATTAAAGCATAAAACACATTTCATATTAATACATAACGTTTGTTTTAATTTCACTTTTTAAAATTGGTACAACATACAAAGCATAACATACATGAATAGAAATGGCACTAATGTTCTATTTGAATACGCTACATGAATAGGTTGAAATGTTGTATTCGCTAATTAAATAATCTTGGTTTACAAATTTGGCTAAAACCCCAAAACAGCTCTAACAACAATTTCTATATTTATAGAAAATATATAATTCATAAAGTTAGCAAACAGCAGTTATTTGTAAAATTATTAATATTGCTAAAATTATTATATTATAAATTAGTATTGCAGTTAATTGTTGAAATTGAATAACATTTGTTTCATTTGGGGGGAAAAGTACAGGTGACAACAAGACTAAAAAAAGCCGAGTTGAAAAGACATTATAAGTAAAAGAACAAGCAAAATAATAATATGAACTGTAATAGTAATAGACTAAGGTACTGAAAATAAAAATATTAAGAATACAACTAATATACTTCTAGATCATTCTAGAATATTCATTCTAGATCTTCTAGAATAAACTTCTAGATCATTCAATTCTCACATTATTTTCTTATACTGAAAAACGTCAATGTCATGTTCTTAATTTGGATAAAGTTGGATTAGTGATTAACATTGACACTCACTCCACTCCATACTCATAATTAATACCATATCTAAACTCTAAACACTCACTTTTATAACTTTTTTGGCTGCAAAATCTTTAATCAAATCGTTAAAGTCTTGAAAAAGCTCAGCATTTGAAACAAAACTAGCCAAACACTCACTTTTCTAACTTTTTTGGCTGCAAAATCTTTAATCAAATCGTTAAAGGCTTGAAAAAGCTCAGCATTTGAAACAAAACTAGCCAAACTAGACAATCTAGAATCTTCGTCAGAAGTCGAGTTCCTCAAGTAGTTTTTGATTCTTTTCAACACGTTGAATGATCTTTCTCCAGATGCATTAGATGTCATCATGCATAGTAGAATGCGCAAAGCCGTGTCCATATTCGGAAATAATGTTAACTGTTTTTCACGAATGAGTTTCAGATACTCCAAAAGTGTATTCCTCAACACATTCCTAGAACTTTCCACAATCCACCTGCAATCTGGAGCCTCCTATACCCTGGCAAGCGTTAATATTTATTTTTGATATGAACATTGGTTATTTTAATTAGATTGTATTGTTTATGTACAAAAGTAATGTACTCAATTTACAGTAGCGGTAATTATTAATTAATTTTGGAAAATAAAAATTCAATTTTTTTACCAAAAAACGTTTTTTTTTTTACAAAACGCTGCGGCCCTAGGCCGCGGCTTAGTCGGCCTAGTGGTAAATCCAGCACTGTTTCATCCTCCGGAAAAAGAAAAAAAAAGAAGGCATGGATAGGATTGAAAATAACATTTTTTGATAATACAACACATTACAACTAAATTGATCAGAGGGGTTTATATATGAATAAAGTTAACTCCATTAAAATTCATAAAGTTGATCAATTATTTACACTAAAATAGATTGAGGCTCTCAAATTGATAATTGATTAAAAATTGAAAATTTTCAAGCGTACGGCTTTTATTGGTGGGGAGACCATTACGGGTAGTTCCACCTCGTCGTTTGAGCCGTTATTTATTTTTGTAGATTACGTCTTGGAGACTCCAGAGTATAAGACAAGTCAGAACAACAATTTTACAATCTTATACACTAGTTACCATAATTACTATATCAATTAGTTGGGGTGAGGCTTAATTTTGATGTGAAAGGTACTATTGTACACTGTAAAAAGCTTTATCAACTGAATATTTTTTCAATTGTTTTTTAAATATTTCTATATTTTCAAGACTACATTTCTATATTTTCAAAACTGCTACTATTGTAATCACCAAGTGGTAATCTCCTCGGCTTCTTGTATTATAATCGTGTACGTCAAGATTTTGGTTAATATCATTCGTTTTTACATATAAAGTAGCTTCATACACATATAAGCAGGGTACAGTTAGGAGACCAGCAAGTCTCTTGAACAACGGCCTACATGAATCTAATCTATTTACTCTTTCTATACACCTAACCGCTTTCTTTTGGTTATAAACACCCTATCAAGGTTTTGTTTTGATGAATTACCCCATACTAAGATAGCATACCTAATATGTGACAGTAAGAGCAAAATAATTATCGGGAACATGGTGGACCTACTGTTTTAGGTGGGTTCCTAACCACTGGATAAGAGATAATAAAGCTTATAGTCATTGAAGAGCCCATCCAAGCGCAGTCTTGAGCAGTTGTGATCATGCTCACCTAAACAAATCTAACCTAGACCACGCTCACCATGTGACCAATCACCATCACAAAATCAATTGAAAATTAATTAAAATTGATCAACTTTTATTAACAATGCCAAACATTTCCACACTATCCAAAAGTGATGACAATAATTGTAGAAAAAATCTCATAAACACATATTATGCCAGAATTTTGAAGATTAAAATTAAAAAAAAAAAAAATTGTCAATGAAACACATTTTCAAGCTATCCAAAAGTAATAACTAAAGTCAGAAAAATTCCATTCTTTGTCAGTATTTTGGAGACGAACTCCCAAATTGAACGTGTGAGTGAGCGCCATCTCGCGTGCGTGTGTTACAAAGAAGGAAGATGGCAGAGTGGTGGTGGGTTCATAGACACCAATGCCTCACTATATACATATATACTCTAGTATATTATAGTAAGGCCCTGGTTGAGTGGTAACAAGGCTATCCTGCCTTCACACATCCGCTGTATCTTGGCGAAGCAGCCGGCAATGAACGTCAACAAACACCCCACGTATATTCCACTAGTGTGCGACTCACTGTCATTCAACTATCCATCCGAGATGGACAGAATAAATGGATTAAATGAAAGACAGACAAATAACTAGTGAGCCCAACGAGTTTTAAGTAGATTGGTCAAAGCGTTCGAAAGTTATCGTCGAACCTACAAACCCACAAACATACAGAAAACGCCGCGAGCCTCCAGTCATGAGTCATAAATCAAAACTAAGAACTCGCTACGCTCGTTCAAAGATGCACAAAAAAGACGTTTTTCTCTCTTTTTTGTACATTAGCGGCTGGTTATACGAAAGCCAATCAACTAAGGAGTTTAATGTCAGTTAACTAACTGTCGTAAGTGTAACAGCTTTATTTCTGTTGCACAAAGATCCATTAGTTATTTTTCGTTGACCGAACGGGAAAAATCTGGCTACACCGTAATTTGATCAACAGCTGATTCTGAAGTTGAAAAGAAAGAATCATTTCATTGTGAATTATTTGGATCATTATTCAACTATCTGAATATTATTATATTCTTAATAGATTTTATTCATTTTGAAAGGTTTTCAACGCCTACGACCTAATTACCAGTTCCGTGTTCTGGTACAATAAAAAACCTATAAAATGTAACTTAACGGGCATTAGTGAGATTTAATCCTTGGTGATCGGGCGGTTAAATATATTTTACGCCGGTTAACCTAATCGGTGTTATCGCTTGTAATTTATTGTCCTTTGTGCAACTAAATTCTCTCCATTAAGTTTGTTTACATGGTACACAAAAATCAGGTGCAAAAATACCTTGGTTACATTGGATTCTTTTCTGCGCTGGGACCATCACATAAGTGATCTATGCAAGAAATTAAGAAAATTTATCTACAAGTTCTGAATGCTGAGGTCATTGGTTGATTTGAGGTGTTTGAAGATGATTTACTATTCTGTAGTGCAGTCCTTGCTGTCATATGGTATAGTAGGATGGGGTGGAACAAGTTATGCACACATTGACCCGCTTATAAAAGTGCAGAAACTAATAATGAAGGTCATAATTAAAAAACCACTGCGTTACCCATCAGATAAAGCTTTCAGCGAATTCGGTGTGATGGATGCAATACTATATATTCTAATATATTTAGATATATTCTAAAGAAATAATCTACAGAATACACAAAAACACAGCACATTTTCAACACAGGAACCACAGTCACAATACAAGAAATAGGCACCTTCTTATTGCAAATTTGGCTAAGAAGGCTTTATACCAGAGACACTACAATCACTTAGCACCAAAACTTTACAATCTGCATCCAAGAGACATACAGGAAATACCACACAGCAAGAAATTCAAAATCAAAGTACATCACTGGATAATAAACATAGGAAGACAAACCATAGAAACCATAATTTCAAACAATATGTGAGCTCACTAACCTGATATTAAAACACTGGATCCTGAAAAGTTTAAATTGCAAACCTGCTCTAGAACATGGCATGCCATAGTAGAGTAGGTTAATTTCCATGCAAAAAATCTTTGGTAGTTTTAGTCATGTAGTCTTATATGTATATGTATTTGTTTATAGATTTAGTTTTAAATGGAAATAAAATATTATTATTTTATTTATTTATAATCTCCGTAGAATGACGTCATCCTACGGGGATTAAATTTAATTGGCTTTTGTGCAACCGGCCGTACTGGACCCCGGTTAAGGCTGTGCGCAGCGTTTTTGGTAATAATTTTTTTTTTCGAAGTTTCTTGTGTTGAATATTATTAGGGCTTTGAAATGTTATCTATTGATGTAAAAAAAAAAATTCTTCAACTATTTTGTGAAATATGGGGGTCCAAAGTTGAAAATTTTCCGTTTTTCGGGGCAATTGATCTCACCTGAGAGATTTTGAACTTTTGATAAATTTTCCATAACTAAAAGACACATTGAGGAATAAAATGACATCTTTTTTATCAATTATTCTGTGAAATATGGGGGTTCAAACTCAAAGTAGAAATTTTTCGGTTTTTGGGGCAATTGATCTCACCTGAGATTTTGATAAATTTTCCATAACTAAAAGACACATTGAGGAATAGAATAACATCTTTTTTATCAATTATTTTGTGAAGTATGGGGGTTCAAAGTTATTATTTATCGGGTTTTCGAGGCAATTAATTGATCTCACCCGAGAGATTTTCAACTTGTTGATAATTTTCCATAACTCAGACACATTGAGGAATAAAATGACATTTTTATTTCAATCTAACAAATAGTTTTTCCAAAATAATTTAATTTTTTACAGATTTAAAAAAAAATATTTTGAAAAAAACTAATTGCTTGATTGGAGTAAAAAATATGTCATTTTATTCCTTGATGTGTCTTTTGATTACAGAAAATTCATCAAAAATTTAAAATCACTCGTAGGTGAGATCAATTGCCTGGGTCTCAGACCTATGTGGGCTTCCTCCAAAGAAAGAGTATTGTAAAATATATACAGTACCTTACAGCTATCAATAACTGCGGATGTAACCACATTGAGTGTGCTATGGATAGCATAAAGTTAACATAGACCCTATTATCATAACCTAAACTAATCACTCTCTAACAAGCAATAATAAAAAAATAAAAAAAAGCCTCCAAAAAAATGTTAGTAACAATTACCTGTTTATAAGCAGGAACGCTAACCATTCTAATGAAGTCGACTCACAACTGAATGAATAATCTACCACTTGCACAACTAAAGTAAAAATCAATGATGACAATTCAATTAGGACTTCGCCTGTTCGTTTCATACTTAACTCAACATAACAGAGCTTAAATTGAATTACATACTCATATATTCATACTTAATCTGACAATTCAAAATTATATCAACTTTTTTGGACTGAAATAGTGCTTCAAGTTAAATCAAAATTAATATTATTTTACTGTAAAAGACACGAGAATTATTGTGCTTCAAGGTGAAACTTCTTGTTCCATAACGATCTGCGTTGTTAATATTACCTTTGAAAATGAATCTCTACGATTCGAAAACGTTTGGCATACGTGAGTAGAAATATTATTTGTTCATAATTAAAATTGACTGCTATATAAAGTTATTTTACCATAAAAAGTTAATGTGGAATTTCTAGTGAAGCAGACCTAACCTAAGATTTTGAACCTACAGTACCTACTTTGAAATTTTGTGAAAAGCAGTTTTGGGCAATAGCCTGTTGTATTCACATTAAATGTATGTTAGTTTAATGAATAAATAAATATATATCAACAATGTTTTTTTTTCGGAGGATGAAGCCTACATAGGTCTGAGACCTGTACGTGAGTAATGAATTGGATGATGATTGACGAGTTGGACCTATAGTTTTAGGTGGGTTCCGAACCACCGGGAAGTAATTTTACAGCAGAGAACAGTCTTTTCGCTGGCCAATCCAATAGGTCACCCTTACAAAGAGCGCCCAGGAGTTTCGTAGCTTATCTCTGATTGAACAGATACTTGCTACGGCACTCATCTTATGCATTGAACTGTATATTGACGTAATAGAGGAAGTATTGTTCAAGCAAAAATAAGGTCAAATTGTAACCCGTTAATAATCTACATGGAAGTAAGGCCAAGGATATTCAACAAACTGTAAATTATATTTTATTTTCATTTAAAAAAATTATTTTTATTCTATTTCTATAAGTTTTATTTTTAATGAGTATTTAAAATTGAAACATGTACAGCTTTTTTATATTACGACAGTCTAGGGAAGTGATAACCGTGAGCCGCAGTAGGTATCTGTTCAATAAGATTAGATAAGGGTGACCAACGAACCCATAAGACCATATGTGTTCGCTGACGGTGACCGATTGGATTGACCAGCAAAAAAAACAATTCTGTACTCAACTGTAAAATCACTTTCCGATGGTTCGGAACCCACCTAAAATTGTAGGTGTACCATATTTCCTATAACAAGGCTTAAACAGCGAGGTGGAACTACCCGTAAGGGCTTTCCCACCAATAAAAGCCATAGCATTTACTTTTTTATTAGAGCACAGATGATTTCATTTACTATTTTACTTTTCCTTTTTATGTCCCTCTTATCAATAAATAAAAGTATAAAAGATCATTTCCAAGGAATAAGTTATTATTATTAGTAGGTTTCTGTCGTTCAAACTAAATTAGTAGCCTACTAAGTTCATGATGACAGCACATAATCATAAAATTAGATTTATTGAGTTATTGAAAAACTGGGATAACATGCCAACAATTATAGCAATTAATCTGTTTAAGTAGTTGGAGATAAAACACATCTACTGAAAAAAATGAGTAATTGTCATTATTATTTATTAATATCTTTTTTATCTATCACTGTTTTTTACAATCTAACCTTCTCCCGTTCTAATCTAATTTAGCCGTTCAAATGATATCACAGTACAGTACTGTATTTATTTTTATTAGACGATGAAACTTGCTTGAATTTATTTAAAAAGCCTTAGTTTCTCCATTGAGAAATATTCTCCATTGAGAGTCTCATCCACTGCTCGAAATTACAATAATTATTGATTCTGTCCAATACAAGAATATTAATTTTTTGTGGAGGATGAAGCCCACATAGGTCTGAGACCTGCGCGTGGGTAATGAGTTGGATGATGGTGATTGATGAGCTGGACCTACAGCTTTAGGTGAGTTCCGAACTACCGGGAAATGATTTTACAGCAGAGAATAGTGTCTTATTTGCTGGCCAATCTAATCGGTCACCCTTACAAAGATGGCACAGGAGAACGCAGCTTATCTCTATTTGATTAAACAGATACCTGCTACGGCTCACAGCTATCACTTCCCTAGATAGACTTTAGTTCACTTTGAAAGCGAAGCACTGAAACAGTACAAAGTGAATATAGTTTATATTTGGTTTGAGATTTTAGAGAAAAATGATGGAAGTCAAATCATTCAAATTACATGTTAAAATGTGAGAATAATTTTTCAAAAACATATGAAAAAGCATGATATGTCCAAGTGTTCAGCTACACTTTCCTGAATGATTTTTTTGTAGATTACGTCTTGGAGACTCCAGTTAAGGAGTATAAGACAAGTCAGATTAACAATTGTACAATATTATATTGCAATACCCTAATAAATAAGATACCGGAAAATTTGACTGCTAATAACATTAATAAAAAATAGATCCAATTGATTGAGGAATGGGTTAGAACAATAGTTTTCTACAAAATGACAATTTAAAGATAAGTGAACTATAAATTATGAATAAAATAGATGAGTTAACTAAATAATTAATATTTATTAATAAATATTAGCTTTAGCATTGTCATATAATAAATTTCCAGACAAATTCAGTGTATTAACTTGAGCAATGCTCATCTGTGACGTAGGAATGATCTTGATATTATTATAATTGCTATATAAAAAAGGAAAAAAATGGCATAATATATGAGAGAATTGAAGATTATTAATAAAGCATTATACCTGACAAGTTAGTTTGAAGTGACTGACAATTGAATAAACTGACAAATATACATAAACAGAATTTATTAATTTCGAATTCCTTAAATTGCTATTACTTTATACTGAAGACTTCCGCAATTGAGAGGTCCGTGGTTCGATTCCCGGTGGTGACTGATATTTTTGTACAGTAGCATTCATCGATTCCCATCAGCTGTTCAATGCTGTTGTCAATATCCGCCATTGCGGAAGTCTTCAGTATAAAGTAATAGCAATTAAAGGAATTCGAAATTAATAAATTCTGTTCATTATACCTGATTCATAATTGATATATTTACTATAAACGCATTCAGTACATTAATTGGTGATGGATTAATGTACTAGCTCAACTCATTGCTAGCGCACAGACAATTGGCTATGCTAGCAATGCCATTATACAGTTTTTCACTTCATATTAATCTCATTATGTAATTTACAATGATCCAATAGTCTGTTCTTAGTTTTTACTCTTCTGAATCATAAAGCCAATCTAATATTTTTAATTTGTAATATTGATTAATTTGTGTGTTTAATAGTCCAACATGTAATGTAATATAAGGTATAACATGAAGCATTTAATTTCAAAACTTAAAATGAAATGTATTATACGAAGTGTTAAATTTTTCTGATTGTTAAATTGATGTACAAGTCATGTAATTATGTTATTTTGTACTTTGCATACAAAAAAAAAAAAACGGCAATAAATAATTCTTATTCTTATACACTAGTTACCATAATTACTATATCAATTAGTTGAGGTGAGGCTTAATTTTGATCTCCACTCATGCTAGATGATCCTAAACGAAAGTCAATTATCGAACAATTGGGTTTACAGTTAGTAGCCTGTTAATGCATGACTTACTTGAAGCGTGCTGGTCTACTTTGCTACATGTTTTGAACAGTATAATTACAATCAGTGCCCATCACACAGCATCAACTCACCATGAAGCATTCTCTAGTTACGGTCTACACTCACACACAAAAGCTCTAACCGCTTTTTTTAATTTCAGCAACACAATAAAGTTGCTGAATTAATTACGAGAAATAGTTAATTCAACTTTCAGAGGATCTCTAATAAGGTTCAACCAATTTTACAGCGCACATCAACAAAAAATTACAATTAAAAATGTGAATTCACCTCAAAGTTTTGGATAATTTAACCAAATCATAATTTGCAATGAGAGCAGTTTTAAAGTTTAAAATAACTTGTAGGAGAGATCAATTGCCCCTCAAAACCAAAAAAATTTGTAAGGTCTTTAAGGCTATGCGCAGGGTTTTTGGTCATAATTTTTTTCGAATTTCTTGTATTGGATACTATTGGGACTTTGAAATGTTATCTATTGCCGTGAGAAAACGTTTATTTCTTCAATTATTTTGTGAAATATAGGGGTTCAAAGTTGAAATTTTTCGGTTTTTGGGGTAATTGATCTCCCCTGCAAGTTATTTTAAACTTTTTATAATTTTTTATAACTAAAAGACACATTTTTTCGGAGGATGAAGCCCTCATAGGTCTGATACCTGTGCGTGGGTAATGAATTGAGTGATGATGATTGATGAGTTGGACCTACAGTTTTAGGTGGGTTCCGAACCACATTGATGGATAAAATGACATATTTTTCATTTTGATAAAACAATTAGCTTTCTCAAAATGAATTTTTTTAAATCGGTAAAAAAATAAATTTTTCAAAACATTATTTAGAAAAAAACTGTTTGTTAGATTGAAATAAAAAATATGTAATTTTATTCCTCAAGGTGTCCAAATTATGGAAAATTTATCAAAAGTTTAAAATCACTCAGGTGAGATAAATTGCTACCAAAGCCGAAAAATTTCAACTTTGAAACCCCATACTCCACAAAATAATTGAAGTTCACAGCAGTAGATAACATTTCGGAGTCCTAATAATATACAATACAAAAAACTTCGAAAATAAATTGTGACGAAAAACACTGTGCACAGCCTTAATGCCTGTATTTATGAACGTTCCTTCAGCGTCTATTTGACTCGAGGGACTCTTGAAATGCTTATTTAAATACCGTACATTACATTTCAAGAGTCCCTCGAGTCAAATAGACGCTGAAGGAACGTTCATAAGTACGGGCCTACGTCTGTTCATCTTTGCATTCACTGTATTTTCAACTCAAAAAATAAATATTTTTGTTATAGATTTAAATTATATATTTTTCTACATATTAATACAGCTTCTGTGTACCCAATAAATATGAAATTTTGAAAATTTTGATATTGTACACTAGAAATAAGTTTTGATATACTGTAATGTGATAGAAAATTTTGGTTTTTGTCTGTATAAAATAAAATAAATAATAATAAGATTAATTTATTTGCAAAACAGAAATTAAAAAAATATATATCTAACCATTTTCCAATAGCTAAGAGTATAGGCGTCAACTTTGGTATCTTCATATTCGTCCATGTTGAAAAAAATTATTGCACGCTACCACCACTAATAGAAACACAACTGATACACTTGACACGAATTAATCGAGAAAACGTGATAAGTACTTGAAACTTATCAAAGCGGCGACATACATAATCCGATAAGCATTCAAGTACCTAACACAACTTCAATTATTTAGAACACTGCAAAATTTGTCATATTTTCAGTAGTACACATTTGATTGAGCGTGTGATTCAATGTTAGTTATTATTTGCGGTAATGTATGAAAATCACTATTTTTTTATCCGTTATCAATACATGAAACAAGTTAAAGTAATTGTGCACAGTGTATAGAAAAAGTTGAAAAAATGTATGAAAAATACTCATATTATTCGTTATCGTTATATAAAATAAGTTGAAATAATCGTGCATAGTGTTAAAGCAATTATTGCATTATTTTACAGTGAACAATATTATTGATAAATTAATCATAAATGTGGGGAATGATGACCGTGAGCCGTAGCAGGTTCAATCAGAGATAAGCTGCGGTCTCCTAGGCACTCTTTGTAAGGGTGACCGATTAAATTGGTCAGCAAAAAATAAACTGCTGTAAAATCACTTCCCGGTGGTTCGGAACCCACCTAAAACTGTAGGTCCAACGCATATTCACAATCATCCAACTCATTACCCACGCACAGGTGTCAGACCTATTTGGGGATTCATCCTCAAAAAATATATATCAGTAAGATGCAGTTAAAAAAATGTATTGTTGCCATTATATTGTTTTATTTTACAGTGAAAAATACTATCCATGATAACCTTATCATAAATGTGGTTAGTATATCAATACGATGCAGTTGAAAAACGTAGTTAAGCTTAGAGCATGATTATAACAATAGGAGCAAGTTGCTAGTTTTTTCTGAACATACCACATTCATTCAAGCTTCATTATAAGAATAAATGAAATAATTGAAGATCTACTTCTGCAGAAATATGTACAGTATAATAATAATTATTAATTTTATGAGTTTATTGCCTTATTGTGGCTTGAGGTGAATTGAGTTTTATTCATCTCAGATACAAAAAAATGCTACATAAATTGTGTTGCTTTCCAAACGTCTCTGTCGAATGATGGCTTGGACGTAGGAAGTAGTTCAGAGGTGTGCTAGATAGTATGCACTCTCACCTGTGAAACCATTTCCTGTGTAAAAGTGGAAGTGGACTGTGAAGCATAGCTTCAGAATTTGTTTCGGTGGGCTTGGCATAGTTATATTACTACTTATCACAAACTACCTTACTCCTTGTTTGTGTAGTACGCTTTTTGGGATAGAACATAACAGTCGAATAGGCTATGGTACTATATATGTACATACATACACTTTTGTATTACATAATTGAATAATTATGTTTCAAATGAAGCAGATCGTCAAACGTAATAGCTGCAGAAATAATTTTACCAGAGTACACAGAGCACTTTTAAATTCTATTATGAATAAAAGTAGTGAGGTATATTAAAGCTTGAAATATCAAGGTTCCAGGTTTATTACCTTAAAAATCAAATAAATTATCGTTCAAACCATCATTTTTTGTATTCTAGAATCGAAATTATTCATTCTACAATTTATAATTCACAAACATAAATGTCATATCTTTGTTCTGGAACTAATTATTCCATGGTGATCTATGAGCTCTAGAAACAAATTATCGTTCACTATTACAATTGTCAAAAATAAAATATTTGCAATTTATGCAATATACAGTAGTTTGAAACCGAGAG
Source organism: Conomelus anceps (assembly GCA_948455865.1). Lineage (NCBI taxonomy): Eukaryota > Metazoa > Arthropoda > Insecta > Hemiptera > Delphacidae > Conomelus > Conomelus anceps. The sequence goes on along the minus strand of OX418221.1, from coordinate 28,871,885 downwards.
ATTGCTAACAATGTGGAAGTAACTTTATGTGTAATTTAAAACCGTAATTTAAGAATGCAATACAATTTAACTCTCAATCAAATACCTAGACTTGGAAATCGTTTCTAGACTCCATTTATTCACAGACAGAACAATAATGAAGTGAAGATTTTTTATTGCGGATGATGCCCACGTGAGTCTGGAGACTTGTGCGAGGGTAATAAGGTGAATGTGTGAATGATGAGAAGAAACATCCATGGCTGAAAGAGATTTAAACCCAAGCTGCAGGAAACGAAGCCAGCCAGAGCCTTATCTTATCACAGACAAGCGCTCCAACCAACTACGCTACCAGAGCCGCCCGAGATGCAACAGACAATGCCCAAAACTACTCTCTTCACAAATTTTGACTAAGCTACAAGTCCAAAACATTACACTGCCAAAATTGTTATCAGAAAAAATCTCAACTTAAGCCGATTCACACACATCAGTTACGGCGCCGGACGAGTGGAGGCAGCATAACCGGAAACTCAGATATGAATATATTTTATGACTGTGACAAGGCGGATAGCTCGGAACTGAGACGCGCCGTGACTGATTTGTGTGAATCGACCTGAACGCTTGCTTCACACATAATCGGCAGTCGGGTAACCGGTGTCGTCTACCCGGCCGTAGGGACATTGTACACGTTGGACCGCTTCACATTCACCCGATTTTTGTCATCAAATGATGCAATGTAATAAAGAATAATAAGACGAAATCTCAATCTCAATCATACTGATAATGGTGTAACAACCGAAACTAGTTTCTCAAAGGTTTAATAAATGTGGTTGTGACAATTTTGTCTTATTATTCATTATGGATACCTTCCACAATATCACCTTCGCCACTACAAAGAAAGTCAACGTAATAAATTATGCCGAGTACACGGCACCGGCTACCCGATGCCGGTTGTGTGAAACACGCCATAAACTTTAAAAGAATATCCAGCAGGAAATTGTCACCCCTTCCAGTCTCAATGAGCATCCCTTTTACAAAAATACCCTGTAAGGAACAGCTGTTGACAATATTCTTGTAACCCTTACCACGCGGCTACTTCCTTATTACGGTTACTTCCTATTAGATAAATAATGTTCACACGGAAATACTCTCCCCTAAGTTTTCAACCAACCCTTTTCTCAAGATCTACTCTTATCTGCAACATAAAAGCCCAAGAAATAATACCTACTGTATCGGACTCACTAGTCCCTAGTTTTTCGGTGCGAGAGCGGGCGGCAGAAGAAGGAAGTCAACTGCGCATGCTCTATGGATGTATTCCTAATCTGAAAACTACGGCCACATACTAACAGGTTTTCTGCGCTCCAGCAAGCTTCAACCATAGACGAACCATTACGATAATACGATCCCTGATCAAGTCTAATACGAGCCTTACGATAATACTATCCTTGATCAATGCTTCAACTATCCCTGATCAATGCTTCAACTAATGTTAAGTCTAATACGAGCCTTGATAATACTATCCCTGATCAATGCTTCAACTAATGTTATTGTAACGCACAGTAGCAGAGAGGTGCAGGAGAAGGGGAAGAATTGGCCAGGGATCAACTCGTGAGACTGATACAGTACATGACAAATGTAATTAAAAAAAGAATACAATTATAACAAAATTATAATATTCCCAATGATGACCAATTCGGTCTAGTGGTTAGAGTTCCTGCGAGCCTATATTAGACCTGATAAGGAAAAGGAGTTATAGTGTCTCAACTCATTCTTGGCAGTTGTAGGAATTTGTCTCATGCATGTCAGCACTCTATTAATGACTATTACTCTATGCTGTGAGAGGTTCTCACATATTTTGTCAAATAAAGAATAACTAGTTCTTAGTACAACCGCTTGGAACGCTGTGTAGTCATAACAAAACGTGTTTCTGCACACTGCTAATGAATTGACTCTGATTCGTGTAACCTGTGGAAGAGTTAGTCCTCTGTTTGATAGCCGGCTAGACTTGGGATTTTTTCCTTATCAACTCACTTCGATGACAATGTCAAATGCTTATGTAGTGCTGTTTTATGCAAATAAAAAACAAACACATTTAAACTACAAACATAAGTGTCCATTTTTTATTGAAAAATTCATTCCATTTCACCAACTTTTTTTATTTTCGTACACTCATTAAAAACTATACCTTCATTACGGCCAGTTGCACAAAAGAAAATTAAATTCAACCACCGTAAGATGGCGTCATCTTACGGAGCTCAATGAGGAAGTCGTTGCACTGCCTCTGTCAAATTGAATTTTCTTTCATGCAACTGGCCATTAATGTTTCAAACTATAAGTGGAATCTGATTCAATTGCTCTAGCTCTCTAGCTTTGTTTCATACATCTATTATCAATATTCCTCGCTTTGTCTGATCAGACACTGAATAGAAATAATGATAAATAATTCCCACGATTTGCAGTAGTTTCTCAAGTTGTAAATCTCTAAATTTAGATTTAAAAATATTAATTTTTCAATATCACCCTTGACTACAAACCACTGCAACACTTCATTAGATAAATAAATATCATAAAAGCAAATAATTGCAGTTTAAGGTAGTTTTTCTCATCATCTAAACCTAAAGTTACACTTTCAAATTTCTAAATTCTACTACTAAATATAGATTTAGATTAAAAAATATCATTCTTTGATAAGATATTACAAAACAAATCATGTATGCTGACCCTTCTACATCATCTCAAATTCCACTTACAAATGTCTTAATTTTACTTCTAAACTTGGATTTAGATTTAAAATAGTCATTCTTCAATAAGATTCCTACATAACAAACCCTACATGCAGACCAGAAATTCATTAGACGCCTTAAATTTCACTTTCTAATTTCTAAATTTCACTTCTAAACTTAGATTTAGATTTAAAAGTCATTCTTCAAAACGATTCTACAAAACAAACCCTATATGCTGACCCTTCTACATCATCTCAAATTGCAGGTCAAATTTCTAAATTCAGATTCAGATTCCCAAAATTCATTCTTCAAGATTCCTACAATGCAAACCCCATATGCTGACCAGAGATTCATTAGACGCCTTAAATTTCACTTCTAAATTTAGATTTAGATTCCAAAAATGTCATTCTCCAAGGATCCTACAAAATAAACCCTACATGCTGACCAGATTCATGAGACCCTCTCCGCTTTGATTCACGCATTTCTGCCAGACCTCTCCTGATAGTTTTCATGCCATCAAACATTTCACCCAGCATACTTCTCATAGCCGTGCTCTCTGTTCTGATCGTCTCCAACTGTCTCAAAAGTCCATCCAACGTTTTGTCAAACTGTTTTATGTCATGAGCCACCATCCGACCACTGAATTTACAATCAGAAACACCGCAGATCCATTTCAGATTGGGATTTTTAGAAAGCGCATACAAGTCGTCCGAATCCAACTTAGCACAGGACGAATGAAACAACCGCCTGCAGTCACTGTCACATCGTACGCTATCTTTTATGTCCCTCACTCGTCGCAAACACAGTCCGCAGTTACCATCATTTTCATCATTCGCCAAATAATCGTTATAACCAATTAAACCCAATTTACTGATAGTCATTGATACTCCAAAATCGTCTTTATTGGAAGAGTCGTCATCTGTATCTGTAGAATCAATACTCTTTTGGCCTTTACTGCTCCCGATAACCTCATCCAAATGTCTATTTTTATTGAAGCTCATGTTCAATCACAGTAGGCTATTTACACACACCTAAAGATGAAAGTAATGATTACAATTCTTCAAGTTGAGTTGCTTTTGTAGAATTTATACGAGTGAATTTGCCAAACTATTACGTATACGTTGCTATATGTAGGCAAAAAGCAAGGTTATTAAAAACAAGGTTTTACATTTTTCGAGAACTGAAAAAATGGTGAGGAAAGGTGTTTTAGTTCAATAGCATTGAACAGCCCATATCATTGTCAGCTGATCAAGATATATTTTTTATAATTATTTTTAGCTCGAAAGTTTCAATCAAAATTTTATATTTTGGATTCTTTTAAATAGTTTTAGTGGTTTTTAGAGTGTACTTTTAAAATCAGTAGTCTTTCAGTGAAAAGAGACAAGTCACTTTTCCAATGTTTTTTTTATAGTGAACTAGCTGGCTCGACGCGCGTTGCTGCGTTCTCATAAAAATTCTCCTTGATTTTATTATTCGCCACCTCCAGCTGAGGTTACATTTCAAATTAGGAAAGAAGTTAGTCCTAGGGCTCTTCCAGCTGATCATAGAGGCTTCGTTGTTTTCTTAATCACCACCTCTGAATGAAGAAACATTTCAAATTTAAACCTCCTACGAGGTTTTTTATTTTATTATTCGCCACCTCCCGCTGAGGCTGCATTTCAAATTTCTAGCTGCATTGGTTAACAGACGTCATCAACCTGGCATAATTATTACATTTCATCATACCCAGTCGTATGTTTCCTACATATTGCAAGGCTCCGACTGTACGGTAGCCTACATGCAAAGTGCAGTCTTTTGCTGTTCAAAGACAGCGTAAATAACGCCGCTAAGGGGCCTGCCATATGATTAAAAACTGTTGACTTCTATCAGCTGTTCCTTTAAGATGTTTGGCCGGCAAGTTCAGTAGGTTAGGTCTACAAAATGGATTAACTAATAATAATTATTAGCTCCCCTATTAAAATTTATGGTCAGAAACCATCCCAAATATTCACACAATATATTCCCAAAGTTTCATGCCGATCTGTCAAGTAGTTTTGAAGTCTATAGGGAGCATACATACATACTATAAGGTTCGACTTGGGGGGGTGTGTACCTCATATGCGCTTAAAATAAATTTTAGTGGCCGGAAGCTGCAGTCGGGCAAATTCCCGAAGAATCGTTAGGATACACCACTCCAACTCAAACCCCATACGAGAAAATATCCGTCCTTGCGGAATACAGTTGCGGGGTGATACACAGAATAGCTGTTATTTACGCCCACGCAACTATAATCCAACAAAGAAAGATATACTTAAAATCAGGAATAAATCAGCTAAGTCCTTCTCGTGAACAAAGACTGGGTGCGGAATATGCAATTCTTGCCTGTTGCACCCTCCTCGCAATTCACGCTAGCGAGGGGGAAAAGCTATGAGAAAATAATCCTGGTACAAATAGTCTTCCAATGAATAATTGAAAGAATCGATACCATGTATCCTTCAATGTGGACAAACCAGAATGTTACTGAGATAATTTATATTCCTCTCGGCTGTACCGCTTGATGGTCCGCTGAAATAATGTATAATTATAATCTGCAGCCAGGGTCGAGCAAGGATTATAAATCAGAACTAAGGTTGTAAAATTAATATGGATTTTTAATAAGCGTAAAATTGAAATTATTAAATTTAAAAATGAAAGATGCGGAGATGCAACTCTCGCCTTCAAATCCTACCACTAATATGCTGAAATTAAATAATGATACAATAAATAAATTGTTCATGTGAGCGTTTAGGTCTTTAGCCTAAGGATACCTCAGTTTCAAGAGAGTTGTTTGATGGCAATTTACAAATGGATATGCCGATTATTTGCATAAACCTTTACTAATAATTAATTTTCGCACATACCAGATATTTGGGCCCAATTATACGCGCACTTGTTGAAGTATTATTTTCTTCTTTGGCTCGTCACAAGTTGGCATCACCCTCAGACATCTTTGATTGATCCTCGTGGTCGATCGCGAATACTTTTGATTTTTCAATAGGTTTAACTAACTGAACTTCGGCAATCTTTAGGTTGCGATCAAACGGCGGGATTTTAACATTTACAATAACATTAAAAATTGACTAGAGTGAGTTTCTTTTAAATAAAAATTATCGAGTAGGGAAGGTTTAAAACGGGACCTCTCCCTTAGCCAGCATAGATTTTCGTGAAGTCTCTCCTTCTTCAAGCTCTAGTTCAGTACTTGAAGAAGGGGCTGCGTCATGCGGTAAATCCGCCAATCACAGCACAAGAATTTAATTTCCTCCAATGAGGAGCCTACACCCGATTTTAAGTACGGTGTACTATACGCAAGAAAATTAAACAAATGCAAAATTGGAGGAAATAAAACTTAAATTGAAGAAATTAATAATTAGCAGGACAAGCATAAGCAGATTTCCCAAGTTGATTAAATAACATAAATAGCCCAGGCAATGAATGTTTTGTGTCGTAACAAATTAGGGGAAAGCTGAATTTTTTCAGGATGTTAGTATACATAGTACTTACTCAAAAAAACCAAAGTCCCGACCCCCACCCCGCTTGCTTCCCCCACCGCCCCCCTATCAACATTGCAAGAACAGTACTTCAGTTAAAGGCTTATAACTCGGAAACTAATCAAGTTATCGTTGTAATTCTCATCTCATTTAATAATCAAAACTATTCTCTAAAAAATATGTCATATACATTTTCTATGTAGATAGCCTAGTTTTTCAGTAAAAATATAGTTCCATTATCAACTTCAACTGATCATATCTTTTTTAATATCGCGTTATTCGTTGTGCCGTTCCTTACAAAACTTATAGATAATTTAATAAGCTTTGAATGATGTGTCTATTGATTACTATAGTTCAAGTTATGGCGTCATAGTGAGTGATGAAATAGTAGCGGACACCGCGTCGCCGAACCCTACAGCACTGTGTATTGCATGGCGCTTGGCTATCCAGCCCAATCCAATAAATAATAATTATTGTCAGACAAGCAAGACTATATATGCCAATCAATAGTACACGTTTAAAAGTACATTTTCCGAAAAGTCCCCAAAAATCCCCCCTCAACTTTTCCCCCAAGCCACCTCAAAGTTGAAAATGTTTCTAATTATTGGAAATTCGATATCTCTGTAACTAACTATCGAACAGAGTTGATTCTTCTTCCATAATATCAGTCATATAATGTTCTGTTCACTTTGTCGGTAAACCTGATAGTTTCTTTTATAAAAATTGAAATATCTTCAAAAGAGAATTCTATCAACTAGATTTTTCATTATTTAGGGGGACATTTTTGTATGTCAATTTTCAGAAAATAGCGTTAAATAGAAGTTATAGAACTTATTTTTATGAATCCAAAGATGTGTATAACAGCATACTGACGATTAGAGATGATGATTTGTTCGATGAGAGATGTAGCGAGGAGGGGGGTACCCCTTCGCTTACATCTGTCGCACTCCACCTTTATGTTCTCAGCTCTTCGAGGCTATTTCAATTCATATGTAGAATGTCACATTTGACCGATAATTTGGAATTCTACTTGAAAGGGCAGTATAGGCTTCCCTTATACTTCATTTTTTTTGTAAAATGATGATTTATCATTAAAAATAGTTAAAACTTGTAAACAAATGACCAATAAATCGCAAAATTTGTCTCAAACTGTAGGTATCATCTTTTTCTTTCATACCCTCAGAAGAGAACTGCTGAAAACACGTTTTAAATCAAGCTAAACAATTTTATATGTAGTAAAAACTTTGTAATTTTCCAGGTTTTCCGATATTACAGCCACACCATGTGTCGAACATGAAATAAACAGGATTCCTTTCTTGTGGACAATACAATTACCCAAAACTGGGTACCAACGGCAGGCTTGTAGCATGAATAGAAAGTTATAACCATTCATAAAGTTGAAATTTCAATTTTTTCATAATCTTTCAACATTTTGAAATACAATAACTCAAAATTCATGCATGATACAAAGATGCCACTGGTATGTTTCAGGGAATTGTATTGTCTAAAATAACTGTGTCCTATACATTTTTGTCCAACACATTGAATGACTGTACTATCGGGAAAACCTACATATAGAATTGTTTAGTTTGATTTAAAATGTGTTTTCAGTGGTTCTCTTACTAAGGATATGACAGAAAAAGGTGTTACCTACAATTTGAGACGAATTTAGCAATTCGTCATATCCTTAGTAAGAGAACCACTGAAAACACATTTTAAATCAAACTAAACAATTCTATATGTAGGTTTTCCCGATAGTACAGTCATTCAATGTGTTGGACAAAAATGTATAGGACACAGTTATTTTAGACAATACAATTCCCTGAAACATACCAGTGGCATCTTTGTATCATGCATGAATTTTGAGTTATTGTATTTCAAAATGTTGAAAGATTATGAAAAAATTGAAATTTCAACTTTATGAATGGTTATAACTTTCTATTCATGCTACAAGCCTGCCGTTGGTACCCAGTTTTGGGTAATTGTATTGTCCACAAGAAAGGAATCCTGTTTATTTCATGTTCGACACATGGTGTGGCTGTAATATCGGAAAACCTGGAAAATTACAAAAATTTTTACTACATATAAAATTGTTTAGCTTGATTTAAAACGTGTTTTCAGCAGTTCTCTTCTGAGGGTATGAAAGAAAAAGATGATACCTACAGTTTGAGACAAATTTTGCGATTTATTGGTCATTTGTTTACAAGTTTTAACTATTTTTAATGATAAATCATCATTTTACAAAAAAAATGAAGTATAAGGGAAGCCTATACTGCCCTTTCAAGTAGAATTCCAAATTATCGGTCAAATGTGACATTCTACATATGAATTGAAATAGCCTCGAAGAGCTGAGAACATAAAGGTGGAGTGCGACAGATGTAAGCGAAGGGGTACCCCCCTCCTCGCTACATCTCTCATCGAACAAATCATCATCTCTAATCGTCAGTATGCTGTTATACACATCTTTGGATTCATAAAAATAAGTTCTATAACTTCTATTTAACGCTATTTTCTGAAAATTGACATACAAAAATGTCCCCCTAAATAATGAAAAATCTAGTTGATAGAATTCTCTTTTGAAGATATTTCAATTTTTATAAAAGAAACTATCAGGTTTACCGACAAAGTGAACAGAACATTATATGACTGATATTATGGAAGAAGAATCAACTCTGTTCGATAGTTAGTTACAGAGATATCGAATTTCCAATAATTAGAAACATTTTCAACTTTGAGGTGGCTTGGGGGAAAAGTTGAGGGGGGATTTTTGGGGACTTTTCGGAAAATGTACTTTTAAACGTGTACTATTGATTGGCATATATAGTCTTGCTTGTCTGACAATAATTATTATTTATTGGATTGGGCTGGATAGCCAAGCGCCATGCAATACACAGTGCTGTAGGGTTCGGCGACGCGGTGTCCGCTACTATTTCATCACTCACTATGACGCCATAACTTGAACTATAGTAATCAATAGACACATCATTCAAAGCTTATTAAATTATCTATAAGTTTTGTAAGGAACGGCACAACGAATAACGCGATATTAAAAAAGATATGATCAGTTGAAGTTGATTTTTGTGGTTCGTGGTGACATTTTTTTCTATAAACTATATTTTTACTGAAAAACTAGGCTATCTACATAGAAAATGTATATGACATATTTTTTAGAGAATAGTTTTGATTATTAAATGAGATGAGAATTACAACGATAACTTGATTAGTTTCCGAGTTATAAGCCTTTAACTGAAGTACTGCTCTTGCAATGTTGTTAGGGGGGTGGTGGGGGAAGCAAGCGGGGTGGGGGTCGGGACTTTGGTATTTTTGAGTAAGTACTATGTATACTAACATCCTGCAAAAATTAAGCTTTCCCCTAATTTGTTACGACAATGGCCATTTTTTGCATTCATTGCCTGGGCTAAAATACAAGAAATAAATAACAATACGAATATTTTAGCGAAACGAAAGTGACATTATTAACCGGTAACAGCTGTTTGATAAGCCGGTTTTATCAAGACAATGGACAAGCTAACCTTTCACATAAAGTAAACAACCTTTCGTATTTCACCCCATTGTAGGATGCTGTTTTATAACAAATTTGGCAAATGATTGTGCAACTAAGTTTTATGTAAAATTAAATAATATGATTGATAATTCTGAGTGAGTATTAATGTTACAAAATTATACCTTGTTTTCTCAGATTAGTTATGATATCATTATTGATTTGGGGTTGGTGAATTTGCACCGTGACAATACATACATACATACATACATACATACATACATACATACAGACAGACATTCATTTTTATATATATATATAGATTTAAATGTTTAGTGTGGACTAACTTAGAAGTTTTAGATGAAATAGCTCAATCAAAATTTGTGAAGAGAGCAGTTTTGGACTCTGGTCTGTTGCATCTTTGCATTTATTGTTAATTTGTCTATATAAATAAATAAATATAGATTGAAATCTGTTCAATTTCAAAAACTTCATGTTATATTTTAGAAGTTTATGGAAAATCTGGCACCGACTTCAAAATGTTACATTTAGACCCTATTAATTTTAAAATGTCCTCAGTTTAAATGAAATGCTTTATTTAAAACTTTTTAGTACATGAGTACCATGATGAGCCATGACAACTCACTAAACAATTATAACACAAATTTTAGAACTCAATGCACAGAGCACACGACCAAACACTCTTGTCACTTCCTTACTAGTAGTTGTCTGCAAGTAACAGGTTTACACAGAAAAGTACAGCTAGCACGCAAGAGGAGCTTTCGCGAAAGTTGTTAGTTGCGCAAGTAATATATGTAAAAACAGATATTACTTGCGCAAGCAACACATGCATGCAAGTCCGCGTTGCAAGTTAAATTTTCGTGCATTTTAGTGTTTACATTTGCAAGTTTTTCTGCAAGTTGGATGCAAATAAAACTTACGCAAGCGCTACATGCTAGTGTAAACGCCCCAAACGCGAGTTATGGAATAACCTTGCACTAACAGTATCAAATCTATTACTCAAAGTGTTATTTGAATTTTTTAGTTTAAAACTTGTAAAGAATTCTCTCCTAATTATTGGAAAGAACTTACATAACTACATTTTCTACTGATAGAACACTCGAAATATTAATGCTCTGTATATTGAACACGATTAATACCTATTTATCAATAATTATAACACTAGTTATTCACATAAAACTGAGGTGAAGGCCTACCTTACAGAGGGTAAATAATGTAAAACGCCAAATAATTAAATTGAATTTGGTCTTACACGGGAATTTCCTCTCAAGTTGAAAACTACTAACCTTTTATACAAGGTCATTAGAATAAAATATGTAATACTATTCTAATTATTTTGCTTTCATCTATCAACCTTGGGCTAAAAGTACCTAATCTACTAATCCAAAGAAAATTATTTGATCCTTCCTAATTAGATGGAAATTTTACTCAAAGTATTTGTTAAGAATTGTCAATATTGATGAAATTATTCAATTAGGTTAGTTTTGTTGACACAACAGACAAAATATACCGAATCAGTCCAAACAAAATTTGATTTAATCAAGCAATATTGGTAGAAACTGATATAAAACTGTGTTAATAACCAAGGCTTCAGAAAAATGAAGCAGCTGATGTGATAACAATCTGAAGTAAATAGTACAAAAAAAGTGGAGGAAGATGCGTGATTTACAAAGATAACAGTGTTATCTTTAAGTTACTAGTTTTCTTTATAAGTTACTTATATTTATTTTATTAATGTTAACATAAGTAATGATTTTTTTGAAGGATAAAGCCCACATAGGTCTGAGCCCTGTGCGCGGGTAATGAGTTTGATGATATGGTGATTGATGAGTTGGACCTACTGGTTTAGGTTTGTTCCGAACCACCGGGAAAGTGATTTTACAGCAGAGAACATAGTATTTTTTGCTGGCCATTCCAATCCGTCACCTTCACAAAGACGGCCAGGAAAGCGTTGCTTATCTAATCTGATTGAACAGATTTTACCTGCTACGGCTCACGGCTCACCTCTAATATTTATGGTGACTTATTGACAATTAATGTGGAAATATTTCTGTACTTTACATCAAAGTAAATTGTAATAATTGTAAATAACTAAGCTGTTGTGAAAAAAATGTATGTGTTGATGATGGCAACCCAAGACTTGTGCGTGGTTAATAAGTGAATGGTAATGATGAAACTTTTTAGTTGTTTTTGGTAGCCTCTGAACCACCAGTTATGTGATTCATAAAGCAGATAACGTTCTGTTATTTTTGCCGATCACCCTTCTTCCAAGCGCAGTCCCGAGCGCTCGTGTCTGAACATCACGACCGCGTTGACACCACGCCCATAAAGCGGTCAATCACTCCCAATCACTATCCAATTGATAATATCGATTTTGGTTCAGTTAAGTCAAAAGAGTAAGTATGTAGTAACTATGCTGGCTTTGGTGAAAAAATGTAATACAAATTAGTGTGTCCCTACTTGAAGATATCTTCTTCTAGAGGAGATATCCTCTAGTAGAGAGTAGGTACCTCTTCTACTCCCAGAATATATTGGGGAGGTGGTGTTACAATCACTTCCCGGTGGTTCAGAACCCACCTAAAACTGTAGGACCAGCTCATCAATTACCATCATCCAACTCATTACCCACGCACAGGTCTCACACCTATGTGGGCTTCATCCTCAATAAATATATATATATATATATATATATCTTAAGGTTGTTCATGGACTTTATTATTGATTCTTCTTTCATAAACAACACAGTGCAATCACAAAGGATAAATTACATATAGTAACAGTCATATAGTTATTACAACAAAATAATCATGTACAGAAACTCTGTAGCCATGAAATGACAATAATATAGCAATAAAAAGAAGAGAAATATCTTAATTAAAAGACCCTGCTGGCAAGGCAGACCTGTGAGCCAGCAGTGAGTTCTTGAAAAAATATGTATTAACATATATATGTAGGATAGCTCTTGAATTAAAATCAAATTAACTTCGTAATTCATTCGTTTATTTTCTTTCACAGTAGTAATTTTTCAACTTACGTGTGGAGCTTATTCTATCAAACTGACTGTTTATTATTTCAGTTTCCAATGGTTACTCATATGTAATAACATGATCACATGTTTGGATGTTTACTGAAATGACCTACCCTACATATATATACATAGTTGAAATCAAATGAAGGTAGTATAATTTATAATAATCCTGTTGATTCAGGCCTCAAAACTCCAAAGCATTTTAAATTTGAACTATCGTCCTAGGTGATTCTGAGCATAGTGTAAAATCATGATAAAATTATTTTGTAATGGTAGACAGATAGATAGATTTACCTATCTCAAATACATCTTGACAAAAATTCTGTCATCAAAGAAATATATTTGCAGTTTATTTCAAAACAAATAAGAAAAATAACAATATTTGAGACTTAGTTCAATGATATTATAGTAGACCTCTGCTACCTCATTCTACAACACATATTTTAATAAATAGATTAAACTTATGTCAATTAGGTGCAAACTTGATCAAACACAAATATAATTTCTTGAACCAAAGATGCAAGATTATTTTCAAGTGGCTCTACTACGGACGAAGAAATATGTACAATTTCATTGGTACAGAGGACTTCACTTGAAAACACTTACTATTTTTCAAGTGTTGAACTATTGTTGAAAAGTTGAAGTATGATGTGCATTGTTTCCAAAAACTTTTGCATGCAGTGTTTTGAAATATTTGAAACAGTCATTGTACTTCGACATAATTTTAATACCGAGTTCCAGTCTGCCTTTCTCCTCAAAACTATCAAACTATTAGTCAGCAAACTTGAAAAGTTTAAAGGGAGTGGCGCTCTATTACGGTATGATACTTAATACCAACATCCAAATAAATATGTAACCTTGATAAAATCTTATGTAGGAAGTAAGAATGACAGATGTTCTCTCACACTAAAACATAAAACTTCCAGCGAAAGAAAGTTTCTGCTTATTGTCATATTGTTCAAATGAACAAGAATGATCATTGATATGGGTAACATGTTCAGCAAAACAGACATTGCAGGATACGACAAAATGTCAACAAAACCACACCGCCACAACCTCAAAACCGAATCAGCTGTTGCATCAATTTAGTAATAAAAAATATATATTGCAATCAATTTATTTTCGTGAAAACTAGGTGAAAAGAAAACAAGCTTTACAAAAATAACATTAGGATATTTACCTGGAACTTTTCAAAATTCTCCCTTTCTACCTCCAAACTTGTTTTCCGGTTGTGCAGCATACGAGGTAATGACAAAGAAGACATTCTGGATATCAGTTACCAGTCCAGAATTTCAACACTTAACCACAGTACACCACAAACACATATTTTGCTGTTGTAACAAACAGAGGATAAATAAATAAGGAAATCTAATGCAAATACAACACTTTCTCACTCCAGGGTTATTTTAGACACACACAACATAACTGCAGAGCAGTAGAGCACAGACTACAGAAAGAGAAAACACAAACACAAGAACAGACACACATCTGCAAATTTACAAAACAACATATGGATGGGTAAAGCGATCAGGTTATGCACTGCACCACAATTAAAAAAGTTATGTTTAAAATGTTATTGAAAATTCACAAATAATAAGATATTGAATTATTATGAAATCAATGACGGTTCATTCATTTGAGCTGTATATGCATTTATTATACAAGAATCAATCTGCTGCATAGCATACTAACAAGGTTAGCGGGAGATTTGAAACTTTTAAACCGGCTGTCTTCAATGTTTTCCACATTTTTATTCAATGATTCTGTGAAATAAGATGATCCATAACAACTAGAAATCAAAAGAATTCAATGAACAGAAATTTGAAATTTCAACTAATGAGACTTTAATTTGAAATAAAGGATAAGCATAAATTAAGCTTGAAATAACATTTGTAGGAAATTCAATCCTTGAATGTCACCAAGAGATCAAGTTGAAAAGATTTAATTTAGTAGAGTATTTTGAATGTTTAATATTAATGACAATTATTATAATGTACATTGTCTAAGGGGGGGGAGGGGGGGTCTCGCTTACGACCCCTCCCTTGAGACTGTAAAAGAGAAGCCCCAAAAACGAGTAAGGAGACATCAATAAAAAATAAATCAATAATTGACTGCGTCGTTAAATTCAACAAAAAAATTATATTAACAACAATTATGTATCAAATCATGATCATTTTACTCGCATCTCGCAAATCAACATCAGGATGCCCAGATTAGTAACGCTGGCTGCTTTTCGCATCCCTCCTTAGATTTCTCACCGTTTATTGTGTTGCAATTAATATGCCTGCGCAGTTATCTACTTTTGGCCGGTTTAGTGTTGCTTCCTACAAGAAAACGCTGCTCTCTTAGCTGTTTGATCATGGAAGAGATGAATCTTCGGTCTGCATACCGCTTTTAAAAGTTTTCTTTTCTCCTTTTCCATAAATGAAATAACTTTTTCTAACACCCTTATGTTATTTTCTTTGACCTCTCATTTAATATTCCGTTCTGCCCTCCTACCTTTTCAATATGTCTGTGTTGAAGCTTCTAGATAATTTTCTTTTCTTGCTACAACTATTGCTCATCCCTGAAAATTTATTTGTATACGTTTTATCTCTCTGGTGTCTCTTGCCGGCATCGCATTTCCCATAGATAGATGATCCTCCACAAATAACTAAGCCTTTTTTCTCTCTTCTTTGGTTGTAATTTCTTTCTTCTCTTCAACTTTTTTAAGTTTGTCTTTTTTTCTTCAAAATAACTTTAAAATTCTACCAATTCAGACTCTTCTTTGCACTCAGGTATTACGTGAAGAATATTTTTTCTCTGACTTATTGTTATTATTTCTCAACTTGTTTTTTCAAAGAGGAAATAAAAGAACAACTCAATTTAATTCAATAAGAGAACAATTCAATCCTACAGTTACCAAACCTGGAGTTCGACAGTCGGCTGGATTGCGGCAGAGTAAAGTCAAGAGTCAGCAGTTATGTGTCTTTTTCCTATATTTACCTAAAACAGTGGCTATTTATGCACTCATTATAATAAACAAGGCAGCTGATTCCTGCACTTTTTCACACTCCAGCAGACTCTGTTTTACTGTAGGCAAAAATTAATACTTAAATTGTGCTCAAATTAACTTTTCTGCACTCAAGACACTATTGGGGAATTCGGAAACTGATTAATCCCACTCATAATTGGTGCCCTAGATATAGCTCTTTTGCTCGAATAAACAATATTTAAGACTAACCTAAACGTTTTGGATGAAGCTCAATCAAAATTTGTGAAGAGAGGAGTTTAAGACTCTGGTCTGCTGCATCTTTGCATTTATTGTTAATTTATCTATATAAATAAATAAATATAAGATTCTGATTACTCCCCCCCATCTTTAATTTTATTAATTTCAAGGTCTCTCGCCGGGTCTGGATCAGGAACAGGTTGAGCAGTGTACATTCCGCACAAAAGTTATTTGTGTAACTAGCGCGCAAAGTAGCTTTTTTTTTTTTTTTTTGTAGATTACGTCTTGGAGACTCCAGTTAAGGAGTATAAGACAAGTCAGATCAACAATATTATACACTAGATACCATAATTACTTCAATTAGTTGAGGTGAGGCTTAATTTTGATGTGAAAGGAACTCTTGTACACTATAAAAAGCTTTATCAACTAAATATTTCTTCAATTGTTTTTTAAATATTTCTATATTTTCAAGACTCTTCAAAAACTGCGGTAGCTTGTTGTAGAATTTCCTACCAATATAACTAGGTTTTTGTTTGAATAAGCTACTATTGTGACTCACCAAGTGATAATCTCCTCGACTTCTTGTATTATAATCATGTACATCAAGATTTTGGTTAATATCATTCGTTTTTACATATAAAGTAGCTTCATACACATATAAGCAGGGTACAGTTAGGAGACCAAGTCTCTTGAACAACGGCCTACATGAATCTAATCTATTTACTCTTTCTATACACCTAACCGCTTTCTTTTGGATCTTAAACACCCTATCAAGATTTTGTTTTGATGAATTACCCCATACTAAGATAGCATACCTAATATGTGACAGTAAGAGCCCATGGTAAGCTGTAAAAAGTAACTTTTTGTCATTCAATCTAGCGAGCTGTCGCAGGACAAATACCCCAGATGAAATTTTACTACATATTTTCTCAATGTATGGAGTCCAGGTCAATCGTCTATCCAACATAACTCCTAGAAATGCAATTTTTTCTTCCTGGTCTAATTGATTATCGTTTACAAACACGTTTATAGCCCTATCTTCATTTAAATTATGTTTGTTTTTGAATTGAAGGTATTGGCATTTTTTACTATTTATAGTTAATTTCAACTGATTTAAAAATTGGACAATGGACTGCACACCTATATGGGCACTTATTTCTAAATTATCTAGAATGGAATTGCTGAAAATGAGTGATGTATCATCTGCAAATAAGAGGGCTCTACCACTAATTAATTCTTTAGGTAAACGGTTGACATATAACAAAAAAAGCAATGGACCTAGTATTGACCCCTGAGGCACTCCAGCTTGCACCTCTAATTTATTAGATTTATTCTTTACTATACTATTACCAACTACTGTAGTTAGTTCTACACATTGTTTTCTCCCAATAAGATATGATTCAAACCATTTCAGTTCAACCCCATTTACACCTACATTTTGCAGTATTTCCAATAAAGTTCTATGATTAACACAATCAAATGCCTTTGACAGATCTAAGAAGATTGCAGTAGCTTTATCACCTGAATCTAATACCTATTAGTTTTTCAACTAGAGAAACTATGGCTGTTTTTGTTGATCTCCCTTTCTGGAAGCCATGCTGTTCATCACAGATAAAGTTAGCTTCTTGAAGGTGCAGAAGTAACCTATTTAGAACTACTCTTTCAAAAATTTTACTTATTACATTTAAAATACTAATGGGCCTATAGTTTTCTACCTTTGCTGCACGAAAGAAATGCATTATGCATGAGCTGAAGGCGAGTAACGGAGTACGGAATAGTTTCTCGAGTGCAGCAAAAACACTTTCAACATGAGTTACACATTAAAGTTTTCCTACAGTTGGCACACCTGGAGTGCGACAAAGTAAAATGAGTGCAGCGAAGTCAGCTGGAGTGTGGCAAAGTAAAATAGTACAGGAATCAGCTGTTTTAGTACTATAATGAGTGCAAAAACAGTCGCTTTGTTGTGTAACTGTTTGAAAAGATAAAATTAATTACCTTGCTATGAACAGTAATGATGAGACAATAACTAGCACTCCTTGGAAAGGATTCTTATTTGGTTGAAATAAATCAAGTACAGACAAAACACACATTTTAATATTATATTAATTAAAATTGAACCAGAATGAATTTCACACACAAAGTACTCAGCCTATTTAAAACACTATTGCACTTTCTATTTCATCACTATTTGTTTCTTCTTAAAATTATGTTGAACAATAGTTGGAGAATACTTACAATAGGTAAGACTTGAAATAGGTACCCATATCTAAAAATATATCATTTGTTTGCAGGAAGAGGCTGGCTAATTTCAATATCCGGTTTTATTGGAGTATTAAGGATGAATATTGACGAATGAATAAATGTATACAATAAAAGAATTAAGGTATTTAAAGCATAAAATAACCTGTACAGGGTACAATAATCATTGATAAATGAATTTCATCAAAGGCCGTATTTATGAGCATTCCTTGAGTATCCATTGACTTGAGGGACTCTTGAAATGTAACTTATCTATGTAGGCATTTAAAGGGCCCCTCGAGTCAAGGGACACTGAAGGAATACGGGTGTAAGAGTCCGTAGATGTTAAAACCACACAACCTTGAATAATATTGATGAGGTAGGTTTAATACAACAGGTGGTATAGATTGAAAACGTGAAAAAGAAGCATTAAAATACTACTAAAAGAATACTTGAGTAGCTTATAAATTTAAAAAATGCAATAGATTTTGTAAATACATGTATAACGTTTAATACGTAATTCTTGTATTAATGTATATATGTATATACTAATTTCTCTGGTTGTGAGTACAGCACTACCAGAGAAGTTTATTCACAATAAATAAAAAAATGAACGTTTCAGAAAATAAATTGAAGTCTCTTAAATCTAAAGTATTACAGTTCTGAATTTTGTGGCTCCCACTATATAAATAAAAGAAGAGAAGAAATAATGAAGAGATATGTACTCAATGTATGTGTTAAGAATCTAATATAAAAACTGACAATGTATTTCAATTAGATATATGATTTTCACCCACTTTTACTGGAAATACTGGAGGGATTCATTTCACTTTTAAAGAGAAGCTTCGTCAGCCTGTATTTATTAATACACACATTTTTTAATGTACACACTGTAACGCTACGTACTCAAACACACCGTTTACAATTAAAATTTTACAAATACAGTTCCCTTAGGGGCTCCTTTATATTTTTAATAGGTGAAGTATTGTTAAGTTGATTTATTCTAGGTGTTTAATTTCTGTTTTTCACGAATAGTTATTTTTAAAGTTAATTTTTTGTGTTAAATAGTTTTATTTTTTTATTAAGGGTGAATATAGTGAGGAAGGGTTGTTTAGGGTCATTTCCGATAGGGAAAGTGATGGTTGAGGCCTCCTGAAGGTTTCAGGATTTTACTCATAAGGGGTAGTTCAATATTACCGTTTTTTGTATAACTGTTGTAGGAATTTATAGGTTAGGAATTTTCTTTGTTAGTCTCTAACATTTAGGGGTGTATAACTCCACCAGGTATCTTTTGAATAGTGTGAAAATTTTTTGGGGCATCAGAATAGTCTGCCCTTAATTTTTGGAGTTATCAAAAAAGTATTTGGGTATACCCCTGATTTTTGAGGGTGCTTTTTGGTGTTTTTAGTTTTATTTTTTTATTAAATCGAGGGGTTGATTGAAAAAATTGTTTTTTTTTTCATAAAATAGAGTTTTTCTACCCGGATAATTTGTCATCATCATACCTTTAGTTGGTTAAGGGCTTAACCCGCTATAATAGTTTTAAGTTTAGAAATTTTTAGGATTTTATTGACATTATAAATTATTAATTAGAGATAGAAATTGTAATTATTACCAGTAATTGTACTTTGACCAGGCCTAATTTGCCGGCATCAAAATGCTGACTTGGAGTTGATGCCCAAATATAGATGCAGGTGTTCATTGTCCTTCTGCCTCTTGTAGCCTATAGACTATACCTGTATTGTAGTTGTATCCTGGGCATTGTAAGTGAAATATAGGTATAATACAGTTCACTAAAAGGCATTTTTAAAGTTAATTTGTTAATATATAGCTAGGATAAATAGGTATAGTGAGTTTTCAAGGTACTCAGCATTTCCTTGAGATAGAATTTTGTTTAGGAATTTAAATGTAGTAATAGGAACATGCAGCTGTTTCTATTTCAGTAATAGTTGTTTTAAAAGTTAATTTTTGAAGAATATAGGAGTATACATAGTTATAGTGAGCTATTGTTTTTTCTGTTAGTCAGGAGTGTCTTGCTGGCAGGGTGTTTGTGTTTGCCTTAGTTGTGTCCCACATTCTGGGATAGGGGATGTGTCACTAAAAGTGATTTTTAAAGTTAACTTTGAGAAGGAGTAGTAATATATTACACATAAAGTAAGTTGTTCATAATGACTAGTATCTAGGATGCTAGCAGGTTGATTATAATTTCGTTATAGTTTTTTTTATTTTTTTTTATATAAGTATTTCACTAAAAACTTTTTTTAGGTTTAACTGAAGGGTTTAAATAGAAGCACTTCGTCAGTGGTGAGAGGTTCTTCTCTACCGACTGAAGTTTGTTCTCTGTATCCTGTGACATTGACTTTAATAAGGAGTTTTCACTAATTGCTGTTTTCTGGTGAAACTTGCAGTAATATAGGTGATATTGACACTGCTGAGGTGGGTGGGTCCTGTTTCACACAGGATCTCATTACTCTAGGAGGGTCTGCTCCTACTTGTATCATGCTCTTTCCGGGGCATAGATACCTGGGTCCGGGAAACCCCATTGATAATGGTGAGCCGGTGGACTCGGATGACCGAATTGCTATGAGGCACGATTTAGCGTACCACAGAGCAGCATGTGCTGAAGAGATTAGGGACGCGGACAGAGAGGCAATATCTGATTTCACGCAAGGTATGGTAAAAGTAAATTCGTATGGCTTTTCGTGGTGGGGAGACCCTTACGGGTAGTTCCACCTCGCCGCTTTTTTTTAACGACTGCTTTTTTTTTTTTTTTTTTTTAAGCAAGATATGGTAACAAACAAGAACTGGCACAGTGCGGTTGGGGCTGTCGGAATAGCTACAAAATACGCTGTAGAGTCTGCGACTGGAATTCTATACCCAAATGACAGAAGGTCAGTCCCACGATACGAACAACTGAATATGGAGGGGCGATTGAAAAATAAGGAAGAATTACTGGCACGGGGTAGAGAGATTGCTGGAGCTTTAGGAAAGATGAGAGAGTTGGAGAAGCAGCAGGAGGATGCAGCGGTAAGGTTGGGGCGGATCCAAGGGATAATGGAGAGAGAGCAGTCTATTGTGGGGCAAAAACAACAACTGAAACTGAGAGAGGTGGAACAGCTACGAAATGATAGGTGTAATGAGTATGAGGCTTATAAAAGAAGAAGAGACAGCTCTAATGCAACATGCGAGAATACCATCAGCAGAATGTATGCCCAGCATGAGCAAGAAAAGAAAATCAAGAAATTACAGGAACTGTTGGAAAAAGAAAGGAAATTGGCAAGGGAATTACAGTATGAGGCAAATGTCAGAGAACAGGAAGTGAAATTAGAAGAAGAAAGGGAAGCTCTTCAGGGACTTGTGGATCAGGAGGAAATGGTTAGGGAAATAGAAGATGAAGAAGAGGCACAAAGAGAAGCAGAGGAGGATGAGAGACTGACAGCTATGGCTGACCAGGAAGTTGGCAGAATCCAAGAGCTCACTGTTGAGAAGGAACTGGAGGAGCTTGAGGAGGAAAGGAGAAGAGTGGAGAAATATTTTGATAGGCAGAGAGCAATTAGGAACATTAAGATCATGAACTTTGTTAAAGAGCAGCAACGGGCTCTCAAAAAGGCGGCCATGATCGAGAATGGCTTTGATAGTGATGCCTCCACGTTGGATGATGAAAGGCCTATCAGTCGCCTTGTGGGAGGCGCAGGGTCCTCGGATGAAGACGTGGTGGTAGTACGAAAGCTGCCAGTTAGCCAAAAAGATTGCTCAGAGTCAGGCACAGACTGTAGTCAAGCCCAGACAGAGAGGAAAAAAACAAAGACGAAGAACAAAACCAGGGAGGGGATCTCACAGGAGGCTGGGCCCTCAGGTGAGAGGACAATTGCCTCTCCTATGGCGAGTTGGTGCTCTGAGGTACAAAAGAGGGCTTTCAAAAAGGCTCTGCTTGAGGCAACAACAGGAGTTCAAGTTTCCTCAAAGGGGGGGGGGGGGGAAAGGAGAGAAGATCCTCAAGACTCCACGTCAGGCTACTGATAGAGGGCATTTTAAGAAGGCTTTGGACAAGGTTATGGAAAAATCACAGGTTCCTGAAGAGAGGATAACTGAAGGAGAGGAAGACCAGTTGCAGGGCAGTGAGCTGGAAGGTGTGCAGGAGGGGCTCTCCTTTGAACAGGCGATGGCGGAGCTTAGGATATGGGTGAGTGACCTGCAGGAGGCCAGATTAAAGAAGGCGAAGATTAATGTCAAGCATGGTACAAAGATTGTAGAAATGTTCGAAGCTCTCAGAATGCCCTCACAGGAGGTGGTGGTCAGTCCAGAGGTGTTCGGGACCATGATTAGAGCGGCAGTTAGGGAGGAGGTTAGTAAGATAGTGAAAGGGGCCCCAGGTAGCAATAAGTCATTTTCTGAAGCCTTGAAGGGGAGTGAAAGAGTAAATGTGGGAGGAAAGAAAATGGCATTGCCTGCCCCAAACAGGTCGGTAATCCTTATTCACCCGGAGAGGAGTGAGGATGGGGCACCAGTCACTTCCTCGGAAGAAACAAAGAAAAAAGTTACTGATGTTATTAAACCAGCTGACGACTTTGTTAAGGTTCAAAAGATTAGAAAAATTAGGAATGGGGGGGTCTTGATTGAGGCTGCTTCACCTACGGGGTTGAGGAGAATGGCCGAAAACCCTAAACTGAGGGAAGCTAAACTCAATGTATTGGCGCCGAGACAGGCCAAACCACAGGTCATTGTCTATGGAGTGGACAATGACCTGTTGGATGAGAACTTCCTGGACTGCTTGATAAAGCAGAACAGGGAGGGACAACCGGCAATGAAGGTTGTTGCGGAGGGATTGGACGTTGTCCGTAAAATTCCCTCAAAATTTAATAATAAGTGTCATTGGGTGTTAGGGTGCTCCTCTGCGGTGTGGAGATGGTTGACCGGAGCTGGGAGAGTATTTATCGAATGGTCCAGCTGTTGGGTGGAGAGTTACCTAAGTGTGACTAGGTGTTTCAGGTGTCAAAGTTATGGACACACATCTCTTCACTGCAGGGAAGCGCCTTGTTGTGGTCACTGTGCAGGTGGTCACAACAGGAAAGAATGCACCAGAAAAGACAGTGATCCGAAGTGTGGAGCATGTAAAAAATTCAAGAAGGAATACAGTCATTCAGTAACCAGTTGGAAATGTCCAGCATACAAGTGGGCCTTGGAGCAGGCGATGAATAGAACTGACTTTCAAGGGTAAAAATGGCTGGTACGCGCAACCAAGAACAGCAGGTGCTCCAAGAGGCAAAATATGCAATGCCCTTCCAGCCAGGAGAGTGCAGGCTCTGCAGGGCATGGTACCAGAAAGCAGGCAAACTGTATAAACATCATCTGGCCATGCATGATGGCTCCAGGATTGTGTTCATGTGTAGAGTATGTGAGCGCAATTTTGGAAAGCCGCATGCGGCCATGTGCCATGCTCCTAAATGCAGAGGGCTGCCAAGAGTGGAGGAAGGTGAGTTTGAGTGTGACATCTGTAACAGGAGGTTCACAACTCGGTCAGGCCTATCACAGCATAAAAGGCAC
This sequence comes from Conomelus anceps, assembly GCA_948455865.1. Taxonomy (NCBI): domain Eukaryota; kingdom Metazoa; phylum Arthropoda; class Insecta; order Hemiptera; family Delphacidae; genus Conomelus; species Conomelus anceps. The sequence continues at coordinate 28,848,136 of OX418221.1, read as the reverse complement.
AGTCATCCGGAGGTAAGGATTGCAGAAAGAGGGGGAGAGATTCCAGGAGTGCAGGCCTGGCCAAGGGGACGTCCTCCCCTGTGGTCGACAGAGGAGGTGGAGGTTGTAAGGCACTTCTTTGAGCATCATCCTGGAGAGGGGCGCTATACAGTCCATCTGGCGCCTCTCCTCCCGGGGAGAACCAGGAAACAGATACATGATAAGGTGGCTCTCCTTAGGGGGAGGGGAGTTATAGCCCCTTTTCAGGAGGATGAGCAACAAGGCGAAGAAGAGAAGGAGATGGGATCTGCCCCTTCTGCCAGTTCATCTGATGATGAGGTGGTGGAGGAGGGGGTGGGATCTTGGAGTATCTCCCCCAGGACATTCTTTCTAGAGATGGACCATCAGTCTCTGATCTGCGATTGGCTTAGAAACAAATGGAGTGCATGTGATAGGTTGACAGAGGAAGAGCTAGAAGAGCTGGCGAGGAAAGTTACCAAATGTATTAATGAGGAAAGAAATGTGGAGGGCATTGCACGAGTGGACCGAAGAGGGCGGCAATTGTTAAATAGAAGAAGAGAGGATGCTAGGCGACCTAATCCTAAAAGGAAGAGGTATGCTAATGCACAAGAGCTGTACAAGAGAAACCCAGGAAAACTGGCAGACTTGTGTCGAAAGAACCAAATGAATTGCCTCTTGGAGGATGGTGGTGAGAAGCCTCCCAGAGCAGAGATAAAGAGAGAGTACAGTCAGCTATGGGGCATAGAAGGTGCCTGCACACATGATTTTTGGCAAATGAGAGGAGCAGGGAGAACTGTTGAACCCTTCTCGGCGCGGGAAATCAGGAAGCGGGTGAGGGCAATGAAGCCAAATGGGGCACCAGGCCCTGATGGTATCAAACGAGAGAAAATTCTAGGGAAGAACGAGAATTTTGCCAACATAGCTGGGCTGTTCAACACATTGGCATATAGTGAGTACTTTCCTGAGGGGTGGAAGGAGAATTCCACGACTTTCATCCCGAAGGAGGGCAAGAATCTCTCTCTTGCAGGGGGGTGGAGGCCAATTACCATAGGGAACCTACTGGCGCGGCTCTATAGCAGATGCTTAGAGAAAAGACTGAGATCCGTTGTAGAGTTGTCACAGGCCCAGAAGGGGTTCGTGGCAGGGAATGGATGTTATGAGAATGTTACAGCCATGAGCCGTTTGCTCACGGCTGGGAAAAGGAGCCGCTTGTACTGTGGAATACTGGACATTAGCAAAGCATTTGACAGTGTGTCTCATGAGGCACTGTTGGGTGCTTTGCGGAGACTGGGTGTAGGTGGCGACCTGATTAACATCATCAAGGGTATGTACATGGGTGCCTCAACCATATTTAAGAACTGCGGTGGTGTGAGGCTCACATTGAAGAGGGGGGTCAAGCAGGGTGATCCCCTATCCCCATTACTATTTAATTGCATTATGGATCCCCTTCTTGAGGGGTTAGAGGCGTCTGGGAAGGGTTTCAGGACTGGGGACAATAGGATCCCAGTGCTGGCCTTTGCAGATGATCTGGTGCTGTTGGGGGATTTATGTGTAACCACATATCATTTATGTGGTTACACATAAATCATTCAAACCCATGACCACTTAAACGACATCAAGCTGAAGTTGCGACGCCCCAACCAACTGCGCTAAGCGGCCCGCCTATTGATTCCTCAATCTAATTCTGTCAAATGCACTGAAAAAATTCAATTAAAAATGATATGTTTCAGAATTTCTATCTTACGAAAGAAGCTAAAAAACAAACAAAAAAAAGTTTTTATTGTAAATTTAACGACTTCAATTTAATTGTGAATAAATAATATTTGTACTCACTTTTGGCCAAACGTTTTCGAGTCACAGAGACTCATCTTCAAGGCCATTGATTATGCCTTGAAGATGAGTCTCCATGGCTCGAAAGCGTTTGGCCAAAAGTGAGTAAAAATATTATTTATTCACAATTAAAATTGAATGCAAGTTGTTAAATTTACAATAAAAAGTTAATATTAACAATGCAGATTGTTATGAAACAAGAAATCCAAAAATGATACAAGATCGGTCACTAATATTGCCTACATCAATTTTAAATTCTGTATAGTTATATCACAGTATTGTACTAAACAATACAATTGATCACAACGCACTGTTACACATTATTACTATGTGGAATTTTGAAAATAATCACATATTACAATTTAATTCAACCATTTAGATTAACTCCTTGTGAGGGTGACTGATTGGATTAGTCAGCAAAAAAGACTTTGTTTTCTGCTGTAAATTCACTTACCGTTGTTTAGGAACCCACCTAAAACTGTAGGTCAATCTCATCAATCACAATCATCCAATTCATTACCCACGCACAGGTCTCAGACCTGTGTGCTTCATTCTCAAAAACAAAACAATAGGCTCATAATATAATATGAGGAACTGGTAGCGCAGTTGGTTGTTCGCTTGTCTGTGATAAGATAAGGCTCTGGCTGGCTTCGTTTCCTGCAGCCATGGGTTCGAATTTCATTCAGCCATGGATGATTCTCATCATTTCACCCATCCACCTCATTACCCATGCAAAAGTCTCAAGACTAATGTGGTCCTTCTCATCCGTAACAAAAAAACTTGAATAGCCTAATTTAAAAATTATGTAATCAGATTTACAAAATAAAATATTATGTTGTATTTCCATATTACTTTTTCACGTGTTATTTATAGTGAATAATGATTGAAAATAAACCTTAATAGTGAATTTACTTACTAATTCGTGTGATGGCCATTTCGCATTGATGCTTCCTCAGACACGGTTGGAGACCTCCAATATATTATGTTTAATATTATAAATATATAAATTTCTGTTTATATATTATGTTTCATTAATGCAATTCGAAGTTGAATAATATTTAAAAAATTAAAAATTTGTAGGAGTGATGCCAGCCTCTTCTCGCTGATTTCAACTATTATGATTTCAATATTTTATGGATATCTAATTAACATTACTTGTTAAATGGTAAAATTTCTTAAAATGGTAAATCACCGAATTAAATAGATAATTCTTCATTGAAAATGAAGTCCATTTCCCCCATAAAAGGCACTTGTTCAGTAGTTGCAGCCTGTCAAATCAGCTTCTAATTAAAGTTGACAAAAGAAATATCATATTTGTAGACTGAGTCTCAAGAGTAGCTTGTTGTAATCAGGATTGTAATTGGGTTAAGATCTGTAAAAACAGTTCAAAATTGTAGAGTTTTCAAATGTTAATACATTAAATATACCAAGAAAGAATCAAGTAACTATTTGACGTTACCTTTTTTAATCCGTAGCAGGTATCTGTTCAATCAGATAGAGATAAGCTGCGTTCCCCTGGGCACTCTTTGTAAGTGTGACCGATTAGATTGGCCAGCAAAAAGACACTGTTCTCTGCTGTAAAATCATTTCCCGGTGGTTCGCAACCCACCTAAAACTGTAGGTCCAGCTCATCAATCACCATCATTCAACTCATTACCCACGCACAGGTCTCAGACCTATGTGGGCTTCACCTCCAAAAAATCACAATACATCCACTTTCTTGTGATAATTCTTTTATTCACAATAAATAATAAGACTAGAAGTTGTCACAACCATATTTATTTAAAACAGTGAGATGCTAGTTTGATTGATAGTTTAAACTGAAGTTTGATTGAGATTGATAATGGTGTAACAACGGAAACTAGTATCTCACACTGTTTTAAATAAATGTGGGTGTGACAACTTCAAGTCTTATAATTCATTATGGATATCTTCCCTAATATCACCTTCGTCACTACAAAGAAAATCTTTTATTCACATCTAGCATATTAATTTTTAAACTTTCAACTCAAACTTTTTACCCTTCATATTTTCTTATCAAATTACTGCTTTCATGTCTATTTTCGACTAACTATTTACTTTTAAATAGCACCACAAAGTGACTATGAATAGCATCATAATAGTTATATGTGATTAGTGAGATATTAATAGAGATTAGTGAACTCAGTTCTCTGTTGTAAAACCACTTCCCGGTGGTTCGGAACCCACCTAAAACTGTAGGTCCAACTCATCATCACTATCATCCAACATACCCACGCACAGGTCTCAGACCTATGTGGGCATGTTTATCAAAACTGGAAGTGATAGCCGTGAGCCGTAGCAGGTATCTATTCAATCAGATTAGATAAGCAACGCTCTCCTGGGACCTCTCCGTAAGGGTGAACAATTGGATTGGCCAGCAAAAAAGACTGTTCTCTGCTGTAAAATAACTTCCCGGTGGTTTGGAACCCACTTTTTATGTACACAATTGTAGGTGCATCATTTTTCTAATAACATGGCTCAAGCGGCAAGGTGGAACTAACCGTAAGGATCTCTCCACCAATAAAAGCCATGCGCATTTACTTTATTGTTCTATGCTTTACTTTACAGATCTATGCGTTACTTTATAGTTCTATGCTTTACTTTATGTATTTCTATGCTTTCCAGTGAAAAATCATGATTTCAGCAAGTGAAGAAAATTGATACTCTTGTAATAATTCGTTAATCTTACCAGGATTCGTCCATGTGTTGCGTTTGTACCGTTGTGTTCGAAACATTATTTTCAATAAAATGAGTAGTTGAGCTTTTCTCATCATCAACTACGTCCATTTCATATTTCCTCGCTTTTTCTCTCCTAGTCTTTGTTAGAATGCCATGTCCAGCACAGTCTTCATGATCAACATAACATTTTATACGGCAGCATGTTTTGCACAGAGAAAAACTACATTTTAACCCCTGCAAAGAAAAAATCACATGCAATCTATTAATTATAAATAAATACATTTTTTGTGTAATGAAAAAAAAATTTATTTGATTGAAAATTGACCATTGTCAAATCATCTAGTGTACATTATTCATTGAGCGAAAGTATTTTCTGAATAAGAGATCCAATATTGTTTGTATAACTGTATATTTGTATGATTGTATAATTATTGTTGATCTGACTTGTCTTCTACTAATTAACTGGAGTCTCCAAGACGTAATCTACAAAAAAATATGGAATGTTGCTCTATTTATTGTTACGAAAGCAACAAAGCAGTTATTTATGCACTCATTCTACATACATCGTTTAGACGTGACTTGTAACCTGAATCTTCATTCTCTTGCTTTTCACATGTCGTTGTCACTCTTATTCTTCAAATATGCATTTCTCTCACTCAATTGAGCTTCTACGAATTCTACAAACCTCCTGAACAATCAAAGTCATGTTCTACTATATTCTGTGACCTTCCATGACATTCTAGAAGCCGCCAGTTCTTGGAATTACACAACTATAACAGCTATATAAAGGAGCTCATGTGAACCAGTTAGTTAGTTTTACAAACCCGCATGACAGATTGTGTTACAGATCTCATGTGAGAGACAATCCAGTGCTGTTGGAGTAAACAGCACTCGATTTCAGTGTAAAGTGCAGAGACAAGTGTTTACTATTTGTGCAGCTTACTAACAGTTATAGACGTTGTGTCAAGTGATATTATTAAATTTGGGACTGTCAAATAACGAATTGCACTGCGTTTTGTAAGTGATTAGTTGTTCTTTTATCATTTCTTTCTACATTATTGTTCAGTTTATTGGACTCTTGTTTCTTTTATTATTGATCAGCCTGTAATTAATTGTTTATTAATTCTTGTAAATAATTACTGAAAATAAGTATTAGCTTGCCATTTGTTGCTCTGTTGTTTTCTTTATTAATTGAAAGCTTGCAATTAGTGTGTGTAAATAGAATTAGTTATCTAAATAAAGTGCAAATGTGAACTTTAATGCTGCCAACCTTATTTTAGTCATTAGAACCTATAACATTATGAATATGGTCTATAGATTATAGGTACTTTTTCATACATTAGTTTTGTAAAAAAAAAAAACAATTATATATGGTGAATTTAATTAGTAACGAAGTTGATCGTTTTATTTTGTATAGTTTTCAGGTATTTTTTGTTAATCGCTGTATTTTTGTAGTTTTCAGGTCTTCTTTATTAATCGCTTTATTTTTTGTAGTTTTCAGGTCTTCTTTATTAATCGCTTTATTTTTTGCAGTTTTCAGGTATTCTTTGTTAATCGTTTTATTTTTTGTAGTTTCCAGGTCTTCTAAATTAATCCCTTTATTTCTTTGTAGTTTTCATGTCTTCTTTGCGGCATAACTGCTGCAACACATCACTCATACCAAACAATTTTCCAAGATTATGAATGATCATCAATTTGGCGGCTCTGATAGCGCTTGTCTGAGATAAGATAGAGTTCTAGCTGGCTTCGTTTCCTGTAGCCTTGGGTTCGAATCTCATTCAGCCATGGATGTTTCTCATCATTTATTTATTCATTTATTACAAGAAACACTATCAAGTAAAGATACATTAGGCACAGCCCACTACTGCTTTCTTTAGAAATGTTCAACTAATAAATTCAAATTTTAGGTTATATCCTAGTTCAACTAGAAATTTCATTCACCCATTCACCTCATCACCCACGCACAAGTCTCCGGACTCATGTGGGCAACATCCGCAATACAAATAAAATACAATACAATAGATAAATTTGAATCCTTTCCATTTTAATTATCATTGCATGTAATTTGAGTCCTTCATATTTGAGCTAATTGAGAGAATTTTCGCCAGATTATATAACACACCGTTTGTTGGTAAACCAAATTTTTGCAAAAGATAAATAAAAATCTTAAAATTTCCTGTCGAGCACTAAATACGTCAAGTCTGTCACTTAAATGTACCTGATTGACTAGCCTTGGGTCACAGCATCCAGGTCACAACGTCGAAGTGTTACAACTTTATCATTTGCAAAACAAGAATCAGCTTACAATTTATTGAATAAGCTATATGCCTTTTTTTGGAGGATGAAGCCCACATAGATCTGAGACCTGTGTGTGGGTAATGAACTGGATGATGGTGATTGATGAGTTGGACCTATTTTAGGTGGGTTCCGAACCACCGGAAAAAATTTCTGGGCTAAATTCAAATTGGTAAAAACAAAAAATAAAAATGAGCTGTTTCATTGCAGTGGAATTATTATAATACTGCAGAAAAATTGGATGTTATCATTTTCTATGAAAAACGGGCAGTTCATTTGTTGGAAAAATACTGTCAGAATAATAGTAAAGAAGAAAATTGGATGATTGAAATTGAAATTATTTATTGATCACAAAATACTATAAAATAATAACATTACATCCATCATTAAAAATTATTGTACAGTAATATACACTACCTTTAAAGTAAATTGGCAGTTTCTTAGAGCAAAATGGAACGAAATGGATGAAATAGAAATATGTTTTTGACAACTTTATGAACTAATACCACTCACAAAAAGTAACTAGACTTGTCCGATTGTTCATTTTTACTCAAGGAAATGTTACAAGTTAAGTGATATTATAAAATACTTACCATTGGGTTTTTACAACTGTTTTGGCACATAACAATTTCACGTCGACCATTAGCTCCACTCCTCTCACGTTTCTGTAATTTCTTCAGTTTTTTCTTTGATAATTCATTTTCAGTACTATTCCTTGGTCGTTTTCCTATAAATATATCCTGATTCTGAAAATTAAGAAAAAATGCAATATAATTATGGAATAAATTTATCATATGGTTACACTCAAGTGTTATAATGTTGGTTAGGTACCTTGAGCATCCAAATGAATTAGGGAAGTGATAACCGTGAGCCATAGCAGGTATCTGTTCAGTCGCATAAACATAAGCTACGAACTCCTGGGTCCTCTTAGTAAGGGTGTCCGATTGATTGGCCAGAAAAAGGTAAAACCCGATTCCAATAGTAGTTTAAATGATCAAATTTATAATAACCAATTCAATACAACTAACATGGTTTCATCATAGTTCTGACCTACATTTTAATAACGGCACTTTCGTGTCCTTCTCGGTTGATCTTGACTGCATTTCAGTGAGCTTCAATTGTATAAGTTATTCTAGCCTAATTTACTTGTGTATGTTCTTCTGTATTACTTTCTAGATGTTCACGGATTTTAGTTCTTGATTTGATTCTTATTTTTGCTTGTTGCTCCTCCCACCAGAGGGCGTGACTTGTTATGGCCTTCAGCCACTCACAAACCGTCAATGAATGACAGCCTATCCCTTGGCCAATAGTATCATTCTGTGTTTAGTATATATTAAGATACTCTGTAATTTAGTTTTAGTTTGAGATTGATAATAGAGTAACATCCGAAACTAGTATCTCACTTTTTTTAATAAATGTGGATGTGACAACTTCGTCTTATTTTTCATTATATATAAATTTCAGCTGCAAAGGTACTTGAACTCACCTCTTTCTGATCAAACATAACATCTGCATTACGATTAACTTTCTCCTCAAGTTTCTTGATATGTTCTTCAGGAGTTATCCTCACATAAGACTTACACAGCCACGGTGGAAGATCTAGATTGTAATCTGGAACAAATTGAAGCATTATGAATGAAAATTTCTTCAATAATGTTTGCCACAATGAATTTATGCGTTTTGCAGCCCAGTACAATTTGAAAAGTTTGTGTTCTTTTGTGAAAGAAAAAAGAGGTATATTATGAGGAATAGAGTTTGATTTAGCTCAAACCTAGAGGAAGAGACAACACACACCACCGGACGGCATGGTGTAGGACTACTAGGGCTGACCCCCCAAAAATTGGGATAATAGCCAGGAGAAAGAGAAAAAAAGAAGTTTGATTGAACTCTATAAACTTTAATATAAAATAAGTGCTCTATGAATAGGGTTTCCTTATTGTCTTGAGCTAAATTAAGATTTGTTCATCTCAGATACAAAAAACGTCTGTATCATCTCAGATCCAAACTAACAGATCCAATTGTGTTGCCTTCCAAACTTCTCTATCGAATGATGGCTTGGAAGTAGCTTAGAGGTGTTAGCCATGTGTACTGGATAGTGTATATACTCATCTGAGCAGCCAGATTCTCTTTAAAGGTGAGAGTGGACCGTAGAAAGCATAGAGATACAAAATTTGTTAGGGTGGGCTTGGCATAGATACAACTAACTCAGCGAGGAAAGTAATCGCAATCCACCTCACTCCTCGTTTACGTAGTACGCTCTTTGGACCAACACATAATGTTGTGGTCTGAATAGTCACCTACAGTCAAAATCAGCTATAGTGATATACACAAATGCATATCTTAGAAATAAAGAATTCGTGCTACATGTGTTGATTAAGTTTAGAGACGATTGTATAGGTACTTGAATTAAACATTGGATGCACCCAATATCCGTGAAAATAAAAATGCAATGTAAATAGAAACTAAAATTAATGTGAATAGATAAAAAAAAGAAAAGAAAAACATGAGACAAGGTTCATTATGTTTTTAAAATAATAAGATATAAGTTAGTTTGAAGTATCTGACAATTTAACAAACTGACAAATATACAGAGACAACATTTATTAATTTCTAATTCCTCAAAACGCTATTAATTTATACTGAAGACTTCCGCAATGGCTGATATTGACAACAGCATTGAATAGCTGATGGAAATCGATGAATGCTACTACACAAAAATATCAGTCACCGCCGGGAGTTGCTGTTGTCAATATCCGCCATTGCCTTCCATATATATATATTATTAATAGCACTTTGAGAAATTCGTAATTAATAAATAACTAATACTTCTACACCTTGTGATTGATTCAAAGTTATTATAAAATTAAACGAAATAAAAAGCAATTCATAAGATTTGGCTTAACTTTTATGCTTTAGCATTAGCACCTTTACAGTACTTATAGAATTACACAAATTAAAAATACATACCTGAATATGTAACATTCCAAGGCACTTTGCCTTCATGTATACGAAGGTATCGACTTTTGAACATATCAACAACAGTTCTAAATTCGTCCATACTTGCAGCTCTTCCCAGCAGATCTCTTACATCGCTGTTCTCCTCCAAGGAAAGACTGTGGAAAAATGAAAACTATTATCATCATTACCATTATCATTATTATTTCCCTAATAGGGTAATGCTAGAGGCTTGATAAATCCACTTAAGGGCTTCAAAACTCAAACAAGATTGGCCGAGGAATATTTAATATTAAATCTTATCCTTTGATTGAGTTGAAACTATTTTTAGGGTCACCATGTCTGACATTTATAAACAAAGTAAATGATTAAAAATAATGCAATTGAACGATGATGGGAATGCTAGACGCTTGATGAATCCCCCTCCTCCTCCTCCTCCTCCTTCTTCTCCTCTTCCTAATCCATCTCCTTCTTCTCCCCCTCCTCCTGCTTCTACTTCTCCTTATTTTCCTCCCCCTTCTACTTATCTTCCTACGCATCCCCCTTTTCCTCCTTTCTCTACTTCTCCTCACTTTCCTACCACCCTTTTCCTACTCCTTCTACTTCTCATTTTCCTCCTCATCCCCCTTGTCCTCCTCCTTCTAAATCTCCTCGTTTTCCTCCTCCTTCTACTTATCCTCTTCCTTCTTTTCCTTCTCCTCATTTTCTCTTCCTTCTTCTCCTTTTGATCCTCCTCCTCCTTCTTCCCTTCCTTCTTTCACTGACTCCTCCTCCTCCTTTTACTTCTCCTCGTCCTTCTACTTCTCTTTCTCCTCCTACTCCTCCTCCTCCTTGTTTTAGAATCAAGTACTATTTCAATGATCAATTATCTTTATCGTAAAAATTGCAATCCATGTCTGCGAGTACCACTGATAAAACTTTGTTCAAAAGTTATTAATACAAGTTAGTTTGAAGTGACTGACAATTGAATAAACTGACAAATATACATAGACAGAATTTATTAATTTCGAATTCCTTCAATTGCTATTACTTAACACTGAAGACTTCCGCAATGGCGGATATTGACAACAGCATTGAACAGCTGATGGGAATCGATGAATGCTACTGTACAATTGTAGGAATTGTAACAATTAAAGGAATTCGAAATTAATAAATTCTGTTTAGTTATTAATAGTTTACAAACGCGAAACAAATATTTCTTTTCAGAAACAATTCTCTTTTATTTTCTTATGAACTCCAATCCCCGTTCAATCAAGTCTTTCTGCCACTCAGAAAAGCACATGAACTTTAAAACACCATGTGCAACTTGAACATTGATTTTATCTCGTTTACAGTGCAGTAGCCTTTGTTCTTTTCTTTTCAATTATTCAACGTGCACTTATTTGCTGCCTTATCTATACGCTACTCAACGTCTATTCAAGTAGTCTCGTATCTTCAATAGAATTGTTTCAAGTAAAAACTAACATGTGATTGTTGTAAGATTAACATTTATCTACAACATTGAGTATTTTAACCTTATACATAAATGCAATAAATAATGAGCTTGTATATACGAATTGAATGTTTATAATCATGCAATTCACTCATTTCAAAAGTCCTTTAGCTATTTAGTTGATATTAAATAATTCCAGAGTTACAACATTTTATATATCAACTTTTAAATGAATGTAAATTACTTTCTAATAAGACATGAGTGTAATATTTTCAAGTTATAATACTTTTTTTCGAATCCACAAACTATTTTTAATTTGTTTTCATTTTGTGTTCTAATGTATACAAGTAAAATTTTTAAATTTTAATTCATCTCATTTTAATTGATTTATCTTACTTTATATTACCATATCAATGTAAACTAGTAGGACATGTTGAGGTAAAAGGTTAAGTTTAAGAATGGCCTCAATGGCCAAGACTTCGCCTCTTTGTGTAATTCATCTCTCAGATCCAAGCTCTATTTTTGTTAGGTTTTTTATTTTTTAATCAATCGCATCCATAATTTCTGCTATACTATATCTTAAAATATATATTTGCTGTATTTATAATCTGTTCTAATCAAACTATTCAACCATTATGTTTACTTTTCACAAATAACTGTACATCACTTCAACTAGGGGATCTGAGAGTTGCTAATATTAATAATACTTTTATAATTAATAATACTTTTATCATTCATGTAATTTACACAAATAAAGTCATCTGAATCTGAGTCAGAAGTCACATAAGCTTTACTCTCAATTACAGTATTTATTAACTTTTTATTCAACGACTTGCAGTCAATTTTAATTGTGAATAAATAATATTTCTACTCACTTTTCGCCGAACGTTTTCGAGTCATGGAGACTCAAGTACTTGTTCACTGTTGTCATTATTATCCAAACATCGAATATATAATAAACATATACGTGGCTTATACATAGATAGACATAGAACATGCAGTATTCCGAACCAACGACAAATCTTAAAACATACCAGTGCTGGAAGAGCTTGAACATATGGCCCCTAATATAGGACCGAGGACACGGATACTGGTCAACCAAGTCCAGGTATTCGGCAGCCATTTCCCAAGACGGCGGATTTCGTCCTTCGAATATGGCCGGATTATAGAGACTGCCCTCAGCTGTCATCACTCCGTGACATCCGGTCACCTTCAGACACCTCTCCACGTCGATGAGACACTGAATGTTTCCGTTGGCTAGGACTGGGATCTTCACGTTGTCTCTGTAACAATAGAACAAGATAAAATTGAAGATTGGTTACCAGTTGCCCGACCAAAACAAAATTTACAATTTAACCTAACCTAACCTAGCCTGACAATGTTACGAAATGTACGGTTTACTTCTTTCATAAAATCATGAAATGCATTACTTCTTTCGAAAAATTTTGTTTTCCTAAAGTTTGTTTAGGTCGGTCAACTGGTAACCCGCCATAATTGAATGAGTGCGATATAGTGAGAAAGAATAAATCATCTACATTATTAAATGAATAATGTCTTCATGCTGTCCTCTTTCGAGAGAATTCTAGCGCTAGAGAATAAGGTATTGAAAGAGGAAGCGAGAAATAACAATGAGGAGGGAAATGAACAAGTAGACAGGAGAAAGAAGAAAGAAGATGGAGGAGGAGAAGAAAATGAGAAAAAAGAAGAAGAAGATGGAGGAGAAGAAAAAAAGAAGAAATAGAAGAAAATGAGAAAAAAGGATAAGAAGATGGAGAAGAAGAAAGAGAAGATGGAGGAGAAGAAGAAAGAGAAGAAAATGAGAAAGAATGAGAAGATGGAGGAGAAGAAGAAAGAGAAGAAAATGAGAAAAAATAAGAATATGGAGAAGGAGAAGAAAATGAGAAAAAAGAAGAAGAAGATGGAGGAGAAGGAAAAGAAGTATAAGTAGAAGATGAAGAAGAAGAAGAAAAGGAAGAATTCAATATTTTTGTTTTAAATGATTCAATTTCACAATTTCACATTGGTATGCTAAACTATTTTGATGTTTGAAGAAACTGTTTTCACATTTATAAAACTAATACCAAAATACTTTCAAACACTTTTTTCACAACCTGAAAAATAACAGATATTTTAAAAATACAATCTTCTCTAAATAAAGTGCTAAAAATGATCTCTACTACAATCAATAACTGAATCCTGTGACAATTATAGTTCTGAAAATGGTTTACAATATTGTAATTTATACTGCAATTTATATAAAAATGTTTATTTTTCTATGAAGAAAATGTATACCTTTCTTTATAAAAAATGATTTTTTTTATAAATTGCAGTGACAATGTTGTAAACCATATTTTAGGAACATTATTGTTGTCAGAGAATTAAATTGATTACACTAGACATTATTCAAGTATCTCAACACTTTATTTAGAGCAGATTTCAATGGTTTAAAATTTAAAAAATCATTTAATAATATTTTAATTGTACTGAGAGGTAATCAATATTTTAATTGAAATGCCTACTTTTAAATTGATGGCTAGACTAACCTGACAGCCTTGATGTGCTCCCAGCTGGCAATACCGGTAAGTGGTCCTTTCTGCTCCCTTGTTCTCCCATGAACGGTTAACATCTGACATCCGGCATTCTCAAGCATTTTGGCATAAGCCACTGTCTTCTCAATGCTTTCGAATACACGCACTTTACAGGTGACCGGAACACTCAAACCCTTATTGAGCGTGCTCACTGTAAATTAATGCAAAAATTTGAAAGTAAAATCTGTATTGTACAAAAACAGTATCAAATGTTCCTTAATTAAAATTGGCATTTACAGAGCGAGGAATTATTGTATTATTAATATTAAAAAAATGGTATTAATATTATAATTATAGTATTTTATAATATACTAGCTGGCCCGACGCGCGTTGCTGCGTTCTCATAAAAAATTCTTGATTTTATTATTTGTCACCTCCCGCTGAGGTTACATTTCAAATTAGGAAAGAAGTTAGTCCTAGGGCTCTTCCAGCTGATCAGAGAGGCCTCCTTCGTTGTTTTCTTACACAGTAAGACCTTACTCACCACCTTTCAATGAACATTTCCAATTTAAACCTTCCACGACTATTAGGGTAGAAGCTAGGTTTTTTATTTTATTATTCGCCACCTCCTACTGAGAATACATTTCAAATTTCTAGCTGCATTGGTTAACAGATGTCATCAACCTGGCATAATTACATTTCATCATACCCAGTCATATGTTTCCTACACACTGCAAGGCTCCGACTGCACGGTATCCTACATGCAAAGTTTTTGCGTTCCAGACAGCGTAAATAACGCCGCTAAGGGGCCTGCCATATGATTAAAAACTGTTGACTTCTATCAGCTGTTCCTTTAAGCTGTTTGGCCGCAAGTTCAGTAGGTTAGGTGATTGATGATTTGCTGTAATCGCCGTCTTGCGGGATTTCGGTGGAAAATAAGCTCTGGAAAAATAATGAAGGAAGGCACTTACTTTAAAATTCCAGCGAGGGGAAAACGTACTTCCTTGAAGTCTGCTTCGGACCAGTTGATGCAGCCCGGGCACTTAGCACACCACAACTAAACTATACAGCGAGGGCTGGCTGCTCCGTTATCTCATCTACTGTCGAAGTCCACCCCCGACCCGCTCGGCCCAAGGAGTGGAAAAGAAAAGGAGAGGAATAGAAGGGGTACTGATTAAGGATCGAACATTTGCAAAACACATAAACAGCTTGTCCATCGAAACAGCGTGTACAGCCGATCGAAAAATTTCAAATTATGTTATATTCAATGTTTATATTTACATTTAGATCAGAGTAATTTATATTTTGGTAGGTAGACTTATATTCGCCTCCCGACTCATAGTTTCTACAGTGGGATGCTACAATTCGTTAGCTAAATGTTGTAGTGGATATATTTTTTATTTTTGTGTTTATCATTTCCCGGTGGTTCGGAATCCACCTAAAACTGTAGGTCCAACTCATCAATCACCATCATCCAATTCATTACCCACGCACAGGTCTCAGACCTGTGTGCTTCATAAAAAAAATCTATGCACAAATTCTGATCATAATAAGAAATCCTAGTTCCACCTGGCCGTTTGAGTCATGTTATGGGGAACATGGTGGACCGAACCTATTATTTTAAGTGCGTTCCGAACCACCAGGTAAGTGATAATAAAGCTTATATCATCTATTTTGATGATAATTAATTTGAACTAATTACTAACCTATTTCGGCTAAGAGATTCCAATCATCTTGCAGGAAAGCACCATATTTTCCTCGCTTTGCTATGGCTTGAGGACAGCCAAGGTTGATGTCGACAGCATCACAGTAAGGCTGGGCGAGAAGTCCAGCTTCTAGAAGAGCCTCAGCATCATTTCCGCAAAACTAGAAAACAGAATAAATTTAGTTTTATTAAAACCTTTTGCACAACTATCTGTTTTCCTAGAAATTGTCTGCATTGTCATAGCATAGGTCTTCAAGGCTGTGCGCAGGGTTTTTGGTCATATTTTTTCGAATTGGATATTATTAAGGTATTGAAATGTTATCTATTGCCATGAGAATTTTTTTTCATCAATTATTATTTCGTGAAATATGGGGGTTTAAAGTCGAAATTTCCCCGTTTTTGGGGGCAATTGACATCACCTAAGAGTTATTTTAAACTTCTGATACTTTCACCATAACTCAAAGACTTGGGGATTATAGTATGACCCATTTTTCATTTCAATCTAAAACCAGTGAATTAAAAAGTTATACATTTTTTAGATTTTTATAATTTTATTTAAAAAAACAATTGTTTGATCAAAATTTAAAAAATGAAATTTTATTTCGTGAGGTGTCTTAGTTATGAAAAATTAATCTAGAGTTACAATAACTCTGCTGGCTTGGAATCTACCTAAAACTGAAGGTCCAACTCATCAATCGCCATCATCTAACTCAGTGGTTCCCAAAGTGGTCCATGTGGACCCCCTGGGGTCCACGGGGACCTGCCAGGGGGTCCATGTCAGTGAAAAATAAAATTGGGGGTCCATGATATGTTAATGGGGGTCCACCATAGTGAATGTCTTTGGATCGGGGCGTGGTATATGCTATGTACAAACTAATATCAAAACGGACACTGTATATTTCTAAGTAAATTAGGATTTTTACTCACTTATACTGGAGGTACTGGAGGTATGCATTTCACTTCTAAACAGAATCTTCATCAGCCTAGAAGTGAAATGCAACCCTCTAATATCTTAAGTATACGTGAGTAAAGATCATAATTTGAATAGGAATACAGTGTCATTTTTTATGTTAGATTGTTCGTCATGTTTTTCGTAATGGAAAACATCACAGAGTACCAGTAGGCTATACTTATGTACTTGTATAATACTGTTACTGTTATACGTACATGCAAGCAAGCATTATATCTATTTGAAAACATTTTTAAATCAGAGAATCATCCATACTTAGTTTTCTTATATTTGAAAATTATAAGCCTTCACTGGTAGGTGACTAAACAGCTCAGGTTTACCAGATATAAATTTCCGTTTTTAGTTGTATTATCATGAGAAAAGTCGAGCCCCATATCCTTCAATTATTTTCTATTATATTTTAAAACTATTAGCATTTACTGGTAGGTGACTAAACAAGTCAGGTACTTTAAATTTCAAGCTATTTTCAGCAATGTTGTTATAAGCAAAAGTCGCCTCATATATTTTAAAGTTATAAACAAAAGGAGCCTTGTATTCATATTTCAAAAAGGAGCTTTTATTGGTAGGTCACTCAACAACTTAGGTAGGTACCAAACTATTCAAGTTATTTCAGGTTTATTATTCTGAGGAAAAGGAACCTAATGTCTTAAAATTAACAAACCATACCGTCTTTCTTTAACATTCTAGCAAGCTCTTGTTATTCAATTAATAATTGTTCAAAATTATTCTGATGGAAAACAAATCTGTGCACAATAAATTACATTTATTTCAAAAATGAATTCTGGCTATAGTATTGGTGTTTAGTTTTTATTTTCCACGTTTACAAGAACTTCTAGGAATCTTAGCAGTCTATTCAATTCTAGTAAATTTGTTCTTATCTTTTGATTAACTTTTTTGGAATCAATTTTTAATATTCTTGTTAGAACACTCCATTACTGTCATTTGCGTAGCAGGGGGGAGGGGGGGGTACCAGGTTAGAACCCCCCCTTTAGACTGTGAAAGAGGCCCCAAAAATGAGTAGGGAGGCATCAATAAAAATACGATATTATCGGTTACTAGAGGTGAAAAATGTTTTCGTATGTGAAGAGTAGCTTAAATAATGTTACAGCTAGAGAAAACTATAATTTTAATACTTTAATTAACTTAAAATAATACTCTAATTAAAGCTATAGAGGGGATGAGGCGAACAAGGCAAGTTTCCTTGGGCCTTAACGTCAATGGGCCACATCATTTTACAAATGTAAGCAAGTGATAGATCAAAATTAAAATAAGGGGCCCAAAATTGTACAGCTAGGGGCCTCCAGGGCCTCTTTTTTCCAGTTTGGACCTCTAGAGGCCCCTTAGAAGCCTAACATCCTAGAGGCCGCGGGCCCTACGGGCCCGTTTTTATTGCCAGTATAGTCATGCGAAGTAGAGATTCAAATAGGCTGCATCTAGAATAATTTCAACGTTTCTACATAAGTGTCCCCTAATTGCCTCGGCTTTGGGCCTTCAAAGACCCCACAATGCTGGTGGGTCCCAGTACTGTTGGAGCTCCCAAACATGGGTTTGTATTTCCCCAGACCACTTGAATGAAGTTGACACAGTAGGCTTGAAAGGAGAAAAGGTCTCTTAATATTTTTGCAGACGGGCTTCAAATGCTGATTTCTGTTACTGTTCAGATCTGATACCCCAAAGACTTTTATTGTGATAGTGAAATTTGTCACGCCATGAATCAATCAACAAATAATATGAGGGTTGATAGCCATAAAAAAGCTAAAAGTTGCACTTTCAAGAACTTGAGAACAATTTTTCTCAGAATACCCAATGTTTTGAGGCTCTGTCACCATCTATTTATGTAATTACAAAATGACTATAAGTTAAAGTTTGGAATTGGATGTGGTATTAATTCATTCGCTCTTTGCAAGTTGAACCAAGTTCCATTCAAAGTCATAATAATTTTTATAATTTTACACATTTTAAATAACGGTATTCCAATATTAGTGAGTACCGGTAGTTCAAAAGATTACACAAAAATAGAAGAGAAGTTTATTGCTCTCTCTGGTGCCACTCAGTACCCTTTTCCCTAGCTTCCACAGCTTTTTCGACGAATGGTTATCAGTTGGCTCACATTCGAATTTTATCTTTAAATTGAAGAAAAAATTCAAATTATTTACACAGATTTTTTTACAGAAGGCAACTAGGCATAGCTTAAAGACTTAAGCAATGCTAGTTGGGAAATCGAGTCATTAATTGAAAATTGGTGTTTAGGGTGAAGGTGTAAGGGAGCCTCCAGCCTCAACTCTGTCCCGGGCCACTAAGATGTCTCTGGGTGGCCCTGATTGTAATAATAATTTGAAACCACTATAACTTGTTTAATTGGCTTTATAAAAGTGGTATTTTTTCAGTTTTTATGCATTGAAATTTGTTCACAACTAATCAATTAACTATGGTAACAATAAACGAAAAGTGGGTTCAAGTTCTTAGGCAAACGATTCATAAAAGCAGTGATTTATCGAATTTAAGCTTTCACTTTACCCAATTTATAAACTCCATTTTAATAAATACTCGTATAAAATTACTGATTTTGAGTCTCAAATCAAGCTCTCAGCAACGAAAATTCAAAAATTTTCCCATAATGTGGACTAAAATAAATGGATTAATGCTTTTCTAGACATGAGTAGAATCTCTTGGGATACGATGTTAGTGGAACTACTTATTAAAATTTTTCCGGGGGAGGATCCCCGGGCCCCCCTCACCCTAAGACCCCCGGGGGCCCTCAAATCTCCAATAAGCCCACCATTAAAATATTTTCGCTACGCTACTGATTACTGTATCTGTATCGCTCTTTTGTCACAAATTTGATGCAATATTCTAAAAAAAAATTATTATATTCACTGTTATTATTTTCAACCTCCTCTCTTCAATTCTCTCTCTATCACATTTCATTAACAATGAGTGTCGTGTTTGCCCACATTGAGCAGCCTTGTTGATTTTAATAGATGCGAATGTTGCAATTACTACAAAGGACACAATGCTGATAGTAAAATACCGCTAAAAATACAGCCATTATACTTCTTAGGTTCCATTAATACTATTTCATTATAACCAAAAACAATATGCCATCCTATTTGATTGTTTAAATTCAAATTAGACTATATTACAAAAATTTACTAAGTTTATGTGCTTTTTAATGTTTTCTTCACCACAATTTGAATTGGTTACTGTGAGCAGTAGTAGACCTACTTCATCAGCTTTAAATACACATTTCAACTTATAGTTTAAAAATAATTAATGACATTTATGCAGGGGGTCCACCTAAAACCAAAAATCATGGCAAGGGGTCCATGAGGCAAAAAAGTTTGGGAACCACTGATCTAACTCATCACCCACGCACAAGCCTCAGACATACGTGGGCTTCTTTATAAAAAATATAAATATCTTTTTTGAGTATTATTCAGAATAAGAATTATTACAATAGAGTACCTCTAATCTAGAACAATGCACATGACATAGTTGGGTGAAGAAATTCCCACTGATAAATTTATGTTTTGTAGTCTTATATTGTACATGTAGTTTGAAATTAATTTCTTAGAAATACATTTTTTTATTTATTTGTACAAATTTAAATTTCATTTGAGAAAACAATTGAGAAAGTATTTAGTTGATAAAGCTTTTCATAGTGAACAAGAGTTCCTTTCAGAACAAAATTGAGCCTCACCTCAACTAATTTAAATTGTAATTGTGGTAACTAGAGAATAAGAATGGTAATATAATTGATGATTTGACATGAGCTTTCTTATACTCCATAACCGGAGTCTTCAAGATGTAATCTAAAAAAAAGCACGAAGTTTACTGATTGATCAGAGATTGATACAAGCTTAAACGAAGATTGAAAGACTATCCATCGGAAAATGTTTCACCAGAGTTGATGAAAGTTGCATGCTAAAGCTGGGTGTGGTTGAATTGGCTGAGTTATTTATAATCCCAAAGCATGACAATACCTTGACTATATTATTCTCACTAAAAGCTAGTGTAAGGATGCGTGCGGCAAAATAATGCATAGTTAATGATCAATAACCTGATGGAACAATAAAAATGCATTACATGGAAGAAAAAAGATGATTCACTATTTCTATTGGGGTTGTTTTTACATGGACATTTAAAAGAAAATTATTTCAGTACACGTATATACTGTTTATTTCATTGAGTTTATTTTGATTGAACTTGTGTGTTTTGTGTTTTTATCCTGTAATAATTTAAATAAAGGTTTAAATCACATGATGATGACCACATAGTAGGGAGGAAACCGGTAGTGAATACAATAATTATTGGATATCAAAACGCAGTTATTCAAACCTTTATTTATATTAACTGGTATCCGGAGGCTAAAGAATCCAATATGTAATAATTTCCTTTTTTTATTTATTCCTATCTAATTTGTTTGAATTTTATATCTATCTTATATTTTACTTCTATCTTAACATATAAATTCTTTGGATTTATTTTCCATAACGATCTGCGTTGTTAATAATAACTTTTTATTGTAAATTCAACAACTTTCAGTAAATTTTAATTATGGATAAATAATATTTCTACTCACTTTTGACCAAACGTTTTCGAGTGATGGTGACTCATCTTTAAGGGCGTCCTAGATCGGCGGGTTGGTTTGATCACATTATCCAAAGACCACACTTCTTCTAACCAAAAAACCGACACGCCGATATAGGACGTCCTTGAAGATGAGTCTCCATGACTCGAAACCGTTTGGCCCTAAGTGGGTAGAAATATTATTTATTCACAATTAAAATTGACTGCAAGTCGTTGAATTTACAATAAAAAGTTTATATTTTTAAAGTTTAAATGTTTTTCGGCTCAAAAGTTTTTATAAAAATTTAATATTATAAACAATTTTTAACTGTTTTTAGTGTTTCAAGTGAACTTTTAAATTAATAGTGGTAAAGTGAGAAGATTCATTTCATTATTTTTTGAGTGGTTTCCTGCATATCTTAAATTTTTAGTCCGTGTTAACCTCAATGTTTTGGACAATGTAAAATATTCAAAATTTGTGAAGGGAGCAGTTATGGACTAGAGTCTGTTGCACCTTCACATTCGTTGTAAATTTGTCACAATAAATATATAAATAAATATAAACCGATATAACGGAGTATCCAAGGACCCGACAAATTAACATGAAACGATAATTATTATAATTATCAATATTATTGTGCTGATTATCAATATTATGTAACATTCAACCAAAGTGCATACTAGCCTCTCTACTAACCTTGCCATTCAACCAACGAACCCATAAGACCAATTTGGTCTTATGTGTTCGCTGCATTCAACTGATCCGGTTTCTATAAACATCATTTATGCTTCCAATTTACAAAAAATGCACATTGGCAGTTCTAGAAAATCAGTTTTATTTCTTCTTTTAATTTTGTTCAACAGATCTCATGAAATTGCATGAATATTTTCTGCGTTTTCTCAATTCGATGATTTAAAATAATTTAAGAAAAGTTTTCAACACAATAAAAAACGAAAGTGTGAACGCTTGCACTGTAAAAAAATGAATTTCATAATTTTCAATATTTTGATTTTCAAATGTAAACAACAACTGCCAATGTTTTTATTTTCACAAGCCCAAACTAAACTAGAGCCTAGAAAATCTGTTTTCATCATAACTTTGATACATCATCAATCTGTTACATCATAATTATTTTTGTATTCGACCCCAAACTCCAAAATCAATAGCGATCTCACTTAGACTATACGGCAGCTATATCCTTTATATCCTTTTCAAGAGTCTACAATCTTTCTTTCAAGCGATAGGGCACAGACGGACGGACCACGGCACGATTTCAATAATGTCCTGTTGGGTCCTTAAGGCTGTGCACAGGATTTTTGATCATAATTTTTATTAGAAATTTCTTGTATTGAATATTATTAGAACTTCGAAATTGTATCTATTGCTGTAAGGAAACAATTTTTTCTTCAATTATTTTGTGAAATATGGGGGTTCAAAGTTGAAAATTTTCTGTTTTTGGGGGCAATTGATATCTATAAAGGTTATATTAAACAAATATCTTGACAAATTTTCTATAACTGACACCTAGAGAAATAAAATGACAATTTTTTATATCAATCTAACAAATAGTTTTTCCAAATAAAATAAAAAAAAAAACGGAATTTTTTTACATACTTTTTAAAATTTACTTTGAAAAAACTATATTGTTAGATTGCAATAGAAAATATATCATTTTATTCCTTGAGTTGTCTTTCAGTAATAGAAAATTTATCAAGAGTTCAATATAACTTGTAGAAGAGATCAATTGCACACAAAAAAAATTCAACTTTGAACCCCCATATCTCACGAAATAATTGAAGAAAAAATTGTTTCCTCACAGCAATAGATAAAATTTCGAGGTCCTTATAATATCCAATACAAGAAACTTCGAGAAAGAAAATGATGACCAAAAACCCTGCGCACAGCCTTAATAATGCTAGAAACAGTTGCTTAGACCTTAGAGCAAGGCAACTTGAAAGGGAACTTGAACAAGGACAAGGCAAATTGAAAGGGAATTGAAGAAGGGCAAGGCAATGTGAAAGGGAACTTTAACAAATGTAAACATAACTGACAAGCTATAAAGAACTAACCCTTATTGCAGCTCTCTGATAATTGGGTTTTCCCTTTACTGTATCTGCTTCTACTATTTTCTTCGAATTCTTTTTTATTCTCCTCTCTGTATGCTTTCTCTTTTCTTTTCTCCTTTTTTCATAGAATTACATAGTCATAATAACAGTAACTGCTTGTATCCTCCTTGAATACTGTACTTGCATAAACACTGGCCGTTACATGTTCAATAAATCAACCGTGTCCTCTGAATAGACAGTTCAGCAGTAAAAACAAACAAAAACGCTAACTTGTAATTGGAGCTGTACTTTAGTCTAGTTCAATTAATCAAGATGGCGTGTGTTGGCTTCACTTATGCTAATACTGGTGAAAGCCACCCCCCCCCCCTCTTTTCCCTGCCTTGATGCTCTGTGAGGGAGACTAATGAGGTCCAAGTTAGTTTGCCTACTGGGATGTACTAACACTATATACACTATATAAATGTATGTATAGCATAGTATACTAAGCTTGCTGATTGTGTTTCAAAGTGATCATCAATTGATCTATATTAAATGCTTTGTTTGATGAGGTTTTCATTATCAAATATATTTTAAGGCAGTGGCGCACCAGGTTGGTTTGTGTGTTGAAGAGAATTTTATCGAAATGTTAATATTTTTCAAGCCAATTATCTGGGTAATGTCCGTCTGATTAGCGTTTGCACGTTTCATGTTTCACACTTGTTGAAATAGAATTATGTTCATAAAAATCATTACAACACTACTAAGACATATCTTGGGATGGAAATAGGCTGAGTGGTCTATCAGCATCGAACATTCACCAAAAAATTATAGACACTAGCGAGAGATAAATATGGTGTACCAACTAAATTTTTGGAAGTAGTCATTTATTTTGGGCCTATACATGAAAAACACTATGTTTTCAAGAATTGTCAGTTTTTGGCGTATATTTTATAAAACGTTTTTACCACGCGTCATGGACCTCAACACAAAAAGTGAACCCAATTTCAACTAAAAAATCGATATAGATAAGTAAAAATCTAAACAACTAAAAAGATCTTAAAGGAATAAGCTACAAAAATCACTAAATTAAGAAATAAAGCAGATTTAGTGGGTGATGTTTTACGTATTTTATAGAATATCTCAATAATTATAGTAGTTGAAGACGTTTTAACAATTTTTTGTTAGATTTTCAATCCAAGTGTACCAAAAATTTCAACTAAAAATATCGATATAGATAAATAGATAAGTGAAAAATCTGAACAACTAAAAATAAATAAGAAATAAGCTAAAAAATTCGATGAGATTTAGGAGGGCGTGCGTAAACTGTGGGTGGAGGGAGAGGAAGGGCTGATCTTGCAAAAAAAGATCTTAAACCTTTCTAGTGGGAAGCCGTAAAGTTCTGGGTGCGCCCCTAGCTTGGGTAATCAATTTCGTTGCACATAATTTCAATTGTATGTTGGAAATAAACAGTTTTTGAGTTGAAATAATACCTGAACAATGAGAGGTCGATCCTGTGCGATAGTGACAAGCGACTCGGCACGGTAGCGTGGGTCCTTAACGAAGTTGACACTGTGGAACATGGGCGTGTAGCAGAGGTGGGCACGGTGGCGACGACTCAAAATGCGCCAGGCCAGTTCGCTGGCGTCAACCATGGGCGCCACCACAAACTGTGGCCTGCCCAGTCGCTGCCACAGGTTGCCACCATTTTCCTCTTTTACTTCTTTTTCTTCCATGGACGTCAATCTGCAACAAAAATTCAGAATTCTTGGATTTGTTGTTCCACAACGATCTGCGTTGTTAATATTAACATTTTATTGTAAATTCAACAACTTGCAGTCAATTTTAATTGAGAATAAATAATATTAATACTCATTTTTGGCCAAAAGTTTTCGAGTCATGGAGACTCATCTTTAAAGGCATTTGACTCGAAAACGATTGGCCAAAAGTGAGTGGAAATATTATTTATTCACAATTAAAATGGACTGCAAGTCATTGAATTTACAAGAAAAAGTAAAAAATTCAAATATGTTTGAATGGAAATAAAAATAATTATATTAATATTTGATAGGAGAATACACCAAGAATGAGAATATTTGATTATTATTATCATACACCAGTCTGAACATGTGATTGAGTTGACTTCTACATTTTCGGCTCTAAATTACGAGCAAATTTCAGAATTATATTAACTTTCTTTGGATTATTGGTCAGTTTTAGTGATTCGTTTTTATAGTGAACACCTAAATTAATATTCTTTAAGATTAATATTATTTAAATTAATTATATATTTGGAAAGAATCAGGAATTGTACTTCAAAGTGAAATTTTTTAGTTGAATTTGGTCATAGCTTGAAATTTGGATTTTTAATTGAAAATTTGTGAAGAAAGCAGTAGTAGGCTGTACCTGTTGTATCTTTATTGTGTTTTTGTAATAAATGATGAAATAAATAATTTATTATTATCTATTATGATTCCCTGACTTCACAAACAAAGGGTTGGTAGCTAAATGTGCATACGGATCTCTGATCAAGTATGCACACGGCCTCACGCATCCCAAAATCCCAACAATTAGCACCACTATTTTTACAGTTATTATTTATTTATTTATTTTTTATTATCACAGTATATACTTTCTATGAATAGTAACTAATCCTAATATTAATGAGAATATTGATTGGCAGTTTGATGATATCATTGACAATAAAATTGGCAATAAATACAGTCATATCGAAAAGCATAACAGACATAAAAAACTACATTATAAAAAAATGGCCACTACAACATCTTATAGTAACTAATCATATAGTCAAAAAAATCATAATGATAACGCCTTGTAACATATGAAAAAACCCTTCATAACTGTTCCCCACATCCTGAAATCTCAATCCTATAGTCGCATCATACGATACTGTTATTAAAATACACACAAAAAAAATGTGATAATATGTTGAGGCTACGTGACGAAACCAACAAGACACGATAAAATGTTATCAAAATATTTATGATAAGGATGAACGCTTTTGATGGCGACACAAGCTTACAGCAGGAGCGTTAACACGGATCCCCGGAGGCTATGGAGAAAGAATAACAAGCTGGGTTTGAAGAGAATGTGGAAGAGAGAGAAGAGTTGGAGAATAAAGAGAGAGAGAGTGAATGGGATAGAGAGAAAGGGAGAATAGACTAGAAAGCAAAAGTGTGAAGGGGAAAGAGAGAGATAGAAAGAGAAAGATAAAGATAAGATAGCAAGGGAAAATAGAATAGAGAACAAAAGTGAGAAAAGGGAAGGTGGTGTGAAAGAGAATGAGAAAGGAGAGAGAGTAAGAGAAGGGATGAGAGAGAGAGAGAGAGAGTGTGTAGAAGTGAGAGAGTGAGACATTGAGAGAAATAGACAGAGAGAGAGAGAGAGAGAGAGAGAGAGAGAGAGAGAGAGAGTGGTGAGAGACAGACAGAGGATGATAGAGAGAAAGAAACAGATAAAAGACAAGGAAAGATAGACTAGAGAGCAAAAGAGAGAAAAGGGAAGATGATGTGAGAGAGAAAGAGAAAGGTGAGAGAGAGTATAAATGAGAGAGTGAAAAATTGAGAAAAAGGAAGACAGAGAGCGAGTGAGTGAGTGAGAAAGATTGTGTGAGACAGAGAGAAAGAAAAAGGTAGGAGTGTAAGAGAGAATAGACTAGAGAGCAAAAGTGAGAAAAGGGAGAATAGTAAAAGAGTGTGAAGGGGAAGAGGGAAAGAGAGAGAAGGTATGAGAAGGGGAAGAGAAAGAGAGGGAGGGAGTGAGAAGGGAAAGAGAAAGAGAGAGAGAGAGGATGATAGAGAGAGAAAAATATAAGATAGCAAGGGAAAATAGACTACAGAGCAGAAGTGAGAAAAGGGATAGTGTTGTGAGAGAGAAAGAGAAATATGTGTGTGAGAAAGAAAGAGTGAGAGAGGAAGGCAGAGATTGAGAGAGTAAAAGAGAAAGAAAGAAAAAGGTAAGAGAGTAAGCGAGAATAGACTGGAGAGCAAGTGAGAAAGAGCGGGAGTGAGAAGAGGAAAAGAGAGTAAGAGACAGATAGAAAAAGGAAGATAGAGAGAAGGAAAAAGGTAACAGATCAAAGAAGACTACACTAGAGAGCAAAAGTGGGAAATGAAAAGAGAGAAATAGAGAAACAGATATAGAGAGAATAAGAGAGAGCTGGGGTGAGAAGGGGAAGAGAGAGAGAGAGAGAAAAGAAGAGAGGAAGATAGTGAGAAAGAAAAATATAATATAGCAAGGGAAAATAGACTAGAGCAAAAGTGAGAAAAGGAAAAGTGGTGAGAGAGATTGATTGATTGAATGCCTTTATTAGGGCGAAGTTAGGACTCCTGGTCCTCTCACACTCAACCCTTTAAATTATAACTTAATTTAAAGAGAGAGAGTGATAAAGAAATAGGTAAGAGATCAAGGAAGAATAGACTAGAGAGCAAAAGAGAGAGAAGGGAAGGTGGTGAGAGTGATAGTGAGAGAGAAAGAGAGATTGATTGTTTTATTTTTCTCCTGGCAAGGTTGAAACCATCAGAAAGAGAGCGTGAATGGAAGAAAATGGTAAGAGAGCGAAGGATGAACTAGGTGAGGAAAGGAAAGATGGTAGATGAAGAAGGAAAAAAAGATGAGGGAAGAACTGAGAGATAATATTAGATGAGAAAAAGAGTAGGTGATAAACCGAATGCAAGAGGGAAAAAGGGATGAACACTTTAGATGATATTAGGAAGAGAGAGTAGTGACGAAGTGAGGGAGATATAGGAATGGGAGGAAAACACAGCAGCTTTGCCCTTAGGGAGTAAACAATCATCGTGCTTCCTTCAGTGGCCTCTAACTTAGTTATGAAGTAGAAACTTGTGAGAAAGTGGGGAAAGAATCTGTTGGAAAATAGGTGCCCGGGGGGGATAATCCCAGGTAGAGGGTGGGGGGGGGGGGGTGAATCCAAGGTGGGAGGGAGAATCCCCGGTGGAGGGGTGGGAGAGAATCCACCAATGGTGAGGGGGGGGGGGGGAGAATCCCTGAAGCAGTTTGGTGGCACAGCCAAGGAAGACAAGATAAGGACATCAAGCAACCCCTTTACGTTCAGAAACGTTTGCTTATTCCCTGCTTTTTCCTCTCCCTAGTGTAAAGTATCAAGAACGGTTTTCCTCCTTTCAGTTACTAAATAAAGCAAAGAAACTGCTTTGGAATTCTTTAAATTTTGCACTGGATCTTTATTGCGCTGTAACTGCGGAGTGAACAGAGCTACCTACTTTCTTCCAATCTTTTAGTCATCAAATAGCTGACAATAGAATTTAAATTGAAGATTCATGTCACTACAACCAGTAAAAAGACTGGAAACTTAAGGGTAAAACGTAATACTTGACTGAAAACGTTCTACTTTGATAGTCGCATTATCGGATATTCCTTCCAGTGTTGAAACATTTATTTATATATCTTTATTTATCCTTTATATTTGCTCCAATCTCTCATTTATATTCATCAATTGTGACAAAATTACAATTAATGTGAAGGAGCTACAGGCTCACGTCTAAAACTGCTCACTTCACAAATTTTGTATTTGTTACATTGCCCAAAACATTGAGGTTAACCCGATCAAAGTTAACAGACTAACCCGGTCTTGCCCAGGAATCCAGTTTGGAGTTATTCTTTCCTGGTAGATAACTTATGGTAGTGGTCACAAAATTATGAAATTGAGAAGGGTGAGTGAAATACCATACAGTTCATCTGTTCGAAAAGAGAAGTTCACGAAAAATAATTTTTTGGTGCACTGATGATGTGAATTCTTTTTTAATTAAACTACCTTTTTAACAACTTTGCAGCTCTACCTATCTGCATAGTTTTGTGTTTAGTTCTTTAGATTAATGTATTACAGGAAAAGCTCAAAACACACAATAAATCTAATTTTTTTTTGGGGAGGTGGCAAGGGGGGTCAAAGGTCAAGGTTGCACCAGATCCCCTCAAGGTTGCACCAGTATCCTTAATTTTATACTAATCTTGAAGATGAGTTTCGATAACTCGAAAACGTTCGGCCTAGAGAGTGAGTAAAATATTACTTATTCTTAATTAAAAATTGACTGCAAGTCGTTAAATTCACCAAAAGAGTCAATATTGATAAATTCAATAAATAAGCTCGCATGATGCTGGGTAATTAGCAGCTGCAATATTGATAAAGGGATAATCTGTTGTTTTGAATTGAGACATATTGGCGTATAATCTATATTATCGCCTTAGTGACGTATCATGTAATAATTTATTCTATGAGCTTCCTGTATATAACCACATTTTGAAACAGTAAGTGTCCATAAGTGAAATAAATTTGAACATTAATTTTGAAAATGCAAAAGGAAAATCGAAAATCGGGCTTCGAGGTGCACTGAATCGAGTTTAGAGGAAGCTATGTGCCAAATTTAGTATTCCAAATCGTAGCCGTTTTAGTGAAATACGTAAGACAAACACACACACACACACACACACACACACACACACACACACACACACACAAAACTCTACTCTCTCTTATTATATAGAAATTATCAGTCGTTTAAGATGAATAATTCTCTATTATACCATTTTCAAGCAAGTTCTCTTCTTTTCAAAAATTATAGCAACTTTTTGATGATCTTTTCATTGTAAATTCGCTAATCTCAATGGAAGTCTCTAATTCTGACAATGGAAACTATTTGACAGTATAAGTACGTCGTAATTCTAAAGTATCTAATTTATTCCAACAACAAAAATGCTATTCTAATTGAGCAAGCATCGCTAAACGCTATTAATTAAGTCACAGTAATTAGCATAGACCTACTACGAAAATACTTTTTTCTTAGTTCATTGCTCTCAAACTTTTATTTGCTTTTTGAATTGAATCATTCTTATTTTAATTTAATTTTCAGTGGTTCAAAATCTAAGAAGAATGGTCAAGAGTGGAGTTTGTACTAAAGCTACTTATTTATTCTTGTCCAAACTATAGCAACTTTCTGATGGTGTCTTCATTGTTAATTCGCTAATCTCAAAAAAAGTTTCAAATTTCAACAATAAAAGCTATCAGACAATACAGTACAAGTATGCCGTAATTATTAGTCTTTTTTGCTGCTTGAATTGGTCGAATTGTTGTCAGAATGTAGTTGTCAGAGGAATACTCTTGAATTATATAATTTTTGTAATCGTCAGTTGTTTTAGAAGAAAATACTGCAGCACTGAGCCAGTTTTGAACAACTTCTCTGTTCTTTTGAAAAACTATTGCGAGCATTTAATGGTCTTTTCATTAGCGTAAATTCGCTAATTTCAATGGAAGTCTTAAATACTTATAATTAAAGCTATTAGACAATACTGTTCTTAGTTTTTCTTGCTTCTTGAATTGGCCATTGTTGATAAAATTTAATGATCAGTTGTTTTGGACGATTAGACTTGAAGTTGTCACAACCACATTTATTAAAAATAGTGAGGTACTAGTTTCGGTTGTTACACCATTATCAATCTCAAACAAACTGAAACTGAAGTACAGAGTAGCTTAATATATAGACTACTAAACACAGAATGATACTATTGGCTGAGGGGAAAGTGCCACTGATAGACTGACCTTCATTGAAGGTCTGTGATTGGCTGAAGGCCATAACATGTCACATTCACTGGTGGGAGGAGCAACAAGCAAAACTAAGTGTCATAATCAAGACACTTATTTTGGTTTGTTGCTCCTCCCACCAGTGGGCGTGATTCGTTATGGACTTCAGCCATTTTGTGTTTATCATTCTGTGTACAGTATATATTTAGCTACTCTGTACTTCAGTTTTAGTTTGTTTGAGATTGATAATGGTGTAACAAGCAAAACTAGTACCTCACGGTTTTAAATAAATGTGGTTGTGACAACTTCTAATCTTATTATTCATTATGGATATCTTTCACAATATTACCTCCGCCACTACAAAGAACGTTGAAGACTGATGTCCTACGCCAACTTTGAACAACTTTGTTCTTTTACAAAACTATTGCAAGAATAGTCTTTCCATTATAAATTCGAAAATCTGAAAATCTCAATGGAGTCTCTAATTCCAACGTTTTTCTATTTTAATTATAACGTCAAAGCTGTTTCAGAATATAAGTAGGTCTCAATGGGAGAATTCATGGGTGCCTTACCATTTACCGGTAAAACAAATCTTTAGCAAGAGTTTGGATCTCTTACTGACAATGATGAAAAATCTAGATGAAAATCATCATTTTTGACAAACAATTTGGGTTAGAATAATGTTGGAATGGATGAATTTGTGTCTAGAATCCTTTGTCTAGAATCTGGTTTTAAAGGCATATTTTTCAAAAATTCCCGGTGGCATACCCCGAACTTTTGAATAAACTATACATTACAAGAACCCCTCCTTCTCATCATATTTAGTGTCTGGAGCCTACACCCCTCAAAAAAGTACATCATTGGTCATCCCCCCCCCCCCCCCCCCAATTGACTCGCTAGTTATTACTCAACTTTGAATAAATCAAGCAGCCGCCATCGTTTCCGTTAAAATTGCATTCACCGGTAAACGGTAAGGCTCCCATGAACTCAACTAATGGTAATTGAGTAAGCATAGCTAATGCTAGACTAGTAATTAGGGCTATGTCATCAGGATACAACCTTTTGACCGGGTGCCCCGGTCTGCCCAGGTTGACTGATCACCCAGGAACTACGCTTGTCTCAGAACCCACTTCAACAAATGTGCAATCTAACCAAAACAATTGCAACGCCAAGGTTAGCTGATTGCTAATTACCTAACTGTCAGACGCTATTCAAATGAACGTGATCAACAAGATGTTTAAACAAACGACTGACTGTTCTCAAATGCCTGAATTGGTTAGGTTAGGCAGGTTTAATGCATAGCGTTTTCTGTCGCGCGAGAATCATGCGGTGATTCAATTACTATTGAGTCAAATGTTTCAAGTGAACCTCTTACCTATACTTGCCTCATTCAATTTTATTTATACTTCCACAATAATTAATCTGTTCTCATATCATCGCACTACAATTTTATGTTTATCATCTTTTAAAAGCTTCATATGTCTTTATGACTAAATTGGGTAGTATCTTTTCCTTACTGATTATTCTGATGGTCTAATTTCTTGATATTTACAGTCAATAACAATAATTAATTTAATAGAATGGTACTCGTCCCACTAAGTCTATGACTCATGTGGGACTATCCCTTTGTTGTTGCTGTCGGCGCACTCTGATAATATAGGCTACAGTGTTACGCGGGTTATTTGTATGATTGTATTGAGTTGTCACTGATGATTGTGTTTATAATATATATTTTCCGAGTAACAATGTGTTGTTGATAACTAACTTTTGTTATAGTTTAAGACGATCAATATAATTATGTTCATGATTATGCTAAACTAGTGTTAATGTTGTGTGCGCTGCTGTAACAATAAAGAGTTATGAATTGAAATGTGTCGTTTTATGCATGCAGGACCGGCCCCAGTTCGGGAGTTTGCGGAGTCACAAATGGGTTTTTTTGGCCTTTTTTTGCAAGGTTGCACCTCCTTTCTATCCCTTTTCCAGGGAAATTCCAAATTTTGGGGAAGTCATGACCCCCTCTTGGACCGCCCTTGTATGAATGTCACCCGTTTCAGATGCGTTTTTTGTCGTCGAGCGTTTCAAATACCAAGTGGCAGGTTATTAAAACTCGTAAGTTAAATACTGCCGTGGAAAGGCTTAAATGCATTGAAACAAACAGAAAGTTGTTTGCCCAGTTTTAGGGAAACGCGCGTTTTGTGTCACTGGAGTATACCCTGGCATAAGATATAAGGAATATAATCTAATCTGGATCATAAATGGCCTCAAGGCCATCTCAACCAAAATCGAATCTTGTTAAAATGTCGGATATTTGAGTTTTTAAATTGCCATCATATTCCCCATATTCACCTGAATAAACATATTTTTGAAATGTTCTTCTATAAACAGAATTACACTTTTTATCGGTTTCTGAATTTCACCATCTTTACACTATCTTTTATCCGCTTTTTTTGTTGCGTTACCAAATTGTCACCGCGTGTTTTGTCACGTTGGTAATGCGTGACAAAATTGTCAATACAAGAAACTTTCATAAAAATTATGATCAAAAACCCTGCGCACAGCCTTAATAATGCTAGAAACAGTACCAGCAAGGCTAGTTGAAAGGGAACTTGAAGAAGAGCAAGGCAAGATGAAAGGGCACTTGAACAAGATTAAGGCAAATCGAAAGGGAATTTTTGTCGCGTTAATAATGCGTGACAAAATTGTCACGCGTTTTTAACGCGTTTATTGTCGCGCGACATGAAACGCGGTGCATTAACGCGGCCCTAGATTGGCTCTAGAATGTGTTAATGCGATCCTTCCAAGGCCCTTCTAGACGGGGCGACTTCTAGAGTATAATGTAATCAAAACATCTTATACCAATACAAGCTACCATGTGAAATTGGCGGTTTGGATCAGGATGGTGTTGGGGTGTTCAAGTAATTACCCCTCCAGGGGAAGGGGGGGTCGAGTTGCCCCCTCGGGAGCCGAGAGGTCGAGCGCACCACCAAATCGAATTAGAACACAACACAGACTGTTTTTGCTGACTCGACTGTTTCAATGACTCAACAAGTCGACACTCGATTCACGTTTCCCTCTATTTAGCCACCATTGGACTCGACTGACGACTCAACAAATCGTGAGTCTTCAGGGGACAGCGCAAGGTAAATGTGTTATTGCGACAAACAACTCCCCAGAGTCAGATGGGAACAAGATCCTGTTTCAACATCCAATGGGGACTAACTTACATCATTTGTGAATCCTCACACTACGATTGAATTCAGTCTTGAACTTGAAGATTAAAAGATTAGAAGCGAGCTTAATCTAGCGAAATGTTTACTTAGTTTTGTAGCATCTTCGACTAATTTCTGGATTACTAACGGAGGAATCAAATGGAGGAAGCAAAGGTTAAATTTGTATTTGTGGAGAACTTAAAATGGAGAAATGGTTGAATTCGTTGAAAGCAATTTACATTGGCTGTTGACTCTTGAGAGATTTATATAGTTGGGGAATTTTTAAGGTGACCAGATTTATTTTTGAAACCCCAAAATTGGACAACTGGACGTATAGCCCGCGGGGGAGGGGGGAAGGTTGTTTGAAAACTAATCAGAAAATAGGAAAAAAACTTCATTTCTTCTCTATACAATGATATTTTTGTAGTCATTCTCACACATCTTATTTTTTTAATGCCATCGATGTTCACCATCCGAAGACGACGGAAGAATAATAAACGTCCGCTCATTTGGAGCTAAGGTTCAATTGTAATTACAACTCAAGTTTAGCTTTTAGATCATTTAGAGCAATAATAATTATTAATAAATGAAAAAAAAAACTTTCATGAAGTAGAATATTAGTAACTAATATTGCCAAAACGGGACAAATGGGTGTCCCGACAAGGATGGTGGGGACAACGGGACATGCCTCTCAAAAACGAGACTGTCCCGTTGAAAAAGGGACGTCTGGTCACCTTAGGAATTTTGTTCAGATTTTTAGAGCCAGAACATAGGAGTTAGAACATACCATTTCAATCACATATGAAATAAGGTCTACATTTCAACATTTTCACAATCAAAATAAATGAGATTTTACTCTCATATATTTACTCACGATCAAATTCTAATCTTGTAATGGCCAGCCACTACAAGCAATTTTCAGAATTACTTCAAATCGGCTTTGTATAAAGATAAAGTATGTTAAATGTTTGTTTATTCATTAAACATGTTACCAAACATGTTATCAAACAAAAAATTGTTATTTTACAAGTGTATAGTTAATCTAAAATCAACTTCATGTTATCAAACAAAAAATTTTTTACTTCACAAGAGTAAAGTTAATCTAAAATCAACCTCATGTTATCAAACAAAAAATTGTTATTTCACACGAGAAAATTTAATATCTCTCTTAATGTCTCTCTCTCTCTCTCTCTCTCTCTTTCTTTCTTTCTTTCTTTCTTTATACACAGCCACATGCATGTGCTTGTATGCTAATTTTATTGCAAGCCTCATGCATTTCCAATACATTTGAAATTGTAATGAGCATACTAAAACATTATGCATCTAAACGAATTTAATTCGCTGAGTGGCACAGCACATTCAACATAACCATCAACACCCAGAATAATATTCTGCTCGTAATTAGGAACCCTATATATAGAACAGTCAATAAATCATTTGATGAACCATTGTGAATTGACATCCAACCCTTTGTTCTATATACAGAACATGAAAGGGTCCAAAAGAACAATACGAACACAAATCCGATGGTGGAGTTCGAGTGACCGTAGTTTTTGAAGTTCAATTCAACCCCAATAAAGTGCATTATTTTTCAAGTAGAAAGTGAATGAACAGTGGCTTTGAATAGGAAATTCAGTTTGTAGATGACTCGCTATCAGTGTCTGTAAATATAGAACAAAAACATTGTTCTGTGCGGTTCTTTTTTATTTAAATGGGAAATGACATTAATGATGCATGTCCGGTCACTGCTATGAAGTATCGAGTATGAGATGTGTGTGTATCTGTTGAGTATGTGTTGTCAAAAACTATGAAAAAATTCCATGTTGTACAAAAATTAAAAAAAAAATGTTTCCAACTGTGAGAATATAACATTTTTTATAATGTTATTTTAAATATGATAATAATGATAATAATTTTTTTTATTTCCATATTTTGTAACAATACAAATTTAGAAATGTCAGAAAATACAAAAAGTATCAACTATGTTATCAAAATGCATACAATACTATAAAACTAACTACAACAATATCTTAAAATAACAGTGAAATTTTAACAATCAGTTAACAATAATAAAAACAGACAAATACAGTACTATCACTAGAATTCATTGGTTGCCAAAAGCTATAACACCAATAACAAAACAAATAATTGTCACTCACATAATAGTCGCTCACATAACAATTTTCAGAACTCTCGTAAGCTATAAAGGCATTTCTAAACCATTAATTCTCTGAGCTTTACTTGGAACTCCCTTCCATGTAGTGCTTTAATGGTTATAGAGAGTTTATTATAAAATATTACCCCATTCACCATTGGATTATATCAGTAATTGTTTTGTTCACCCTGACTCTATTTATATTCAAATTACGGGGATTATTGCTTTTAAACAGATCAACACTTTTTACTAACAAGATTATTTTATAAACGTACAGCGAATATACTGCTAATAGATGTTAACTCCTGAAAAAAGGTACACAAGATTCAGTGAAGTCCATCCCAAAAGCAATCTACGATTTAGCAAGTAATTATTTAAGAAGTAAGAAAAGCAAGTAATGATTTTACTTTGAAAAAGCATCAGAAAAAGACTTGTGAAAATAAGACAAGTTAATTTGAAGTAACTGACAAGTTAACAAACTGACAAATATACAGAAACAGAATTCAAGCATTCATCGATTTCCATCAGCTATTCAATGCTGTTGTCAATATCCGCCATTGCGGCATATAATTAATTTACTTTGAAAATTCACGAGCAGATATGAAATATAACATTTTTCATATTGTTATTTTAAAAATAATGATTTCACTTCGAAAAATCATGAACAGACGTGAAAATGTGAGCTATGGTGAACAGCGTAGTTTGATATTGTTTTAGTAAATAAATGAAAATACTCCATGTTCCAGACTGTAGAAATATAACATTTTTCGGACTGTTTTTTCTTTTTTTTAAATAATGATTTCACTTCGAAAAATCAAAAACAGAAGAGAAATTCTGGTGGATGGAGTAGCTTGATCTAGCTTTTGTGAATAATTAAAAAAGTGTTTGCTTGTTTCAAAGTATAGTTGGAACCAAATTATAATCTGAAGGGCAGTACTTTTGGGATTATTCTAGCTGCTATGTTTTCAAAGTTTGAGAATGATTGAATTTTTTTAATATAATGGAAGTATACTTGGTGCAAATTTACCAAAAGAAGGCTCTCTTATTACTGTATGCAAGAGTTCTTTTCATAATGAACAATAATACACGAAGTTGAACCCAACCACATTTATTGAAAACAGCGAGATACTAGTTTCGGTTGTTGCACCATTATCAATCTCAAGAAAACTAAAACTAAAGTACACAGTAGCATAATATATACTAAACACAGAATGATACTATTGGCTGAGGGAGAAAGTGCTTCTAATAGGCTGACCTTCAATGAAGGTCTGTCATTGGCTGAAGGCCATGGCAAGTCACGCCCTCTGGTGGGAGGAACAAAAAGTAAAAATAAGAGTCAAAATAA
Organism: Conomelus anceps; assembly: GCA_948455865.1. Taxonomy (NCBI): domain Eukaryota; kingdom Metazoa; phylum Arthropoda; class Insecta; order Hemiptera; family Delphacidae; genus Conomelus; species Conomelus anceps. The sequence goes on along the minus strand of OX418221.1, from coordinate 28,810,830 downwards.
AAAACCGTGAACACATAGAAAGCAACAAACAAGAACAATTCACAAGTAGGTTAATAATCAAGAACCAAAAACCGTGAACACATAGAAAGTAACCAGTGGCGTAGCCAGGGGGGGGCCCATGGGGCCCGGGCCCCCCCCGAAATTTCAGAAATGAAAAATTCTCAAATAACTAATAGATAAGTACTTATTAAAGCCGAAGGGTTCTATCTGTTTTGTTGTATTATAACGAACAGATTACAGAAACCCTGTTTGTGTTATGGAATATAGCTACAGTTTAAAGTCAGATTAATGCATTTTTCAAATATTTCCTCAATATTTACTCATATAGAAACTTGTTAGGTGCTCAAATGGATAATTTTGATTTAAAATGAGCTTCGAAATCGAATAAAACATGTTAGAAAACTGTGACTACCATAATTATTTATTTATTACATTAAATAAAATGCAATTTTCAAGTTTGAAGTAGATTAACTTTGTTATCCAACCTTTGGATAAACTCATCTTGTAAAAAATTTAGTTTTGAAGTTGAAATTCAGCATAACCCATTAGCCTGAACACACCCAAAGTTCATAAAATCGGGATTTTATAAATGAAAACACACAAATAAATGCAAGTTCTATGCAAGCGTGTAAAATCAGTGTGCTATGATAAAAAAATTCCGATTTCATGAACTTTGGGTTGGGTGCATTTTAGGCTAATGACATAAATTATATGAAACTTATAATAATTAGTATTAATTTTGAGATTCAGTACATAAGTTAAGTATGATTAGTTCCAATTCAAGGGTTTCGACTCAAAATAGTCACAGATATCGGTATATCAAACTTTATCATTTTAAACCTGGCCACCTAGGTTCTTGGGTAGTAATTTTTCAAAACTTTCTTTTGAACTTTAGAGCCTAAAAAGTTGTCTAGATTAGCTTTTCACACCACTAAATTTAAAAAAAATCCGGACCCTCCTATACCCCAGACCCCCCTCCACCACAAAATTTGATCCTGGCTAATCCACTGCCCCCCCCCTTGGTGAGCCCCCCCCGAAATCTAATCCTGGCTACGCCACTGAAAGTAACAAACAAGAACAATACGCAAGTATTAACCTACTTGTGTATTGTTCTTGTTTGTTGCTTTCTGTGTTCACGGTTTTTGGTTCTTGATTTTGACACTTATTTTTGCTTGTTCCTCCTCCCACCAGTGGGCGTGACTTGTAATGGCCTTCAGTCAACCACAGACCTTCAATGAAGGTCAGCCTATCTATGGCGCTTTCTCCCTCAGCCAATAGTATCATTCTGTGTACAGTATATAGCCTATTACGCTACTCTGTACTTTAGTTTTAGTTTGAGATTGATAATGGTGTCACAATGAAACTAGAAACTCACTGTTTCTAATAAATGTGGTTTGACAGCTTCGTCTTATTATTCATTAAAGGCAATTTATCTATCTATATCTATCTGGACGAAGTAACCTTAGATAGGAACTGCTAAAGATAAAATGGCTAATTTGCTATAATTGTAGGCATCTGATAAATAATAGATGATAAAACTAATGTCAGTCTTACTCTAAAATAACTAAAATTCACCTAATAGTTCTTCCTTAAAAGGAATAAAATTCAAGCGCATAGTTACCAATCTAAAAAGTCCAACCACATATTACATTACTCTGTCTTGAATCATAGTAAAGCATTTATTTTTCATGTATATATCGACTTCATAACTTTATTTCCGTCACACATAAGTGTAACGTTATTGCCCAAAATGGCTGCAAAAATTGAAACATAATTACAACACCATAGCCTACAGCAAGATCTGATTTCCGACAGAAAAAAACTGTAGGGTAGATTTGTGAGGGATAGAAGGTGAAAGGGAAAACCTAGCTCAACAAATATGGGGACTGCACATGTTTTATTCAACGTTCGGGAAAGGGCTGTATAATTGAGCCAGTACCTTACACACGGAGTAGACAGCGTGGAAACAGTTGGACACATGAGTAGGCTACTATTGTGGGGGGGGGGGGCATTCTGGTCCACCACAATAGGGCGATAGGGTGAGGGTGTGTGAGAAAACGAGGGAGAGAGTGAGAGAGTGATAGAGAACGAGGGAGAGATGAGAGAGATAGACATATGAGAGTGATTTACGATAACTTTATTGAGCTTTTAGTGAAGTCCTCTAGCTGCCACATCAAACCTACTGAGAACAACAGAAAGGAAGTAAGCGGCAAGTATTTTTTCTCTTTTATTTAACGGAGGATGAAGCCCAGATAGGTCTGAGACCTAAGCGTGGGTAATCAATTGGATGATGGTGATTGCTGAGTTGTACCTACAGCTTTAGGTGGGTTCCAAACCACCAGGAAGTGATTTTACAGCAGAGAACAGTCTTTTTTGCTGGCCAATCCAATCGGTCATCCTTACAAAGAGTATCCAGGAGTTTCGTAGCTTATCTCTGATTGAACAGACACCTGCTACGGCACTCGGCTATTACTTCCCCTAAACACTTTGACCAAATTCTATGAAAGTTTGCATGGAACTTCTTGTTGAAGATCAATAAAACGTCGAAGTTTGGACAAAACGCTTGAAACACACTTAAACCCGTGAGGGAGAAAAAGAGCGAACACTAGAACTGGTGCAAAGGAGACCGAACAAGAGTAAGCACACATACAAGGGAAATGGATTATTTTAATCAGGGGTTTGGTACCCTCCTCTTTCACTTCCTTCCCAATCCTTTTCTAGGGTAGGAAAAAAACAGGGAGCCTCACTATCAACAGGAGAGCTAGATTCGATATCGATTTCACACTGCTTATAGGAAGGAAGAACACAAACTTTGTTGAGACAGCACATCGGCTCTCATGTCAACATATGCAGCAGAAACAGCAACATTGGCTAAAGAGAGGCGGAAGGGTAGGGAAAAGGGTTCTGATGGGTTTATGGGCAAGGGTGGTTGAAGGGGGGGGAGGAAAAAAGGTTCAGATGCGTAGAAGGGGGGCCTAGGGGGGGATTTGATTGAGCACCAAGAGACACATCTGCAGCAAATCGAATTCCACAGAGCGACCCCTACCGAAACTGACCAGAATGTGTTTTGGAGGGAATTCGTGCACACATCGATTCCAAGGCCTCACCATATATATATACATTTGTATATTTACATAAACTATATATAGGTAGATAAAGAGGCCTTGTTCTAACCCTCACAAGTCCCAACGGGACCATCCGCTCGGTCCTATCATCTATCGTCACTTACCGAACCACCTACTACTGGCTCTGTCAAAGCGTCTGTATAAGAGGACCGATCACCATCATAAAATTCTTGAGCCATTTCGGCCAGTTACGACCGAGTTTTATTAGACGACCCATCGAGTATTCTGGTTTCGATTCAGAACGTTTGATCTAATAAACTTTTTCTATGAACGCTATCGCGTTTCGTTCAGTTGATATTGCTGTAAGATGTACCATGCGACCTTATTGAAATAAGATCGAATTTGGGGGATCACTTAGAGGAAATTGAATTTTTGACATTAAATTTCGGGATTAATTCACTCATGAGTGAAAAAAATGTTTCCATAAATACTAATGAAAAATAGACCATGCTCTTTTCTTTATGTAAATATCATTATTGAATATCTTCTCTTTCTCCTCCTTGCTTTCCCCGTTTTTCACACCCTTTCACTCCTTTCTTATTGCCCTCTACCTGCCTATTACATGGGAAACCATAGTTGGCTAGGTATTTCTCCTCCTTTCTTTTTTTTCAGCACACCCCACCATATAGCCATTTGTTTTTGTATTTGCGTTTCTGTTTTGTATATTATACTATTGTACTGTTATATTGTAAATTTGTTTTCTGTTGTATTTTGTGTGTGTTTGAATAAAATTTGAATTGAATTGAAAAATTGAATTTGTAATTATGATTTTGAAAAAAGTGAATTTGTATTATTTTGAGGATAATAAATTGATTAGCCTATAAATTTTGAATAAAAAATTTTATTGTAAATTAACTGCAACGTTTTGGACAATATAGCATAGTCAGAGTAGTTTTGGACTTTGTTGCATCTTCACATCATTGCTATTCTGTCCATAAATAAATAGATGAATGAATGGATAAATGGATGAAAAAAATAAAATAAATTTCAAGAGATTTTTTCAGCCTCAGTGCCACGTCAATTTCTGACATAAAACGAGTTTAGGTATTAAGATTTTAATGAATAATAAGACTTCAAGTTGTCACAACCACCTTTATTGAAAACCGTGAGATACTAGTTTCGGTTGTTACACCATTGATTGAAGGCCCTACCAAGTCACACCCAATGGTGGGAGGAGTAACAAGGAATAATCAGTGTCAAAATCAGGGAACCAAAAAGTAACAAACAAGAACAATACAGACATTCAATTTTGAAATTCCATCATTTTCGTATGTAGCCTAATAAAATTCACTTTCATCAACTATTATTTGGCTCTCATTGGCATAATTTACATGATATTTACGAGAATTGAATTTTCTACAAGTTTTGCTTTAAAAGTTTGTGTTATTTCTTATTTAACAAAGTTAACTTATGTCAAACACAAAAAAGTGGTTTCTCGACCCCTATTTTTCATGTTTCATGTGAAATATCACAAAAATTAAGAGAGATACTGTTTTGAAACCTGTTATATCCAATTGTTGAGGTTGAAAACAAGAATTAACTGAATTAGTCTCTTAATTTTCCTTCCCAGGATTCCATAAATTCTTCATTCCACTCATTTTGGGCGTAATCTTTCACCCTGTATAACTCAGTAACAAAGCATTTCCGGACTATGTTCATATGAACTTTTTTCATTATTTTTGCTAGTACAATGAGCTCAGAAACCGCCAGTAACACTATGTGAACCACCCTGTATAGCTACTAGGAAGAAAACTCTCATTCCTTGTTATTCCAATGTAATATCTTACTTTAGAAGAATTACAATTGTGTTGAGTGTTGAGTGCTGTAGAGTGTGTAGAACAGCGAACACATAAGACCAATAGAAGGGGCTTCTTGTCACCGAGGTGAAGCCACTTGTTAGGCGCTCGTCCACTACAAATATGGCGGCTCAGGGATGACTCCCCAAGTGGCGAGCGCTTGATAAGCCGGTTTTTGCTATTACCAGTACGGCACGCATTACATCGCCAGCCTGTTTCTTCATAATATGAATTGCTCATTCTTGAGACGGATAAATTATAGAAATGTCATTTCTCAGTTGATCTAATTCTGAAATTTTAATTGTGAGTAGAGGCATTCTGTGATGAATTTTTTTAACAAGGATTACTCAAACTTTACTCGAAAAATAGTTAATTTTCTAATGGAGTGACATTTTTTCACATACCTTCCTATATTATATCTGTCATTATATCATCAATATCTGTCATTTGACTGCCACATCCTTTTACTTAACATGAAATAGAACAGTAGGAGAAAGAGAAAACAAAAATCTGAATTGAACTGGATAATGTATTTACTTTGCAAATCTAGTCACAGCGATCATAAAAGACATCACAAAAACACTATCACAATTATTGTCTTTTGTTATCCTGTCTAGTCACAACAATAATAATTAATAATCTTAATGTTGTTTGACATTCTCACTCATAATTTCTATAAATAGAATAGTCTCTTTCTCTAACAAATAGCACAATACTCAGTGTCTTCACGAGTGCTTGAAGAATACTTTTTTTTATCAACCCAAAGTTGATCTGGTTGGCGCCCATATAGACGTTATATCATTCTGGATAGCGAAAGTAGGGTCTTCACAATAGGCTATTTCCCCATTAGACAAAGTAAGTAAACGTTCAACGTTTTGTAGTCATTGATTTATACGATTCAATTTAGTTACATGACTTTAAAGATGAATTTTCATTTTATAATTTCATTGTGTAACAGCATAGTAGAGAAATTAAAAAAGTTGTGACATTTATTTCTATAATAACTCATATTAAAACTGAGTTATATTGTATGTATTATGTATTTTAATGGAGATGACTTTATATTTTAAGAATATTGGCTCATGTTTATATTGTACAGGATATAATGCTCAACATATGATTAATAAAATGAAATAAAAAATTGTTCCAATAAACATTTTCCTATTTGGATCTTGTTCATTTGCGTTCATAATGGAAAGAATTGAAGGTTAGACTAATTTAATCAATAATTTCCTAAAAACAATCTAACTATAATATTATTACATTACAATAATAAACCTTCAAGGAAGTATTGAATCAAACACAAGAAATAAGTGATGAATTGGCTTTGTGGTTCTGGATGCACAAGCCGGCTGACGACAGCGCGCCATCCCGATCGCACTTCAACCTAACATTGTATCCAAAGTATAGGTCGTATTTTAAAATAAAAATTATGAAAAAAAATTCAGTTATTTCTGTACAACTTTCTCGCTTTGATCACATCTCTACCCAAAAGATGAAAATTTTGGTAGCCGACTCACTTTTTTATGTCATGTTTGAAACTCGGACAAAAATTATAACTTTAAACAACTAATTAAAATTTATAGAGGTTATTAACTCTTATAATGCCACTGTTATCTTCAGAAACTAATTGTCTATACTCATGCCAAGTTTGAAAGTTATATCTTAATCCTAAGTGTGTTAAACTGCAGTTTATTTGGAGAGCGCGCATTGAAATTTTCTGCTCTTGAAAACACGATTTCGTCTTTCTATCCACTACATGGATGGCAGACGGCTTCACCTCCTGTATGCTACGCTAGTGCATACGCCCCTTCTATTGGTCTTATGGGTTCGTTGGTGTAGAAGTGTTGAGCTCCTGAAAGATTCATGAGATAAAATGATTCATTCATTTATCCTGAAAAAGTAAATATTGAGCTAATAAAATATTCATCTTTATCAGTGTGATTTATTTACAGTGTACCGTTACTCAATATCGAATACACATTTATCACCTGGACCCATTACCATAACCACAATATCCATTAAGACTGAACAAGAATAAGAAGATTACGTTGGAATCGTAAGTTCCCGTCGAGCTTGACTTCTCTTTTTTGGTCCAGAAATTCTGCTCGCTCAGCAATAAAGAGAACTTCTAAATTGAACAGGACCAACGTTTCGTCGGTTATTTATTGCTGAATGCGGAAAACCAAGCTCTTCTCTGCTAGGAGCACTTCCGAGACTCACAGCTCAAACCCCTTAGCCGAAAATACAATCATCCAACTTTGGCCCGTATTATCCAATGTGATACAGAAGCCTTTGGGGGAAATAATTCACCGAATTCAAACATTACACAGCATCCACATCAAAATGGACTACTAAATCTCTGTCTACCCCTCACCCTGTAGCAAATCTTAAGCCCTGATATCAAAATACTCTCTTCAATCACATATATTTCTTCTCTTATTCACACACACACTTCCTATTTCTCTCCCTCCCATACACTCACACTCTTTTCCCCTCTCTCACTCCCTTCAATACTTCACTCATTCTATCTCTCTCTCCCTTACACTCTCTCACCCTCTGTGTAAATGTTTCACAAAAAATCTCATTTTTAATATCCAAGCTTTTTCCGATATACAATCTATTGTGCTGTTAATAATATGCTTTTTAATTAGTCACAATTATATTTTGTGAATTTACGTAAAGTAATTTTATCTTTATCTCTTTTCCCTCCTTCCTCTCCTCTCTCACTCACGCTCTCTCTCCACCTCACTAGCTCTATCCACCCTCATCCAATCAGAAATCTTAAGCCCTCGAATCAAAATTCTATTCTCAATCACACGTACTTGATCTCTTATTCAAACACTCCCAACCTTTTTTCTCTCCCTCCCACTCGCTCTGTCTCTTTTTGCCACCTCATTTTCTCTTTACCACTCACTCATTCTCTTTCACTCCCACCACGCTCACTCTCTCTCTCTCTTCCCCCTCACACCGGATGTCTCACTCAGTCACTCTCTCTCTTCCTCTCTCACTCACTCTCACTCCGGATGTCTCTCTCTCGTTACCTCGCTCTCTCTCTCTCTCTCCAAGTTAGGTTAGGTTAGGTTATTATCTATAATCTAAATTATTCATGTATTTATTTTTATAATACTTTTTTTGAATCCACAAATTATTTTTAATATGCTTTCATTTTTTGTTTTAATGTATACATGGAAATTTTTTAATTTTAATTTATCTCATTTGAATTGATTTATTCTACTTAGACAACCCATATTAGACAATCTCATCTAAATCAGTGTAAACTATCAGGACATGTTGAGGTAAAAGGTTAAGTGTAAGAATGGCCTCAATGGCCAAGACTCTTTGTGTAATTCATCTCTCAGATCGAAGCTCTATTTTTGTTGTTTTTTATTTTTTAATCAATCGCATCCATAATTTCTGCTGTACAATACCTTAAAATATATATTTGTTGTATTTATAATCTTTTCTACTCAAACCATTCAACCATTATGTTTACTTTTCAAAAACAACTGTACTTCACTTCAACTAGGGGATCTGAGAGTTGCTAATTTAATAATACTCTTATCAATCATGTACATTGTAAATTTACACAAATAAAGTCATCTGAATCTCTCTCTCGTTACCTCTCTCTATATTTTTCACCACCTTTATCCACCCCCCCCCCCCTATAGCAAATCTTAAGCCCTAATATAAAAAACCCTCTGCCACCCTCCTCAATCACACATGCTTGATCTGTCCTATCTCTTTCACTCTCACACTCTCCAAAACCAGCACAAAACATTTATTACATTCAGGGACTTTGAACAATTTGATGAAGCTGCTTTTATCACCGATGTAGCTCGGACTCCATTGCATGAGATTGAGGATTTAGCCTCAGTTGATGAAATGGTAGAGACTCTTGAAGACTGGATTTTAAAGATCTATGATAAGCATGCAACCACTGTGACAAGAAGAATTAGCAGTAAACGACGTGTACCTTGGATGACTAATGATATATTACAGTTGATGGGAAAAAGGGATTCAGCTCACAGAAAAGCTAAGAGAACAGGTGACCTAGATACTTTAAATGAATACCGACGTCTAAGAAATAAGGTTAAACAAGAGTTACGTAACTCGAAAATCAGGTACTTGAACTCATTCATGACAGACAATCGACAAAACTCTGCATCACTATGGCGCGGAATTAAAGAATTTGGTTTTGGTAAACAGAAATCAAACACCCCTATCGACCTACCACTAGATGACATAAATGAGCACTTCGTTTCACATTCGACTCAATGTGATGAGACAGCTATCCAAAATCACATCCATGACCTGAACAATCAGTTTATCAACTCAAATATTCCTCAAGCTTCTCAATTTCATTTTCATCTTATCTCTGAACATGATGCTCTTAAAGCATTCCAACATATAAAAAGTAATGCAACTGGGGCGGACAAAATTCCTATCAAATTCATCAAGAAAATATTATTTGCAGTTTCATCATTTCCATTTTTAATACATCTCTCCAAAGTGGAAGTTTCCCCAAAAATTGGAAGTGTGCTTTGGTTCGTCTGTTAAACAAAGTTGCCTCTCCAAATAAAGTTGAAGACTTTAGGCCTATTAGCATTCTACCAGCACTATCTAAAGTTCTTGAAAGACTCGTCCATTCTCAGATAGTTGAGTTCCTTGATAAGAACAGTAAGCTACATAACTTTCAGTCAGGGTTTAGAAAATCTCACTCAACTGAGACAGCACTATTGCATGTCACTGAAGATATCAGGTTGGCTATGGATCAACGAAAATGTACTGTTCTGAGTCTATTTGATTTCTCTAAAGCATTTGACAATGTTGATCATAAGGTTTTACTCAATAAATTAGCTTTGCTTTGCTTCAGTCATGAAGCACTAATATGGTTCCAATCTTATCTCATAGGTAGAAAACAATGTGTCACTAATGTTAATAACAGATCCCAATGGAAAAATGTAATACATGGTGTCCCACAAGGTTCTATCCTCGGTCCTCTTCTTTTCACCCTGTGCTAATGATCTTTCCTTCGTTATCAATTTTTCCAGTTTCCATACTTATGCAGATGACCTACAAATTTACTCCAGCTGTCCAAAATCAAAAATCAATGCAACTGTTGATAAGATGAATGAAGATATTAATAATATTATGAAGTGGACCAGGAAAAATGGTCTTAAACTCAATCCTGTAAAAACGCAGTCTATTATCATTGGTTATTCACGCTTGATAAATAGTATTGACTTGAACCAAATTCACAAAATCACAGTTGATGGCAATGTAATACCATACTGTAGTTCAGTTAAAAACTTGGGTATAACCATGAACTCAACTCTTGACTGGTCAGAGCAAGTTATTAGAACATGTAAGAAGGTTTTTTCAGCAATGCATCCCTTAAAGAAAATGCAAGATATTCTCCCTAGAAGTGTCCGATTGTTACTGGTTAAATCTCTCATCTTTCCACATTTCCTGTACTGTAATTCTGTAATGAATGACATGACAGTCATTCTGAATGATAGACTGCAGCGCAGTCAGAACTACTGTCTTCGGTACGTTTACTCTCTTCAATGGCATGAAATAATTACTCAATCCCACATTACAAGCTCAACTCTCAAACTCCCAGATCAGAGACTATTCAGAATAAACAAACTTGTCAGAGAAATCCTCAAATATGGCAAACCTAATTACTTTAAAAACGATTTCAAATTTGTTTCTGAAGGCAGACAGAATAATGTCTCTCATACTAGAAATGGGGATAATATGCTTAGGATACCGAACCACCGTACTACAATCTATACTAAATCATTTGTTGTAAGTGCTTGTCGGGCTTGGAACGCACTTCCTAATTCCATAAGGTGCATTGAGAGTTGAGCGGGCTTCACCTCATCATTGAAGAGGTATCTTTTGGAGGAAATGACTGCATCTTTTCAACCATAGGGCACATGCATGACAACCATCATCTTTCATTTTGTAAATAATATCCCATCTGTATTGTCCAGAAAACATTTAAAAAAAAACACAATATCAATTTTTTTAATCACTTTTAACTTTTTCAATTTGTATTCAAATTTTATTCTATTATTACCAATTATATAGTCTCGCAGTTCGAAGTTATCAAGGTTAAGTTTGAATGGACGAATTTTTGTCCAGACTTCGCCCTTATTACGTAAATGCTTCACAAAAATGTTATTGTTAATATCCAAACTTTTCTCATTTTCTTATTTATTGTGTTGTTAATAATATTCTTTTTAATCAGTCACAGTTATATTTTGTAAATTTACGTAAATAAAGTAATTTTATCTTTATCTTATCTTATCTCTTTCTCTCTCTGATTCCCTCACACACATATACTCTCTCTCTCTCTCCGTACTCTCTCCAAGAACCTCTTTCTTACTCACTCACTCTCTCACTCTCTCTCTCTCTCTCTCAGATTTCTCTCTTTCTCTTATCCTACTCAACCACTCTTTCTCACACCAGCTACCCCACTCACTCTCTCAAACACTCTCTTTTCTACCTACAAATCTCAAGCCCTAACATCAAAATACTGTACTCTCCTTCCCTAATCCTTACAGCCTCTCTCATCATGAATCACCCTCACTCACTCACTCCCTCTCCTTTTCCCTACCATCTATCACTTGCTCTTTCCTTTTCCTTCCACAATCTCCTCGAAATCTCAATACATCACCGTTTCCACTCTCATCTCATTTGATTTGTGTGTACCTAAGCCAGCATCACCCCATCTACATCTTCAGTTCCACCTCATTCTGCAGTCATGCTTGTATTGTGAGGGGATGAAATATCTACATTAAAATTCCACATTTAGTTGGCAGTAGTCGTTCTGTTGATATGCTCGATTCTTACTTTGTAATAGTCATTCATTTATTTTCCTTTTGTAGCTTCATTGTACCTTTTTTCAGAGGATGAAGCCCACATAAGTCTGAGGCCTATGCGAGGGTAATGCATTGGATGATGGTGATTGATGAGTTGGACCTTCAGTTTTAGGTGGGTTCCGAACCATCGGGAAGTGATTTTACAGCAGAGAAGAGTGTCTATTTGCTAGCCAATCTAATCGGTCACCCTTACAAAGAGCGCCCAGGAGTTTCGTAGCTTATCTCTGATTGAACAGATACCTGCTACGGCACTCGGCTATCACTTCCCATTAAAGTCAATCTTTGAAGTCACCTTTGAAGCCACCTTTGAATTCAATAATTTCCTGGTCCTTCTTGATAAGTTTTCTTCCCGCATTTTCGAGTACTTTTTCATTCGTTTTGATCTTCTTTGTCGTTCCTCATCTGTAAATACCCTTTGCACAGTCTGCTAGCTGTCTATTTTTGGTTTGAATTATTATTTTTTTCAGGTCAATCAATTCCTGGTCTTCCTTGATAAGTTCTCTTCCCGCATTGTCCAGTACTTTTTCATTCGTTTTGATCTTCTCTTTCGTTCCACATATGCTATTACCCTTTGTACAGTCTGTCTATTTTGGTTTGAATCTTAAGTGGGTGAATCTTGCTCGTATTTAAATTTCTTTAGATTTTCGGTATTCTATAGGAAATTTGGAGCAAATCTGGCCCATTTTGATTGATTGAATGATTGGCTGCCTTTATTTATTTTCTAGGAGGGCGAAGTTAGGGCGCAGCCGGCCCTCTCTTACACTTGACCCTCCTATACAATAAATAATCCACCTTTTAAAGTGATTATCAAGAATAACTGATGGGTGATAATCGAATTTCAAGGATAAAATAGAGAACTTTCAGGTTAAAGCAATATTTTTTCACAATTTAAAACAATTTTCTCGTAAAAATGCTTCCATAACAGAGTAATTTGATACGAATATGTTTTCAAAGGTAATAATGTGTTCATCTTATAATAAATCGTGCTTTAAAAGGTAGATCTTTACAGTAATGTTAGGTTAGGTTAGGTTCAACTGAGGGCCCCTCTGAACAGAGCCACTTATTGCAAAGGAGCACTTATGCTAATAGCGAGGTCTAATAGAACACTCTTATATCAATTTAAACTCTCAACTCACAAGTGAAAAATTGTTATGCTCTTGCTCTATCACAGGTCTACATCGTGTAGCAAGAGCCAGATTGCTAAGGAGAGTGCTCTAGTAAAATAAATGTCTCCGTTTGGATGGCTGATAATAAAAATATCATAAACTAATCTAAAATAATATAGATAATAATATCAAATATATTATTTAACTGTAAAAGACTCGTGAATTATTGTGCTTCAAGGTGAAATTTCTAGTGAAACAGACCTACGTTAGATTGTTTCTAATTTGAAATTTGATGAAAAGCACGTTTGGGCAATAGCCTGTTGAATTTACATTGATTGGATGCTATCAATAAATGAATGAATATCATAATATTTATCTAATTCAGATTCACATAACATAGTTGGCTACTGAAAACAACATTATATCATAACAATATCATAATATTGTCATAATAAAAACATAATATGATCATAATAATATCATAATTTATTCAAATTGCCATAAAAGATTACCATTGCAGATAGTGGAGCAGTTAATACATTCGTATGTTCTGTCTTGCTAACTAAAAAAAAAACTTTCAAATTCGTCTATAAAAATAATGTTTTACAAAGCTTGCTCGGTTAGCCAGTGAGCTATTGTCGCTATCAATTTTAAAAAGCCTAAGGATTATCAGAAGAAAACCAGAGAAAGGATTTTTCCATTGTCACGGAAAGCCTCTCAGAAAGGTCAAATGTAAAGTCAAGTTCAGGTTTTTTCTTTCAACTTGAAAGAAAAGTCAGTTTGTGAATTTCTTTCAAGCTGAATTGTTTTTTATATAATAAAATAACGGGAACGAAGTTGAAGTTAGTTGCGTTTTCAGTGAGTAATGAAAGGAGAGCATAGAATAGACTGAAGAAAGCTTCAAGAAAAACCTGTGGATGTGTAATAAGAAAAATCTGAGATTACACTATTTTATTATGTATTTTATTTCATTCTATAATCAGATATTATATCAATCTCTTATGGATTCTCCAAGGCACTAGTTTCGGCATCTTATTTGAAAAAAAAAACTGATTTAGAAAAAGTCTATCAAAAATGAAAATCAACTCGAAAAAGATACAATTTTAAAGAAAACACATTTACAAAATTAATCTTTTACCCGGTTTCTCGGTCGTTCAGTAAATAATCCAATAGCTATTGATTTTATTTCATTCTCAAATCAGAGATAATTATATATATCATTTTCTTTCAATACTAGTTTAAATAATCAAATATATTTCAACCAATTCAATACAACTAACTTGATTTCATCATAATTCCAGCCTACATTTAAAAAACTTTTGTATATTTCTCGGTTGACCTTGACTGCATTTCAGTGAGCTTCTAATTTTTTTAGTTTTAATTTGATTCAATTCTAGCCTTATTACGTATTTTTCTTCTTTGTTGCTTTCTAGATGTTCACGGTTTTTGGATCTTGATTTGACTCTTATCTTTGCTTGTTACTCCTCCCACCAGGGGGCGTGACTTGTCAGCCAATCACAACCTTCCTTCAAATTTCACCTTCCTTCCCTCAAAAATCTACCCTACAGTTCTGCAGTTTTTTTCGGTCGGAAATCAGATCTCGATGTAGGCGAGATGGTGTAATTCTGTTTCAATTTTTGCAGTCATTTTGGGCAATACCGTTACACTTATGTGTGACGGAAATAAAGTTATGAAGTTGATATGTACATGAAAAATAAATCTTTTACTTTGTTTCAAGACAAAGTAATGTAATATGTGGTTGGAATTATTAGATTGGTAACTCTGTGGTTGGATTTTTTGCATTTAAGGATGAAATATTAGGTGAATTTAAGTTATTTTAGAGAAAGACTGTCATTAGTGCTACTTTCTATTTTTTATCCTTTGCCTACAATAATAGCAAATTTGCCATTCTATCTTTAGCAGTTCCTATCTTAGGATCCTTCGTTCAGATAAATAAATTTCCTTTAATGAATAATAAGATGAAGTTGTCACAACCACATTTATTGGAAACAGTGAGTGACTAGTTTCATTGTGACATCATTATCAATCTAAAACAAACTAAACTTATAGTACAGAGTATCTTGAGAGGCTATATATTATACACAGAATGATAGGCTACTATTGGCTGAGGGAGAAAAAGCATCTGATAGGCTGACCTTCATTGAAGGTCTGTGACTGGCTGAAGGCCGTAACAAGTCACGCCCACTGGTGGGAGGAGCAACAAGCAAAACTAAGTGTCAAAATCAAGAACCAAAAGCCGTGAACACATAGAAAGCAACAAACAAGAACAGTACACAAGTATTATATCTAGCCTGATTGTGTATTACTTTATTTTAGTGCTACTTTCTATTTTTTATCCTTTGCCTACAATTATAGCAAATTAGCCATTTCATCTTTAGCAGTTCCTATCTAAGGTTACTTCATCCAGATAGATATAGATAGATAAATTGCCTTTAATGAATAATAAGACGAAGCTGTCAAACCACATTTATTAGAAACAGCGAGTTTCTAGTTTCATTGTGACACCATTATCAATCTCAAACTAAAACTAAAGTACAGAGTAGCGTAATAGGCTATATACTGTACACAGAATGATACTATTGGCTGAGGGAGAAAGCGCCATAGATAGGCTGACCTTCATTGAAGGTCTGTGGTTGACTGAAGGCCGTAACAAGTCACGCCCACTGGTGGGAGGAGCAACAAGCAAAACTAAGTGTCAAAATCAAGAACCAAAAGCCGTGAACACATAGAAAGCAACAAACAAGAACAATACACAAGTATTATATCTAGCCTGATTGTGTATTGTTCTAGTTTGTTGCTTTCTGTGTGTTCACAGGTTTTGGTTCTTGATTTTGATTCTTATTTTTGCTTGTTGCTCCTCCCACCAGTGGGCGTGACGTGTTATGGCCTTCAGCCAATCACAACCTTCATTGAAAGTCAGCCTATTCCTTAGCCAATAGTATCATTCCGTGTTTAGTATATATTAAGCTACTCTGTACTTTAGATTTAGCTTGTTTGAGATTGATAATGGTGTAACAACCAAAACTGGTATCTCGCTGTTTTCAATAATTATGAAAAGAAATCTTGCATACGTTCTCTCTTACTATATAGATTCTCTTCCAGGCCCGTCATTTTGCACCTCACTAAATAAAGTATAATATCATGCTTTTTAGTTTTGGTAACAACCGAAACTAGTATCTCAGTATTTTCAATAAATGTGGTTGTGACAACTTCATGTCTTATTATTCTTCATGGATATCTTCCACAATATCACCTTCGCCTCTACAAAGAAAGTTATTCAATAGCTGTGGATTAAATAGTAGCCCTAGGCTTGTTTAACATATACCCAGCAGTCGGGTAGGCCTAACCGGTGTTGTTTACCCAGCTGTAGAGCACTGAATCAAATGGAGCACTTCACACTTACCCGATTTTTGAAATCATATGAGAATGTATTCATAAATGAAATTATATTGATGGCCACACTGCTAGTTAAAGTGGTTCTTGTTTTCTTCTTAAAATGCAAAATGATTTTTACTGGACAATTTTTCAGATGGAAATACATTTATATTATTATGTAATTATGCCGGGTAAAAGAAGCCGGTTACCTGACTGCCGGATATGTGAGAAACAAGCCTTAGGACCGCTATTGGATCAATAGCTACTGAATGATTTACAGAACGACTGAGAAACCGGGCATTATTGTCTTAATTGTAGAATTTCATTAGAGGGTAGATAAGCAATTGTTAAAGTCTACACAATAAAAAATTGATTGATTTTCAATCAGTAAAATAATCAGACCCATTTAACAATAGATTTTGGCTCGATTTTTAAAACGATTACATAGTTCTGTAATGGTAAAAAGATTTCTTTTTCTCAACTTTTTGTGTAAATTTAACGACTTGCAGTCAGTTTTATATTGTGAATATATATTAAATGTACTCACATTCGGCCGAACGTTTTCGAGGCATTGATCTCATCTTCAAGGCCCTTCAACGCCAATCAATATGGCCTTGAAGATGAGATTCAATACCTCGAAAACGTTCGGCCGAATGTGAGTACATTTAATATATATTCACAATATAAAACTGACTGAAGGCCCTTCAACGCCAATCAATATGGCCTTGAAGATGGGATTCAATACCTCGAAAACGTTCGGCCGAATGTGAGTACATTTAATATATATTCACAATATAAAACTGACTGAAGGCCCTTCAACGCCAATCAATATGGCCTTGAAGATGGGATTCAATACCTCGAAAACGTTCGGCCGAATGTGAGTACATTTAATATATATTCACAAGATAAAACTGACTGAAAGTCGTTAAATTTACAACAAAATGTTAATATTAAAAACTCAGATCTGGAACAAGAAATCCAAGAATTTTCATTGTTTTATTTTATCTATTTTCATTATTTGATAGTTGAATTTCAAGAGGAGTGAAATGTGAACAGCTTTCAAATAAAACTTTGATCCATAAACACAAAAAAGTTAACAGAAACTAACTTTCATTTACAAAATGAAAGAGGATAACGTTTTTGAATTATGAATGACAAAGTGCCAACTGAAACCAGACAACTCAAAACCAAGATAAACCATTGGAATATTCATTATCTGCTCAATAATTCAGAGCAATTTTGCATGAAAAATCTTTTATTCAAGAATTGCGTTTTGAGGATAAAAATTTAATCACGTTCTCCGACAAAGGGGAGAAGAATCTCTCGCTATTAAAGTATGGGGGTTCATCCCTTTAGAGAGTCAAATTAAAGTCTGTACAAAGCAAGAAAGTTTCGAGAGATGTTATTCAATGTTAGAGCCAAGCCCTTTGAGAGGTTTTAAAAATGTGAAAAAATTTTGAAGCTCAAAAGCACGCTTTTTAAAGGGAATGAAATGTTTATCTTTATCTTGACAACTTGAAGAGTTCCCACACTTAATGTTTCCAGACCACTTAGCAATATAGATAGTCAAAAGACTACATCAAGATGTATGCTATTGAGCAAAATGAGAGTATACTTTACAACAATTATTTATCAACTAATTTCTTGAAATTAAAATTCAGTTGAGAGTATACTTTACAATAATTATTTATCAACTAATTCCATAAAATTAAAATTCAGTAATTCAGCTGTACAATGATCGACATATGAAGAGCTTTATCAATGCTTTGAAAATCTGTCCACTGGAATTGAATTGAATAAACCTTGATCTTGTTATGGTGTATTAAAAGCCTTGGATATTAAAGGCTTACCCTTGATATTTTAAAGGATATTGAAGAATATCAACATATTTAAACTAATTTATTTAACTGTGTAGCAATCTTGTGAAAAATCTTCAACAGTAATAAACAATAAGACATCTGACGAATATGTATTCCATTGCAAGATAATGCTATTTGTATAATTTACTTATATTACCAACTCTACTGATAATATTTTAATGTTACTGTACTTATTTTTAATTAAAAGCTGTACTTTTTGTGTGGAAAATACCGCAAATGACTGCAAATTATTATATATCATGAAATAAAATAATTCATGAAAATTTCAATCTAATATCAAAACTGTCACTATTATGATTAAAATACTATATGATAAAAGTTAATGTTGTAAATTTATTACAAATCAATTTTCTTCTTGATATTTTCTGTGATGTTTTCCATGACGAAATACTTGATGAACAATCTAATATCAAAAGTGACACTGTATTTCTATTTAATATATGATTTTCACTCACTTATACTGGAGGGATGCATTTCACTTCTAAAGAGAAGTTTCATCGGCCTCTTTACAAGTGAAATGTATCCCTCCAGTACCTTCAGTATAAGTTTCATCAGCCTCTTTACAAGTGAAATGTATCCCTCCAGTACCTTCAGTATAAGTTTCATCAGCCTCTTTACAAGTGAAATGTATCCCTCCAGTACCTTCAGTATAAGTGAGTGAAAATCATATATTAAATAGAAATACAGTGTCACTTTTGATATTAGATTGTTCATCAAGTATTTCGTCATGGAAAACATCACAGAAAATATCAAGTTGAAAATTCATTTGTAATAAATTTACAACATTAACTTTTTGAGGCATGAATAGAACTTTTCTGTTTATGTTTAGATCATTTTACATCGGAAGGAGTCAATTGTAATTTTATGAAATTAGTTGATAAATTGACACGGAATTTCAACTACCATGCATAGTAAGTTTATTGCGGAAGGAATTGTGTTTTGTCTATTGATTTAATTCTCCAGACAATAAAGTTTGAATGGACATTTCAGTAATTAGAGTAAATTTTGTTACATTTTAATTTACACTAGACTTTATAGAAGAAGAATTTCAGAAAACCTGAAATTGACATATTCTGCATTAACTTGAAATGTATACTAAACTTCTGAAATGTAAACTGAAATAACTAGAAATTGATACAGGAGCTGTACAAAATTCCAAAATAAAAGTTCAATTGGTTTTATCAGGATATGCTATGTTTGTCCATTTGAACAGTGTACTACATAAAATTGAGATAACTTGGTAAACACAACCTCTAATAACTGGCTTCAGGATTTTTTGTACATTTCACTATGATGCACTGATATTAAAAAATAGCCTCACTGAAATGATTGGACGATTCTGTACATCCCTGCAGACCGTTAGGTAACCCCTCCCATATTTTTGACTGTATTTTCTTTCAGGTGTGTGCCAACAAGCCCGAACTAGTGGAGAAAGCATCAAATCGATACCTAGAATAATGGAAGAAATGTGGGGCATGGAGGGGGCGGCTGAGCTTCAGCGTTCAGAGCTTTGGATTAGCAGCTTTGGCTGAAAATTGGAAAGAACGTAAAAAGGCTGACGACGATAGTCTGAAAAACGTTGAACAAGAGTAAGTTGATGAACATCAACTCCTACAAGAAGTGCAGTTGATAGATTAAGATGATTCTTCTTTTTAAATTGCTTTCCAGCTCATGGTGAGCCTTGGCCTCCATAGAAATCGTCCTCTAAACTTGTCTTTCCACGACGCTTTCAATCCAATTTAGAGAAAAACACACATTTTTCGTAGCTATCCATCTAGTGCTGGGTCTACTTATTTTGAAAATACTTTGGATCGTATTTGTGAAGGACTCCTTAATTCAAGGATGACTTGAAAAGCACTTTAAAGACCGTATTTATGAACGAACAAGACGAAATTGTTCCTTTGATTCTTAAAATGAAATGTTTTATAATTTGTTTGTTTAAGATTGATAATGGTATAACAACCGAAACTAGTTTCTCAATATTTTTAATAAATGTGGTTGTGACAATTTCGTCTTATTATTCATTATTTATAATGGCAGTTCAAGAGTCTCTAGAGTCAAGTGACAGTGAAGGAACGTTCATAAATAAGGGGAGTAATGTATTTCAAGTGTCCCTCCAGTCAAGGAAGGTTCATACAGACTTTAATCTTGATATGGGCCTGAGGAAGAGGTTACGACTCTAGTAAATAAATTAGTCTTAAATAAATCACCTTCTTAACAGTAAACTTTCTATCTGATTTATTTGTGTAGGGATTATCAATAAGAAAGTTAGAAAATAATAAGCGGCATATCTCAGAAAAACAATCATCAAGAGCTGTAAGTGATTATTTATGGTAACCAATTTAATTTAACACCATGAAATATGACCTAATATGTGACTGTAAATGAATTTTGTTTTCTTTTTGAAATTTTAAAATAATTTTGATATAAATTAATTTGAGGACCATTGTATGTTTGGGAACAAAAATAAAGGCTTTATTTATTTATTTTTTTATTATGTGACTAAGAATAACTTGACTATTTTGTGTTTGAAGTGATGCTTTACTATGAATAATGACACGAAATAGTCACAACCACATTTATTAAAAAATATTGAGAATCTAGTTTCGGTGGTTATACCATTATCAATCTCAATCAAACTAAAACTGAAGTACAGAGAAGCTTGATATATACTGAAAATGGAATGATACTATTGGCTAAGCGAGAAAGAGGCTGACCTTAATCGAAGGTTGTGATTGGCTGACAAGTCACGCTTCCTGGTGGGGTGAGTAACAAGCAAAAATACGAGTCAAATCAATAACTAAAAACTGTGAACATCTAGAAAGCACAAAGAAGAAAAATCGTAATAAGGCTAGAATTGAATCAAATTAAAACTAAAAAATAGAAGCTCACTGAAATGCAGTCAAGGTTAACCGAGAAATACACAAAAGCTTTTTAAATGTAGGCTGGAATTGTGATGAAACCAAGTTAGTTGTATTGAATTGGTTAAAATAAATTTGGTCATTTAAACTAGAATTAAAATCGTTTTTTACCAACCTAGTTATCTCCAAAGCTTCTAAAATGAGTTCTTGAATGCTTTATTTTTTTAGAGGATAGGTCTGAGACTTGTGCGTAGGAAATGAGTGACGGATGTTGGTGATTATAGTTTTAGGTGGGTTTTGAACTACCGGGAAGTGATTTTAGAGCAGAAAACAGAGTATTTTTTACTAGCCAATCCAATTGGTCCCGGAGTTCGTAGTTTATCTTTATCTGACTGAACAGATACCTGCTACGGCTTGCGGCTATTACTTTCGGTTTCAAAGCAGGTGAGAAATTATAAATAAAATGGAAGTACTGCAATTAGTCCGAGAACCTCATAAAAACAATCATTAAGAGCTGCAAATAGTTATTTATGGCAATCACTTACATATTTCATCAACATGGAATATGACGTAATATGTGAGTGAAAACTTGACTTTTGTGTTTAAAGTACTTACTCAAAGCAGGTAAAAAATCATTAATAAGACGAAAAGAATAAGTACAAAAACCTCATTAAAACAATCATCATCATGAGCTGGAAGACATTATGGTAATCACTTCCATAATTCAAAACCATGAATCATGAAGTAATATGTAAGTGAAAACTTCAATATTTTGTTATGCGAGTGACTTAAAATAGGTAGAAAAATATTAATAAGATGGAAGTAATAAGCCCTAAAGCCTCATAAAAACAATCATCAACTGAAAGTGATCATTTATAGTAACCACTTTCATTCAACAACACCATGAAATATGATGAAATATATGAGTGAAAACTTGACTCCTTTGTGCTTGGAATGAGTCACTCAAAGCAGCACCCACCCTCACCATTCCAATCAGCTTTGATTTCACTTTTTACCTCATTCCCCTCACGCCAGTACGAAAATAACGTTTGATTACAAAATTGAATGAATGTTTGTAGTACGCCGAGTGTTTTCAGGGGTAATTTTGTATGAATACAGATACGTTTCGAGAGTTGCACCCTCCTACTTGGAAACTGGAATGACTCACTCCATTGTTGTTGCTTGCCTTTCATTATCCCTTTCATTCTCTATCCCTTTATCACTTTCCCTTTCATTCCAACCTCCTTTAACAGTTTCTCCTTTAATCTTTACAATTCTCTCTACTGTTATCCCTTAACCCTTTTCAGTCACCACTTCTTTCCATCCTTTAATCTTTCATGCATAAAAACTGCTTGAGCACCTAATTGACTTGATGAAGCTCCTGGTTTTAATCTCTAATTTCCTTTTTTCATTCACTGCTTACTTTCCAGCGCCATATGCCACGTTGACTCATTATCGATTTTAAATTCACCGTAAACATGTTTATTAAAACTGGAAGTTATAGCCGTGAGCCGCAGCAGGTATCTGTTCAATCAGAATAGATAAGCAACGCTCTCCTGAGCCCTCTTTGAAGGGGTGACCGATTGATTGGCCATCAAAAAAGACTGTTCTCTGCTGTAAAATCACTTTCCTGTAGTTCGGAACCCACCTAAAACTGTAGGTCCAACTCATCAATCACCATCATCCAACTAATTACCCACGCACAGGTCTCAGACCTATGTGGGCATGTTTATCAAAACTGGAAGTGATAGCCGAGAGCCGTAGCAGGTATCTGTTTAATCAGAATAGATAAGCAAAGTTCTACGGGGCCCTCTTTGTAAGGATGATCGATTGGATTGGCCAGCAAAAAGACTCAGTTCTCAGCTGTAAAATCAGTTGCCGGTGGTTTGGAACTCACATGAAACTTTAGGTTCAACTCATCAATCACCATCATCCAACTCATTACCCATTTTATTTATTTTATTCTCAGACCTATTTGGGCTTCGTCCTCCAAAAAAATATATAAAGTAAAAAAGTAATATGGACCTACTACATGAAAAACATTCTCCAACTTGAAATTGAGATAATTTCAACAAAAAAATCGATAATAGATTCACACCCCTTGTTTGCTGTACTGACACAACTTCGTAACGATTTTTTGTCGCTCCTAGCATGGTTAGTTTATATTTTGAGTTTCAAAGCTTGACAAAAAATCAAATCAAAGTTGTGTATAATATAAGTGATATGATAATGTGGCACATTACTGTCTTGGCACATAATGTTTTTTCTCTGCTTTTTCCCAGCTCTCTCTTTTACAATTTGGCAACTTTCACAATTACGAATGATGTAAAATTTATTTAACTTTTGACGACTTTCATTAATGGTGTAAATTGTAAAAGTTGTCACTTTTGACAGCCTGTCCTCCAAATAAGACGATAAAGTAATTCTTTTAAAATGAAATATTCAGGTTTATTTTGTAGACAACAAAAGTTTATATAAGACTATATTTTTAGTAGCTGATGTGTTGTTGATTGAAAAAATTCCATTTCATACTAGCAATGTGTTAAAAAAAAGATTAAGACCTGATGTTACAACCTAATTTATTATGCAAACACGAGATATTTTTAGTATTGGCGATGGTGATATTGTAGTAGATATCTATACAGAGTGATTCAAAACTATACGGCAATCTCTTGGGAGCTCATTCTATAGCTAAAAATAAGAAAAAAGTTCATATAAACATATGCCTGAAAATGCTTCATTAGCGAGTTACGGCTACCGGAAAATTTTACCTAGAACTCAGTACCCTCGGTGAATTAAGGCCATATAAAAATGTTTAAGGTGGCTACAAAGATACAAATACAATTGTTTCATATGTTTTTTATTTGAAAAATTGAACAAAATTGGTTACAGAACTGTAAGTGCGATACTTTTAGAGATATCTCGCGTGAAACACAAGAATTGGTGTAAAGGAATATTACTGTTTCAAAATGTGTTTAAGATGCAGGAAGCTCATAGAACAGCACATGATACGTCACTAAGATGAAAAAAGCTTCAAGTCACAAGTCAAAGCAAACCATTTGTTCCAAAATAATAGGCCCACTGATGTTGTCTCACATTAAATTGTGTATACTTATATATTGAAGAGGTTAGACAATAGACATCAGTATCTTTATATAAAATAGGCGAACATGTTTTTTTGTGATGACAACTCCTCCGTAGTTTCTCGACCGATTTTGTTCGTTCACGTCTCATTTGAAAGATCTCATCGAGTAGATGTTTGATAAGGTCTTACATTTTGAAAAAAGTCATCGTAGACATGAGGAATGAACGATCAAAGTATCAATTTTTGCCATTGCTTTAACATACGGATCGGTGAGCTGAGAATTTACATTTTAACTTATAATTTTGTGATCAGCTGTTTTGAAACAAAAAGTTTATTTTTCATTGTTCATTCAGAGAGAGAGGGTGGGAGGATAGGATAAAGAGGAAGAGAGAGAGAGAGAGAAAGAGAGAGAAAAGAAGAAGAAGGGGAAGAAGAAAGAGAAGGAAGAGGAGAAGATGAAGAAGACGAAGAAGAAGAAAGAGGAGAAAAAGAAGAAGAAGAAGAAGAAGAAGAAGAAGAAGAAGAAGAAGGTGAAGAAGGAGAAAACGGAGAAGAAGTAGAAGAAGAAGAAGAAGAAGTAGAGGAAGAGGAAGAAGAAGAAAAAGAAGAAGAAAAAGAAGAAGAGGAAAAAGAAGAAGAGGGAGAAAAAGAAGAAGAAAAAGAAGAGGAAGAAAAGAAGAAGAAGAAAAAGAAGAAGATAAATAAGAGGAAGAAGAAGAAAAAGAAGAAGGTGAAGAAGAAAAAGGAAAAGAAGAAGTGGAAGAAGCAGAAAAAGAAGAAGAAGAGGAAGAAGAAGTGGAAGAAGAAGAAGAAGAAGAAGAAGAGGGAGAAAAAGAATAAGAAGAAAAAGAAGAGGAAGAAAAAGAAGAAGAGAAAGAAGAAGAAAAATAAGAAGGAGAAGACGAAGAAAAAGAAGAGGAAGAAGAAGAAAAAGAAAAAGTGGAAGAAGAAGAAAAAGAAGAAGAGGAACAAGAAGTGGAAGAAAAAAAAGAAGATGAAGAAAAAGAAGATTAAGAAGTAGAAAAAGAAGATGAAGAAGAAAAAGGAGAAAAAGAAGAAAAAGAAGAGGAAGAAGAAGAAAAAGAAGAAGAAAAAGAAGAAGAATTAAAAAATTTCTTTAGCACAGGTGTGTTAAGAAAATGTTATATTTATCAGCTGATAAAGAATTGAAAAATAAAATTTTTGCCAGCACAGGTATGTTAGAAAAATATTATATTGAGTGTTCAAGCATTTATTCCAGATTCAATGCAAAATAAAAAGCATTGATGTTTACTGAGAAATGGAGAAAATCATGGAACTCATAAGGTATGGAATCTTTGATACTCACTTATGTTATGTTATGTTATGTTTGAAGGGACGGATTCAAAGATCCAGAAGATTCAAAGATCCTCACACGTCAACCGAAGCTTATTGTGTGTCCCTAGTACGTTAGTTAGGCAAACCAATACCTGTGCCCTTTACAAGATCCAGGAGTTTCTTCCCTATGCTAACGTCCCATTCATCACCTGGTTGCTTAAAGCCAAACAGAGCCATTCTCCTTGCCCCGAGTCTCTCGCAATCCAGTATGATATGCTTGGCAGTCTCTTCAGACTGATTGCAAAGCCTACACATCTGATTTTCATTTCTGAGTCCGATTGTGTGGAGATGTTTCCTGAAGTGGCCATGTCCAGTTATCAGAGCAATTAGCTGCTTAACCTGACCTCTACCCAGCCTCACCAGCCAGTTGGTGAAGTAGGAGCTTGTGTCTGCTAGCAGCCTTTTGCCAAGTGCTTGGCCTGAGTGACCTTGCCATTGCTGGTGATGTAAGTCCCTGGACCATTTGTTTATTGTGTGGAAGGCAGTAGTTTTGCTTATGCCACAGCTTGGCTCTGGGCCAAAGAATGACCTACTAGAACCTTGCTTAGCAAGCCCATCTGCACACTCGTTGCCACCTATGCCTACATGGCCAGGTACCCAACCAAGATGCACAGAGTAGTGTGTTGCGAGCTTGCTGAGTGTTTTGTGACACTCCCACACCAATTTTGACTTGATTTCATTAGAGTCAAGAGCCTTGAGGGCTGCCTGACAATCTGACAAGATTACTATATGCTTGTCGCAATAGCATCTGGCAATGCCTATATTGGCACAAGCCATGATGCCCCAAATTTCTGCTTGAAAGATAGTACAGTATTGTCCCAGACTTGCACAGATTTCTGTTCTGGGTGATTCACTGTACACCCCATAGCCAGATTTCCCTTCAATAAGAGAGCCGTCTGTGTACCAGACAAGGCTACCTCTCCTGATATAGCGCCCTTCCTCAGACCTCCACTCCTTTCTAGAGCAGAATTTAACAGAAAAAGGTTTAGTGAAAACCATCTCCATACTCATGACATCTGAAGTCATTTCAAGCACAGGGCTATGAGCAACAGCTTTGGTGATTGTGCAATGGCCTGTTCCAGACAGGCCTTCCCTCCATTGGCCTGCGACTTTCAATCGATAGGCTGATTTTCGTGCTTCTGCCTTGATAAAAATATCCAAGGGCAGCAAGCCAAGAGCAACTTCAAGAGTTGCTGATGGGCTGCTCCTGAAAGCTCCAGTGACTAGGAGTGTGCCCATCCTTTGTAAACTTGTGAGTTTGGCTGTAGCTGTAATCTGGTTCACCTTTGTCCACCAGACTAGTGATCCATATGTGACTTGAGGCCTTATTACTGCCTTGTACAGCCACAGCGCTATGTGAGGCTTGATCCCCCACATGGAGCCTGCTAATCTCCTGGACGTCATAAGCGCCCATTTTGCTTTGTGCAGTATATTATTCAAATGATTGTTCCAAGTCAGCTTGGAGTCGATAGTCAGCCCTAGGTATTTGACTATACCTGATACTTTGAGCTGTGTTGGTCCAAGTTTCAACCGGGAGAGAGACTCCAGGTTCTTTTTCCTTGTAAATGGAACAACTACAGTCTTTGAGGGATTTATACTTAGTCCCTCTCCAAGACACCAGTCATTAACAAATTGAAGGTTGACGTTCATGACATCAGCAACAATATTTGTGAACCTTCCCTGTACCATGAGGACTATGTCATCTGCATAGCCCTGGACAAAGACGCCTCTACTAGTGAGTTCACAGAGGAGACCATCCACCACAAGGTTCCACAGAAGAGGAGAAAGCACACCTCCCTGCGGACAACCCTTTGCAGGTATGATCACCATCGATTTGTCTTGAAGATCAGCCCTGATCTGCCTGGAGCGGAGCATGGCCTCAATCCACCTACATATAGCTTCAATTTTCTTTATATAGCTTCTATATAAAGTTTCAATTTTTGCCATTGCTTTAACATACGGATCGGTGAGCTGAGAATTTACACATTTTAACTTATAATTTTGTGATCAGCTGTTTTGAAACAAAAAGTTTATTTTTCATTGTTCATTCAGAGAGAGAGGGTGGGAGGATAGGATAAAGAGGAAGAGAGAGAGAGAGAAAAGAAGAAGAAGGGGAAGAAGAAAGAGAAGGAAGAGGAGAAGATGAAGAAGACGAAGAAGAAGAAAGAGGAGAAAAAGAAGAAGAAGAAGAAGAAGAAGGTGAAGAAGGAGAAGTCGGAGAAGAAGTAGAAGAAGAAGAAGAAGAAGTAGAGGAAGAGAAAGAAGAAGAAAAAGAAGAAGAAAAAGAAGAAGAGGAAAAAGAAGAAGAGGGAGAAAAAGAAGAAGAAAAAGAAGAGGAAGAAAAGAAGAA
Source organism: Conomelus anceps (assembly GCA_948455865.1). NCBI lineage: Eukaryota > Metazoa > Arthropoda > Insecta > Hemiptera > Delphacidae > Conomelus > Conomelus anceps. The sequence continues at coordinate 28,782,982 of OX418221.1, read as the reverse complement.
GAAGAAGAAGAAGAAGAAGAAAAATAAGAGGAAGAAGAAGAAAAAGAAGAAGGTGAAGAAGAAAAAGGAAAAGAAGAAGTGGAAGAAGCAGAAAAAGAAGAAGAAGAGGAAGAAGAAGTGGAAGAAGAAGAAGAAGAAGAGGGAGAAAAAGAATAAGAAGAAAAAGAAGAGGAAGAAAAAGAAAAAGAAGAAGAGAAAGAAGAAGAAAAATAAGAAGGAGAAGACGAAGAAAAAGAAGAGGAAGAAGAAGAAAAAGAAAAAGTGGAAGAAGAAGAAAAAGAAGAAGAGGAGCAAGAAGTGGAAGAAAAAAAGAAGATGAAGAAAAAGAAGATTAAGAAAAATAAGATTAAGAAGTAGAAAAAGAAGATGAAGAAGAAAAAGGAGAAAAAGAAGAAAAAGAAGAAAAAGAAGAGGAAGAAGAAGAAGAAGAAAAAGAAGAAGAAAAAGAAGAAGAATTAAAAAATTTCTTTAGCACAGGTGTGTTAAGAAAATGTTATATTTATCAGCTGATAAAGAATTGAAAAATAAAATTTTTGCCAGCACAGGTATGTTAGAAAAATATTATATTGATATTATATTGAGTGTTCAAGCATTTATTCCAGATTCAATGCAAAATAAAAAGCATTGATGTTTACTGAGAAATGGAGAAAATCAAGGAACTCATAAGGTATGGAATCTTTGATACCCACTTATGTTATGTTATGTTATGTTTGAAGGGACGGATTCAAAGATCCAGAAGATTCAAAGATCCTCACACGTCAACCGAAGCTTATTGTGTGTCCCTAGTACGTTAGTTAGGCAAACCAATACCTGTGCCCTTTACAAGATCCAGGAGTTTCTTCCCTATGCTAACGTCCCATTCATCACCTGGTTGCTTAAAGCCAAACAGAGCCATTCTCCTTGCCCCGAGTCTCTCGCAATCCAGTATGATATGCTTGGCAGTCTCTTCAGACTGATTGCAAAGCCTACACATCTGATTTTCATTTCTGAGTCCGATTGTGTGGAGATGTTTCCTGAAGTGGCCATGTCCAGTTATCAGAGCAATTAGCTGCTTAACCTGACCTCTACCCAGCCTCACCAGCCAGTTGGTGAAGTAGGAGCTTGTGTCTGCTAGCAGCCTTTTGCCAAGTGCTTGGCCTGAGTGACCTTGCCATTGCTGGTGATGTAAGTCCCTGGACCATTTGTTTATTGTGTGGAAGGCAGTAGTTTTGCTTATGCCACAGCTTGGCTCTGGGCCAAAGAATGACCTACTAGAACCTTGCTTAGCAAGCCCATCTGCACACTCGTTGCCACCTATGCCTACATGGCCAGGTACCCAACCAAGATGCACAGAGTAGTGTGTTGCGAGCTTGCTGAGTGTTTTGTGACACTCCCACACCAATTTTGACTTGATTTCATTAGAGTCAAGAGCCTTGAGGGCTGCCTGACAATCTGACAAGATTACTATATGCTTGTCGCAATAGCATCTGGCAATGCCTATATTGGCACAAGCCATGATGCCCCAAATTTCTGCTTGAAAGATAGTACAGTATTGTCCCAGACTTGCACAGATTTCTGTTCTGGGTGATTCACTGTACACCCCATAGCCAGATTTCCCTTCAATAAGAGAGCCGTCTGTGTACCAGACAAGGCTACCTCTCCTGATATAGCGCCCTTCCTCAGACCTCCACTCCTTTCTAGAGCAGAATTTAACAGAAAAAGGTTTAGTGAAAACCATCTCCATACTCATGACATCTGAAGTCATTTCAAGCACAGGGCTATGAGCAACAGCTTTGGTGATTGTGCAATGGCCTGTTCCAGACAGGCCTTCCCTCCATTGGCCTGCGACTTTCAATCGATAGGCTGATTTTCGTGCTTCTGCCTTGATAAAAATATCCAAGGGCAGCAAGCCAAGAGCAACTTCAAGAGTTGCTGATGGGCTGCTCCTGAAAGCTCCAGTGACTAGGAGTGTGCCCATCCTTTGTAAACTTGTGAGTTTGGCTGTAGCTGTAATCTGGTTCACCTTTGTCCACCAGACTAGTGATCCATATGTGACTTGAGGCCTTATTACTGCCTTGTACAGCCACAGCGCTATGTGAGGCTTGATCCCCCACATGGAGCCTGCAAATCTCCTGGACGTCATAAGCGCCCATTTTGCTTTGTGCAGTATATTATTCAAATGATTGTTCCAAGTCAGCTTGGAGTCGATAGTCAGCCCTAGGTATTTGACTATACCTGATACTTTGAGCTGTGTTGGTCCAAGTTTCAACCGGGAGAGAGACTCCAGGTTCTTTTTCCTTGTAAATGGAACAACTACAGTCTTTGAGGGATTTATACTTAGTCCCTCTCCAAGACACCAGTCATTAACAAATTGAAGGTTGACGTTCATGACATCAGCAACAATATTTGTGAACCTTCCCTGTACCATGAGGACTATGTCATCTGCATAGCCCTGGACAAAGACGCCTCTACTAGTGAGTTCACAGAGGAGACCATCCACCACAAGGTTCCACAGAAGAGGAGAAAGCACACCTCCCTGCGGACAACCCTTTGCAGGTATGATCACCATCGATTTGTCTTGAAGATCAGCCCTGATCTGCCTGGAGCGGAGCATGGCCTCAATCCACCTACATATAGCTTCAATTTTCTTTATATAGCTTCTATATAAAGTTTCAATTTTTGCCATTGCTTTAACATACGGATCGGTGAGCTGAGAATTTACACATTTTAACTTATAATTTTGTGATCAGCTGTTTTGAAACAAAAAGTTTATTTTTCATTGTTCATTCAGAGAGAGAGGGTGGGAGGATAGGATAAAGAGGAAGAGAGAGAGAGAGAAAAGAAGAAGAAGGGGAAGAAGAAAGAGAAGGAAGAGGAGAAGATGAAGAAGACGAAGAAGAAGAAAGAGGAGAAAAAGAAGAAGAAGAAGAAGAAGAAGGTGAAGAAGGAGAAGTCGGAGAAGAAGTAGAAGAAGAAGAAGAAGAAGTAGAGGAAGAGAAAGAAGAAGAAAAAGAAGAAGAAAAAGAAGAAGAGGAAAAAGAAGAAGAGGGAGAAAAAGAAGAAGAAAAAGAAGAGGAAGAAAAGAAGAAGAAGAAGAAGAAGAAGAAAAATAAGAGGAAGAAGAAGAAAAAGAAGAAGGTGAAGAAGAAAAAGGAAAAGAAGAAGTGGAAGAAGCAGAAAAAGAAGAAGAAGAGGAAGAAGAAGTGGAAGAAGAAGAAGAAGAAGAGGGAGAAAAAGAATAAGAAGAAAAAGAAGAGGAAGAAAAAGAAGAAGAGAAAGAAGAAGAAAAATAAGAAGGAGAAGACGAAGAAAAAGAAGAGGAAGAAGAAGAAAAAGAAAAAGTGGAAGAAGAAGAAAAAGAAGAAGAGGAGCAAGAAGTGGAAGAAAAAAAGAAGACGAAGAAAAAGAAGATTAAGAAAAATAAGATTAAGAAGTAGAAAAAGAAGATGAAGAAGAAAAAGGAGAAAAAGAAGAAAAAGAAGAAAAAGAAGAGGAAGAAGAAGAAAAAGAAGAAGAAAAAGAAGAAGAATTAAAAAATTTCTTTAGCACAGGTGTGTTAAGAAAATGTTATATTTATCAGCTGATAAAGAATTGAAAAATAAAATTTTTGCCAGCACAGGTATGTTAGAAAAATATTATATTGATATTATATTGAGTGTTCAAGCATTTATTCCAGATTCAATGCAAAATAAAAAGCATTGATGTTTACTGAGAAATGGAGAAAATCAAGGAACTCATAAGGTATGGAATCTTTGATACCCACTTATGTTATGTTATGTTATGTTTGAAGGGACGGATTCAAAGATCCAGAAGATTCAAAGATCCTCACACGTCAACCGAAGCTTATTGTGTGTCCCTAGTACGTTAGTTAGGCAAACCAATACCTGTGCCCTTTACAAGATCCAGGAGTTTCTTCCCTATGCTAACGTCCCATTCATCACCTGGTTGCTTAAAGCCAAACAGAGCCATTCTCCTTGCCCCGAGTCTCTCGCAATCCAGTATGATATGCTTGGCAGTCTCTTCAGACTGATTGCAAAGCCTACACATCTGATTTTCATTTCTGAGTCCGATTGTGTGGAGATGTTTCCTGAAGTGGCCATGTCCAGTTATCAGAGCAATTAGCTGCTTAACCTGACCTCTACCCAGCCTCACCAGCCAGTTGGTGAAGTAGGAGCTTGTGTCTGCTAGCAGCCTTTTGCCAAGTGCTTGGCCTGAGTGACCTTGCCATTGCTGGTGATGTAAGTCCCTGGACCATTTGTTTATTGTGTGGAAGGCAGTAGTTTTGCTTATGCCACAGCTTGGCTCTGGGCCAAAGAATGACCTACTAGAACCTTGCTTAGCAAGCCCATCTGCACACTCGTTGCCACCTATGCCTACATGGCCAGGTACCCAACCAAGATGCACAGAGTAGTGTGTTGCGAGCTTGCTGAGTGTTTTGTGACACTCCCACACCAATTTTGACTTGATTTCATTAGAGTCAAGAGCCTTGAGGGCTGCCTGACAATCTGACAAGATTACTATATGCTTGTCGCAATAGCATCTGGCAATGCCTATATTGGCACAAGCCATGATGCCCCAAATTTCTGCTTGAAAGATAGTACAGTATTGTCCCAGACTTGCACAGATTTCTGTTCTGGGTGATTCACTGTACACCCCATAGCCAGATTTCCCTTCAATAAGAGAGCCGTCTGTGTACCAGACAAGGCTACCTCTCCTGATATAGCGCCCTTCCTCAGACCTCCACTCCTTTCTAGAGCAGAATTTAACAGAAAAAGGTTTAGTGAAAACCATCTCCATACTCATGACATCTGAAGTCATTTCAAGCACAGGGCTATGAGCAACAGCTTTGGTGATTGTGCAATGGCCTGTTCCAGACAGGCCTTCCCTCCATTGGCCTGCGACTTTCAATCGATAGGCTGATTTTCGTGCTTCTGCCTTGATAAAAATATCCAAGGGCAGCAAGCCAAGAGCAACTTCAAGAGTTGCTGATGGGCTGCTCCTGAAAGCTCCAGTGACTAGGAGTGTGCCCATCCTTTGTAAACTTGTGAGTTTGGCTGTAGCTGTAATCTGGTTCACCTTTGTCCACCAGACTAGTGATCCATATGTGACTTGAGGCCTTATTACTGCCTTGTACAGCCACAGCGCTATGTGAGGCTTGATCCCCCACATGGAGCCTGCAAATCTCCTGGACGTCATAAGCGCCCATTTTGCTTTGTGCAGTATATTATTCAAATGATTGTTCCAAGTCAGCTTGGAGTCGATAGTCAGCCCTAGGTATTTGACTATACCTGATACTTTGAGCTGTGTTGGTCCAAGTTTCAACCGGGAGAGAGACTCCAGGTTCTTTTTCCTTGTAAATGGAACAACTACAGTCTTTGAGGGATTTATACTTAGTCCCTCTCCAAGACACCAGTCATTAACAAATTGAAGGTTGACGTTCATGACATCAGCAACAATATTTGTGAACCTTCCCTGTACCATGAGGACTATGTCATCTGCATAGCCCTGGACAAAGACGCCTCTACTAGTGAGTTCACAGAGGAGACCATCCACCACAAGGTTCCACAGAAGAGGAGAAAGCACACCTCCCTGCGGACAACCCTTTGCAGGTATGATCACCATCGATTTGTCTTGAAGATCAGCCCTGATCTGCCTGGAGCGGAGCATGGCCTCAATCCACCTACATATAGCTTCAATTTTCTTTATATAGCTTCTATATAAAGTTTCAATTTTTGCCATTGCTTTAACATACGGATCGGTGAGCTGAGAATTTACACATTTTAACTTATAATTTTGTGATCAGCTGTTTTGAAACAAAAAGTTTATTTTTCATTGTTCATTCAGAGAGAGAGGGTGGGAGGATAGGATAAAGAGGAAGAGAGAGAGAGAGAAAGAGAGAGAAAAGAAGAAGAAGGGGAAGAAGAAAGAGAAGGAAGAGGAGAAGATGAAGAAGACGAAGAAGAAGAAAGAGGAGAAAAAGAAGAAGAAGAAGAAGAAGAAGGTGAAGAAGGAGAAGTCGGAGAAGAAGTAGAAGAAGAAGAAGAAGAAGTAGAGGAAGAGAAAGAAGAAGAAAAAGAAGAAGAAAAAGAAGAAGAGGAAAAAGAAGAAGAGGGAGAAAAAGAAGAGGAAGAAAAGAAGAAGAAGAAGAAGAAGAAGAAGAAGAAAAATAAGAGGAAGAAGAAGAAAAAGAAGAAGGTGAAGAAGAAAAAGGAAAAGAAGAAGTGGAAGAAGCAGAAAAAGAAGAAGAAGAGGAAGAAGAAGTGGAAGAAGAAGAAGAAGAAGAAGAAGAGGGAGAAAAAGAATAAGAAGAAAAAGAAGAGGAAGAAAAAGAAGAAGAGAAAGAAGAAGAAAAATAAGAAGGAGAAGACGAAGAAAAAGAAGAGGAAGAAGAAGAAAAAGAAAAAGTGGAAGAAGAAGAAAAAGAACAAGAAGTGGAAGAAAAAAAGAAGATGAAGAAAAAGAAGATTAAGAAAAAAAAGATTAAGAAGTAGAAAAAGAAGATGAAGAAGAAAAAGGAGAAAAAGAAGAAAAAGAAGAGGAAGAAGAAGAAAAAGAAGAAGAATTAAAAAATTTCTTTAGCACAGGTGTGTTAAGAAAATGTTATATTTATCAGCTGATAAAGAATTGAAAAATAAAATTTTTGCCAGCACAGGTATGTTAGAAAAATATTATATTGATATTATATTGAGTGTTCAAGCATTTATTCCAGATTCAATGCAAAATAAAAAGCATTGATGTTTACTGAGAAATGGAGAAAATCAAGGAACTCATAAGGTATGGAATCTTTGATACCCACTTAGAAATGGCGCAACTCATACTGTGCTTAAACTTATCATCATAGGCAATGCTGTCGTTCAGTATGTAGAAAATCTACATTTAGAATGTATTTTACAAAGTTTAATAAAGTCGCACATTCGTGCGACCCGGGATAACCTAGTTATTCATTAAAACACAATATAATTTCGACAATCGCCATTCCCAATCTCAAGCAAGCTAAATATCTCCAAAAAATAAAATACAGACCTGCTTCATGTATACCCGACATGAACTAATACTATTGGCTGACTGATAGAATGGGAGCCTCTGATTGGCCAAATGTTGGAGGCGTGTCATTGGCTGTGGGCGGAGACTAGAAACGCCTACTAGTGACAGGAATCGCCATTCCCAATCTCAAACAAGCTAAATATCTCCAAAAAAAGAAAAAAACAGAGCTGCTTCGTTTACCCGACTACTATTTTTAAAAAACCCTATTATTTTAGGTGGTTTCCGAACCACCGGGTAAGTGATAATAAAAATGAAAATAAGATGCTGACAAGTTACCAATAGTAAATCATTGCTTATGAATTTTAATAGATTGAAAACGATCAGCCAGTAAAATGTAGGCTCCAAAATACTATACATTAGTAGTCTGCTACTAAATTTAAAGCTCTATGTAAAAAACGTAAGATTTCTCATTTTTTGTAAAGGATCCATATTCACCTATATATTTACGTGCCTTCACTTTCAAACCTGCGGAAATTCCTGCCGTATTTCCAACATTCAATCAGTTTTTGTAGAGGCATTTCAAGTGGAGGAGCACAATAACCGTGCGTGAAAGGCTTTTCTTTTCTCCCCAAACTTCCAATCACTCTCAAACTCCCTTACAATCACTCTCACTCATTCCTTGACACTATCTCTCGTGATTACTCTCTCACACTCATTCTCTCTCTCGATCTTTCACTCATCCACTGATTATCTTTCTCACACTAACTCTCTATCTCTCTCTCTCTCTCTCTCGCTTTCTCTCTCTCGATCTCTTACTCATCCACTCATTATCTTTCCCACTCTCTTTCTCTCTTACGATCTCTCATTCATCCACTCATACTCTCATTATATCACACTCACTCTCTCTCTCTCTCTCTCTCTCGATCTCTCACTGATCCACTCATTATCTTTCTCACTCCTTCTCTCTCTCTCGACCACTCTCTCATCCAAATCACCGGATGACACTTTATACTAAGTCTTTAGTTGTTAGCGCTTGTCGTGCTTGGAATCTACTCCCACTTTCATTTAGGAATCATGAGAGCCGAGCGGGCTTCTCCCTGTCTCTGAGGAGACATCTGTTGGAGAAAATGGCAGCGTCTGTCCGACCTTCAGGCAACTGAATGATCAATGATACTATAATCCTTTAAGGTAGGTTAGGTTATTATCTATTATCTAAATTATTAATCTATTCATTTTTATAATACTTTTTTCAAATCCACAAATTATTTTTAATAATTCATTCAATTTTTGTTTTAATGTATGCATGTAAAATTTTAAAATTTCAATTTATCTCACTTTTTATTCTCACTTTTGAATTGATTTATCTTACTTAGATAACCCGTATTAGACTATTTCATCCATATCAATGTAAATTAGTAGGACATGCTGAGGTAAAAGGTTAAGTGTAAGAATGGCCTCAATGGCAAAGACTTCACCATCTCTTCCCAATGGCCAAGACTTCCCGGAATCTCTCTTTGTGTAATTCATCTCTCAGATCCAAGCTCTATTTTTATTATTTTTTAAACAATCGCATCCATAATTTCTGCTGTACAATACCTTAAAATATATATTTGTTGTATTTATAATATTTTCTATTCAAACTATTCAACCAGTATGTTAACTTTCCAAAATCACTGTACATCACTTCAACTATGGGATCTGAGAGTTGCTAATATGAATAATACTGTTATCATTCATGAACATTGCAAATTTTCACAAATAAAGTCATCTGAATCTGTCTCTCTCTCTCTCGATCTCTCACTCATCCACTCATTATCTTTCTCACTCTCTTTCTTTTTCTCTTACAATCTATTTTTCCCTCATCCACTTGTACTCTCTCTTGATCACTCTCACTCTCTCTCATTCACATACACATTCTCTCTCTTACACGAACTCTCTATCTCTCTTACGAGCTCTCTCTCCCTCAACTCCAGACACACGCAATAGACGTGCACCCTTTATTAGACCCTCAGGGCTTCGGTTGAGGTTGCTGCGGACTATCCCTGAGGTGGATGAAGAAAAGAACTACTGACGACGAAAAAAAAGGAGAAAGAAGGATAGAGGAAAAGGGAAGGGATAATGAAGGAAAGAGGAAAAGGGAGGGGATAGAGAAAGAAAGAGGGAGGGGATAAAGAAAGAAAGAGGAAAAGGAGAGGGTAAAGAAGAATGGAATGAGGAAAAGGAAAGGAGTGAAGCAGAGAGGAAAGGAAAAGAAGATAGAAGTAGGGGAAGAGGAAAAGGAAAAGGTAAAGAAGAATGGAATGGTGAAGAGGAAGGGAGAAATAAGAAAGGAATGAGGTACGGGAAAGGAGAAAGAAGAAAGGATCTACTCACGATGGAGAGGAATGGAGAAATAAGAAAGGAATGAGGTACGGGAAAGGAGAAAGAAGAAAGGATCTACTCACGATGGAGAGGAATGACAAAGAAGGAAAGAGGAAAAGGAAGGGTAAAGAAGAAATAAATGAGGAAAAGGAAAGGATGAAGAAGAAAGGAATGAGGTAAAGGAAGGGAGAAAGAAGAGAGGAACTACTCACGATGAAGAGGAATGACAAAGAAGGAAAGAGGAAGAGGAAGGGTAAAGAAGAAAGGAATGAGGAAAAGGAAAGGGTGAAGAAGAATGAAATGATTAAAAGGAAGGGGATAAATAAGTGAGGAATGAGGTAAGGGAAGGGAAAAAGAAGGAAGGAACTACTTACGATGAAGAGGACCGACAAAGAAGAAAAGAGGAAAGGAAAGGAAGATGGAAGAAGGGGAAGAGAAAAAGAAAAGGGTAAAGGAAAGGGTGAAGAAGAATGGAATGGTGAAAAGGGAGGGGGTAAATAAGGTAGGAATGAGATAAGGGAAGAGAGAAAGAAGGAAGGAACTACTCACGATGAAGAGGAACAACAAAGAAGAAAAGAGGAAAGGAAAGGAAGATAGAAGAAGGGGAAGAGGAAAAGGTAAAGAAGAAAGGAATGGTGAAAAGAAAGGGGTAAAGAAGAGAGGAATGATGTAAGGGAAGGGAAAAAGAAGAAAGGAACTACTCACGATGAAGAGGAACGACAAAGAAGGAATAAGGAAAAGGAAGGGGTAAAGAAGAATGGAATGAGGAAAAGGAAAGGGTGAAGAAGAATGGAATGAGAAAAAGGAAAGGGTGAAGAAGAATGGAAGGGTGAAAAGGAAGGGGGTAAATAAGAAAGGAATGAGGTAAGGGAAAGGACAAAAAAAGACGGAACACTATGAAGAGGAACGACAAAGAAGAAAAGAGAAAAGGAAAGGAATATAGAAGAAGGTGAAGAGGAGGTAGGTTGTTGGATAAAAGGTAGATTCTCCTGGCCAGTTCTCTTCAAATCCCTTCAAATCTATTTTATTGCAGACATGCTTCCTATTGAATCTCAAGTTGGTTCGAGGGAGAGGACTTTCAATACAACCTGTAAATACTTTCTGGGCACGTAGCATTAGAAATGATGGAGAAAAGCCTCACTACTGTGTACACAGTCACAAATCGATTGAAAGGAAGAATGTAAAATTTATATAAAAAATCTGCGATACCAAGATGTTGAAAATTATGAAGGGAAGGTCCATTTAAAAAGAGTTTGGAGCGTTTAGGTCAGTACTGTGTGCACGGCCACAAATTTAACATTCATATACATTCTTAAATTTCTTGTTCCATAATGATCTGCATTGTTAATATTAACTTTTTATTGTAACTTCAACGACTTGCAGTCAATTTTAATTGTGAATAAATAATATTAATACTCGCAAAAACAAACGTTTCCGAATCATGGAGATTCATTTTCAAAGATTCATTTATATACATGTATGATTCCATGATTTTGAGAATGATAAAGGCTTCATTTACAGAGAGTTCGGAATTAGAGAATTAAAGTTCTACTTTATGTTTTTATATCGTATATATATATATATATATGGTATATTTTCAAATATAGGATTGCTAATATATTGCAGAGAAATCAAGTTTATTTATTTTGACAAATAATGAATTATTTACAACGAATAAAGTAAATGCGTATGGCTTTATTGGTGGGGTGACCCTTAAGGGTAGTTCCACCTCGCCGCTTGAGCCATGTTATTGACAACATGGTGGACCTACAATTTTAGGTGGTTTCCTAACCACCGGGAAGTGATTTTACAGCAGAGAACAGAGTCTTCTTTGCTGGCCAATCTTTTTTGCTGGAAAGAATTGAAGTGCAAAAATGGAAGCTAACGTGGTGATTTATCTATATTTGAATGTTTATTAAATTGACTGCACCTCCCCCTCGCTTCAATCTGTGAACTTCAATGTTCCACAAAAAGTAACACATCACAGTTTCTGCTCCTTTTGCTTCAGGCTCAAGTGAACAGTCCTGTTAAACAGCGCCGAAGGTGAAAATCAATTTCAGCATATAATTAGCATGTCCTGGCGTAATTTTAGTTGAACCTGGTAAACAAACCGCTCTATATTTAGTCGCTTGTAAACTTGTAGAGCTCGCCGGTCTCTGAGGAAGCTTATGAAAACTTATCTTCAATTTTTCTATTGTTTTATTTTAGTTGTTGCTCCCGCCACTCAGTCAGCAGTGTTTTTCTACTGAACTATTTACGTCTAGCATACGGATTGATTTCTTGCGAGTTGGCACGCCATTCAAGGCAACCAATAGTAATATCAGGACTTGACCCCGCTTACCTACTTACCACCTAACCCTGGTTTACCTTACCACGCTCCACTGCACTAGCTTTGTTATGTTAGCAAATCGTAACTCACCTATTTGACTTACTTTTATCAGAAAACTAGTTATCCAAACCGATTTCCTTCTAGTTCTAAACGATAGGCTATGTCACGGTTACTGAACTTTGAAATATTGACATGAGAATCCAACTATTTCTTTTTTCTATTTACTTTTTTATTTTTTTAAAAATATTTTATATTTTCTTTAGAAGACTGTTCGACTCTTATGGCAAGACTGGATAAATGGAAGGAAATTCTGTCTCTATTTTATTTTTTTTTTCGGAGGATGAAGCCCACATAGGTCTGAGACCTTTGCGCGGGTAATGAATTGGATGATGGTGATTGATGAGTTGGACCTACAGTATTAGGTGGTTTCCGAACCACCGGAAAGTGATTATACAGCAGAGAACAGAGTATTTTTTGCTGGCCAATCCAATCGGTCACCGTTACAAAGACAGCCCAGGAGTTTCGTAGCTTATCTCTATCTGATTGAACAGATACCTGCTACGGCACTTGGCTATCACTTTTTTGGAGGATGAAGCCCACATAGGTCTGAGACCTTTGCGCGGGTTATGAATTGGATGATGGTGATTGATGAGTTTTGACCTACAGTTTTAGGTCGGTTCCGAACCACTGGGAAGTGATTTTACAGCAGAAAAGTCTTTTTTGCTAGCTAATCCAATCATTCACCGTTACAAAAAGCGTCCAGGAGTTTCGTAGCGTATTTCTGATTGAACATATACCTGCTACGGCACTCGGCTATCACTTCCCTCTATTTATAGGGTCGGAAGATGGTGACCAAAAAGGTTCAAGAAAAGATTAGTTTTTAATAGCTTAGCTATAATGGTACATTTATTAGTACATGTTAGTGTATTTTTAAATTGATTTTAGTCTTTTTATAATAACGCGCTATGTATTCACAATATTTTATCACTATAACTAAAGAAAATAGAATCAATTGTATCTCATTGACGTATAATCCAGGGAAACAAAAATATGTTATATTAAAAGTAATACTAGTATTACCAAGTATTGAAATTCACATGTACAAATAAATTTGACAGTTACTTACAAACTTCAATGTGAGTCTTGAGAGCTGAAGGCGAGAAATCACCCACCTGAGAAGAAAAAATTGCATTAATTCTAAAAGAATTAATAATACATTACTAATAAGCAATAAGACTTGAAGTTGTCATAACCATATTTATTGAAAACAGTGAGATACTAGTTTCGGTTGTTACACCATTATCAATCTTAATCAAATTAAAAACTAAAGTGCAGATTAGCTTAATATATACTGTAGTGTTAAGCACAGATGTATTCATCATTAATATTATCAGCTGTCTTAGTGATGGGAGTTTGTTATTGGATCGAAATAAAGACTCACTGGAGAAAACATTTACTTAAAGGTTGTTGCTCATATTTCATATTCTACTCAACATTACATGGTGTCAGGTGTGGGGTCTTTTAATATGGAAAAAAAAGAACACCAAGAAACCCACAGAAGTTGAGGCAGACATTCATGAAGAAATAAATGATGAAGACCTGAGCAGTGTAGCATCAAAGAGGATACCAGCAACTAGAGGTAAGGAAAGACAGAAGAAAGTAAAAAAACCCTCCAATGAGGATAATACTAGGCCTAATTCTATTCCAGTACCTACTCAAGTAGTTGTGGGGCTACAATCTCAGTTAACTGCACCGGAAAATTTTGACTTTACTAACCCGGCTTTATGGGCTAGGTGGATCAAACGTTTTGAAAGATACAGAATTGGGTCGGAGCTATACCTTAAACCCTTGCCCTAGTGTAGCTATTAATATCTGTGGCCAACCAGTAAAATTCAAAATGGACTCAGGAGCTGATGTTTCAGTTGTAGGGAAACAGCTTGCTCATAATTTGAAGTTGAAAATCAATCCTACAGAAAAAGTCCTTTTTGGCCCTGGAAAAACAAAATTAGAGATCGAGGGAGTTAGTACAGTAAATATTAACTACAAGAATATGTGTTTGAAAGAAGATGTATATATTTTACGAGAACAAAAATTTCCTCTTCTGAGTAGGAATGCTTTGTTAAAACTAGGCCTGATCACATTCAATGTAAACTTGGTAGACATTCAATTCAAATTCAAATTCAAAAAATTTTTATTCCAAAAAAACATGATAAATTACATAATTTTACAAAAAAACTATACAAGGAATTCCTCCACAAAGACCAATCGTCTGCGTGTGGGGAAGAGTTCCATGGACAGCACAGATTATTTTTAAAATAAATAAAAGTACTTTAAAATTATTTATAGAAAGAAATAAACAAGCTTTACAATCATTCACAATAAACGGAAGGATATAGGATCGCAGCGCACGGGCTTCCAGCAGATGAAAAAAAAATCAATGAAGAAAAAAAAAATAATAATAATAAAACAGTATTTACATTAATTCTTCTTTTCCAAGTTTTAGAACAAGTACATGTGTAGGCTAAAAGAATTGAATTACGAGTGTTTGGTCTGCTTGGGCCGGTCATCAGATATAGCGCGAGCGAAGCAGAGCCTCGGCTGCTTCCCAGCCGATGCGGTACAGCCACCTGTCCACTCTCTTTTTGTATACAGGCATACTGCACACCTCTGCCTCTCTAATCTCACTCGGCACGTTTCTATATAATATATGAGCCAAATAAAATGAAATTGTCTGCTCAGACCCATGTATCAGCTGGGGAATTTCGTAATTGTAATTAAGTCTGTGTCGAGTTGCATACCGGTAGTTACAGTTAATCTCTCCTATGATCTCTGTTTTATATTTTTTAATGTGAACTAGTAATGATTTAATAAAAAGCTGTCTTATATTCAAAACTGGAAATTCAGTAAATAGCAAAACGGTTGGGTATCTGAAGTCTTTTTTCAATATTGTTTTGATAATTGCCCTCTGAGTAACCGCTAGCGGTTCCATGACAGTGGAGGAAACTCCACCCCAAGCCAGGATACCATATTGAATCAGAGACTGAGCATAGGCAAAGTAGACGACCCTGCACTGCTCCACGTTCATCACTCTGCTCAGCTCAGTAAAAGCATATATTAATTTTCTGAGCCTACTTTTGACACACTGTACATGTTGCCCCCAACTTAGCTTGTCATCCATTATAACACCTAAATACTTGTAGTGATGCACACGCTCAATTTCGCTGCAATTACAGTCAAGTGACCTTGCGTTGCCACAAGAGTGCATCTTTAGTATCAATTGGCCGGGATCAGCTTGGTTTCTTGTTACTATAGGCATGAACTTTGTTTTAGTAATGTTAACAGTAAGGCAGTTGTGATCAAACCAGTTTTTAATTCTTGCTATGTCCACTGATGCACTACCATAGGCCCCCTCCCAAGTGCCTCCAGTCGATACCATCACTGTATCATCAGCAAACAAAAATACTTTTCCAGTTACATTAAGTTTTGATAAATTGTTGATATAAATTAAGAAAAGTAATGGTCCTAGAGTGCTTCCTTGAACCACACCATATTCAACAGTCTTTTTTACACTGTTTTCTCCATCAATGAAAACAAACTGCTCTCGTCTATTAAAGTAGCTTTTGAACCACTCAAGAGAATTATTCTTTATTCCTATCATTTCAAGTTTAGTGATGAGTTTGGTCCTGTCTACGGAATCAAAGGCCTTTGCCAGGTCGAGAAATGTTACTACAACTTTATTTTTAATTTTTATGTTATTTGAGATGTACTTTGTCATGTCAAAAAGGGCATCAGAAGTATTCTTTGATTCTCGAAACCCATACTGGTCTTTGGAAATCAAATTATTTTCCTCTAGATACTTTGACAACTGTTGCTTTACACACTTCTCGATAATTTTAGACATAGTAACCAATAACGAAATTGGTCTATAGTTAGAAAATTCATTTTTTGGCCCTGATTTATATATGGGAAACACCTTGGCCGTTTTGTAAGCACTTGGGAAATGGCCCACTTTTATGCTCAGATTAACTATATGGTGGATGGGGCATATAAGCGTATCTAAGTTATCTTTAAAAATTCTAGTTGGGATCCCATCACAGCCGGGAGCCGATCGGCCTTTTAGACTCTTGATCAAACGAACAAGTTCCTGCCTAGAGACAGGATGTAATTCAAACACCGTATCCACGGCATGATCCTTGTCTTCTACTCCCGGTGCACCATGGGCCTCTATGGAGCTAGCTAAATTTTTTCCAACTTCTGAAAAATATTGATTAAAGTTGTTACTGATTTCTTTAGTTTTATGTAAATCGATCATTTCCTCGGATTGGGTAAATGCTACTACAGGGAAAGGTTGCTTACTATCTGTACGCCCTGAAATTTCCTTTATGAGAGACCACAGTTTTCTCGGACTATGAGACACTTCCTCAATCCTGTTTTTATAATAGATGTGTTTAGCCTGTTTTATTGCAGAATGTAAGAAGTTTCTATATTGTGTGAATTCATTTTTTAAAATTTGATTGAAAGGTTGTCTATTAAGTTTTTTTCTAAGTTTGTCACGATGCCTGATAGAATTTACAAGTCCCGCACTGATCCACGGCTTGATTTGGGCTTTTTTGGCAGAACATTTTACTCTGGACGACTTTGATTCAATAATTTTATGTAAAATATCAGAAAATTGGTCAGCAGCCATGTTTACATCATTTTG
This sequence comes from Conomelus anceps, assembly GCA_948455865.1. NCBI lineage: Eukaryota > Metazoa > Arthropoda > Insecta > Hemiptera > Delphacidae > Conomelus > Conomelus anceps. Next base: position 28,766,627 of record OX418221.1, on the reverse strand, counting down.
TTCGATTATGCCATCCCAATTTTGTCTACGTAAGGATTTTTGGATTTCATTCCAATTCGTTTTTGTGACAAATTTATCTATATTCGAAGATTCAAGTGTTTTGTTAGATAATAAGTTCAAACATATGGCATAATGATCAGTTACTGATGACTGTAAAATAACAGATGATGCTTTGAAGAAGCGGGGAAGTTTGAGGAAAAAGTGGTCGATACAAGTACCACTGGCCGGCCGTGTGACTTTGTCCAGACAGGCTACAAACCCCGCGCCACTCAGTACATCCAGGTAATGTTCCTCAATAGAGCCGGGCGCAACATTCAGTGTGTCGCAGTTAATATCGCCAGCCAATAGTCGGAGGGAACTACTTGACTGCTCATTACAATATATATCTAGTGCGTCTATGAAAAAAGAGAGGCTAGAATTAGGGCTACGATAGACAGCAAGCAGCTCACATGCTACTCCCGCCCAGTCAAAGGTCAAGGTAAGAGAGGTGGCCAGACCGCCAATCAGCCTCTCACTACAAGACACCGACACCCCGTCATCGATATAAACAACCAACCCATCACACTGATTCAAGTTATTGTAGGATCTAAATAAATTATATCCTGGAATTGCCATTAGGTCGCTTTCATCTTTTAGCCATGCTTCTGTCAAAATTATGCAATTAAATCTATGCTTTAGTCCTTGTAGCATAGTTAAAAATTCATCTATATTTCTACCATAGCTACGGATATTTTGATGAATTACTGAAAACCCCATACGCTCGCGACTCCAACATCCCTCCGAATTAGATATACTATAGAAATTATTGATATCTGTACACTCTGTACATCTAATTAAAGGAAGATCTAGCTGGTCAAAATCATTCCTTATCATTCCACAAATTATTTTTACTAGCCGGCCGCCTGACCGCTGATTTTTACAATAAATTATTCTAAATTTAGCAAACTAGAAATAGTTAACTGAAAAATTCTGAATAAATTCAAGAACTTCTGGAATAAACAAAATGCCAATATCTATTCTTAAAATTAACTATATAATTTAGAAATAAATATATATTCTAAGTTTTAAAAAATAGCCTATCTAATTTTAATATATTAATTGAATTAATGCAATGAAATGAAAATAAGATATGAATATAATGGATGATAATAAAAAGAAATACAAATCAATATTAAACGTAACATTATTTAATACTAATATATATTAACCAAATACCACTCAATAAATCAGTTACAATATTCAAAAATAAATTCTAAATAAGTCATGAATTTTTCTATCCCAGTTATTAGCATAATTAATATTATGGGCGAGGTAAGATTCAGATTTATTTTTGAGATCCGTCTGTCCATTTGTCGATAATAAGCGCATAGTAAGTGGTTGATGAATCAATGGAATTGAAAACAGAAACAATAATAATTACTTGTTGACGATTATTACTGATAAAGATCTTGAGTACAGCATGATAATTATTGTCGGTTCCAAGTTGTTAAAGGTAGCATTCAGCTTTTTCAGTCACGCTGGAATTTCGCTACTATTTTATGTTTATTGTAAATTCATTGCTGCAATTTATCTAGTTCTTAGACAAGAGAGGCAAGCATTGCTATCATCTTGTTATCGAAAGATTATTGTCTCACCTCATCCTGGATGTTAATTTTTTTTATTTACGGTACCGTACTTTGAAATTCAATATCGCACTATACAACATAGTACAGAAGATTAATATATTTTGAAATGGAAACCAGAAAGACAACAAACATCCTCTTGATCATTAAGTTATTAGATTTGTCAAACAAATGAAATAATTAATATAATAAATAACAAATAATAATAAAAGTAATGTACATTTATAAATAATTTTACAATTTATTTAGTAATTTGTCTTAATATGCCTATTCGCTCCATAATACTGTAAATAACCTGAATAATAATTTTTGTTTTCAATAACTACTGCTGGTGGAGTTATATAGATTAGTTGCTTCAATATACTTACAATTAATTAATACGTATTATTCATAGGAAAAAAAGTATATACCTAAATATTCACCTATGAAAAATGATAAAAACTAATCTGCATCAAAACCTCTATATCATAATTATTATTATTATTTTGCTTTACTGAAACATTACTGGCAACTGGAGATTGATTTATAAAATAAATCATTCATAATTATTCATAATACTTATCATTCACCCAAAAAAAAAGATAAATTTATATACCCTTGAAACTTGTAAAATAACAGAAATCCGTATCAGAACCCTTTTTTACTGATAAACTGTTTAAATAAGCTGTTTAACTCTTTTGACTTCATCATCAAATAAGATCAAATGTATTTTATACTGTATGTAAAAACTTATTGCTAACAACTGAGCTAGAGAAAGAAGTCCACACCTCAATCACGGATGGGAGCTCCAAAGTATAAACAAGGTAACCGTGAATAATTAGTAATAATAAAAAAAAGAAGTAATTCTTGTATCAAAATGATTTTAAGAAGGAAAAAAAAACTAACGATCATCGCTCTTGCGCCTAAATACTGACTCCTTGTCATCTGAACCAAGATGTTCTTATGTTGTTTCAAATAATACTACATTTTATACTGTTAATTAAATTAAATTGTTCTTCGATCAAAGTTGTCGTGAATACCCTACTTCAAATAAAAGAAAACAAACATATGATAAGATGAATAAAATAGAGAAAAAATAATAAAAAATTTAAATGTTTCACTTGTGTAACTCACAGTTTCGTAGACTTTGTAATAGATATAATTATCTCACTTGATGCAGCATGGTACTAGAGGATCACTTCATCCTGTTAATTATGTGGAGTCGCCTTGCGAGTGTCTGTGGGCAACGGTTCAGCTGCTGCGTGTGGCTGCTCTGGGGCGGCGGCTGCCTTGTCGCGGATGCCGTCCACTGTGGCCACATCGTGGATACGGAACGCGCGTTCACCCTCCGCTCTCTTTGCCATCACCTTACAGTCCATCGTCCACACCGAAACTAGCAGCTTTTCTTTTATTAACTGCCTTGCTGAATTGAAAATATGCCGAGTTTCAGGAGTCAGTTGCTCGTTCACATAGATCGGGGTATTTGAGAAGGAATTGTTCAAGTCTCTGGCTACTAATGATCCTTTCTGCCTCCTAGCGGCCAACCAGTGGGTTTTAATCAGTTGAGATGTGAAAGAAACAACTATAGATGGCGGTTTACTTTCATCTTTATTTTTCTGGAGCCGATGAGCTGCATTGATATGACTGCAGTGAAATTCTATGTTCAATACTTTGGCTATTTCATTTATTATAAACAGCATATCCTCTCTGTATGTTAAAGGCACACCCGTCACTATAATATTGTTTTTTCTACTGTATTGTTGTAAATCGATCACTTTTCTTTTCATTTGTGAAAGTTCATCTTTCAACTGTTTATTTTCACGACGCATCGCCTCCACTGCTTCACACGCTGTTTCACATTTGTTTGTAACGTTTGCAAATTGTTCTTTAATCTGAGAGATTTCTTGTTTGGTATCCTTGATAACCTCCTGCATTTGGTTGAGTTTCTTTTCGTTAGTATCCCATCTTTTGTCAAAATTATTCCACATTTGTTTGTTTTCACTTCGGAAATCGGCGATGACATTCAACACGTCGTTGTTAGTTGATACTTGACCATCTTCTTTGTAGTTATCGGTTGTTGAAGCACTGTCCTTAGCACAATTTTGACATCTCCATTTCTTATTCCGGGTGGTTACTCCAACACAATTTGGATGAAAGATCCCGTTACAATTCGAGCACATGACAATTTCTTTCGCATTTACTTGTTTTTTACATTTGAAGCACTCATCAACCATGTTTATAACTGTGTAAATTAATCCCTTAAAGTTATTTGTATCGTTTGAATTCAAGATGATTTATAAACAAAATGTATTCAAACTGATTTGTAAACAAAATGCATTTAACCGATTGTTGATTCACGCCAGGCGGCCGGCACAAACTAGTTAACGAACTTTGCTTAGCAACGATAGCAAACGATCCGACCACATCGGCTGCCCGATAAGAACTTACAGCACCGATTCGGTGCCTTCTAAAAACAAATTCTGACTGGACTTGGGATGAGCCCCAAGTTAGAGCATTCATAGAGTTGAAGGAGGCTATTGCAAATGGGCCAGTGTTAGCAAACTACAACAGAAATGCGGACACAAGAATCACAGCTGATGCCTCAGGCTATGGTTTGGGAGCTGTTATTGAGCAACTCCAGGACAATAAATGGCGGCCACTTGCCTTTGCTTCTCGAACTGTAACAGAAACAGAGTCAAGGTATGCTCCAATTGAAAAAGAGGCACTCAGCATAACATGGGCCTGTGAGAAATTTTCTAGCTACATTCTGGGTAAGAGGTTTCAGATTCAAACGGATCTTAAGCCTCTTGTTCAAATAATGGGAACAAAGTCAGACCTCTCAGCTCGACTACAGAGATTCAGATTGCGAATGCAAAATTTTGATTATGAAGTTCTCTACATTCCCGGAAAAGATAATCATACAGCAGACTGTCTATCAAGAATTCTTGAGACCTCAAAAGTTATTGAAGAATCCAATGCCAATGAAGCATCAAATGAGGAACGGTTCATACAAAGCATTATACAGGCTCTGCCATGCTCTGACAAGTGACTGCTGGAGATAAAGAAAGCCCAATCAGATGACTCAGAAGGCCGTGAACTGATAAAATCAATTTCTGAAAATAAATGGAGGAGAAATTTAACCTTTTGGAAGTATCATCATGAATTGGTATTGGAAGACAGTCTGATTGTGAAGGGAAGAAGAATGTTCATACCTAAGGCAATGAGGAAGACAATACTGGAAAGACTACATGAAGGTAAAAGACTACATGATATTATTATTATTATTTACATGAAGGTCATTTAGGGATTGTCAAATGCAGGAAACGAGCACAAGAATCTGTCTGGTGGCCAGGCTGCTCAACAGATGTCCAAGCTACAGTAGAAAACTGTGTAGTCTGTCTTGTAAATCGGCAGCAGCAAAAGGAACCTCTTATGACAACAAATTTGCCAAAGGAACCATGGATATACCTGGCAGCAGATATACTAAAGTGCAACCAAAAATGGTACCTAGTCATCCAGGATTATTATTCCCGTTTTTTAGAACTGATCCAGTTGTATTCACTCACCTCTGCGTCTGTGATAGAAAGAATGAAAAATATCTTTGCCAGGCATGGAATTCCCTTGGAAATTAGGACGGATGGAGGAACTCAGTTTACCTCTGATGAGTTTCGAAGTTTTGCACGAGATTATGGATTCAAAACTTCCACATGCAGCCCCCATTTCCCACAATCCAATGGAGAGGCTGAAAATGCAGTATCTATTGCTAAGAGAATCCTATTGAAATGTCCTGATCCAAACCTGGGTCTGCTGGCTTATAGAACCACAAAGTTAGAATCAGGACTTTCACCAGCAGAACTGCTGTATGGTCGCAAGCTGAGATCGACCCTACCTTGCTTGGACAATTTCAAGCTGGTTGAAAAAGATGAAGTTGAAGCATTTTGTAACCGTGACAATGAGATAAAGGCTCGAAATAAGAAAAATTTTGATGATAGAAGAGGTGTAAAGAAGCTTCCTCCCTTGAAAGTTGGAAACCGAGTCTGGATAAAAGATATGCGCACATATGGGATTGTCAAAGGTGAAGCTGAGCAGCCCCGGTCATATATAATAACACTTCAAAATGGAACAGAGTTGAGAAGAAATAGATGGCATCTCATCCATACTTCTGATATGGCAGAATCAAACGGAGATGAACAACATACTCAAGATATGCCAAACAACTGCCACAGAAAGACAGTCCCGAAATATTAGACCTCCATTAAGATTTCAAACTTAGATGAAACTGTAAAGAATGGAAGATGTAGTGTTAAGCACAGATGTATTCATCATTAATATTATCAGCTATCTTAGTGATGGGAGTTTGTTATTGGATCGAAATAAAGACTCACTGGAGAAAACATTCACTTAAAGGTTGTTGTTCATATTTCATATTCTCATTTCATATTCTACTCAACATTACATATACTAAACACGGAATGATACTATTGGCTGAGGGAGAAAGTGCCTCTGACAAGCTGACCTTCATTGAAGGTGTGTGACTGTAAGCCAAAACAAGACACGCCCACTGGTGGGAGGAACAACAAGCAAAATCAAGAACCAACAACGGGGAACACATAGAAAGCAACAAACAAAAACAAAACACAAGTAGGCTAAAATTACAAAATTTTCAAATTAAAAATTAAGGCTCTCTGAAAGGCAGTCAAGGTCAACCGAGAAAAACGGGAAAGTACCGCTATTGAAATATAGACCAGAATTATGATGAAACCAAGTCAGTTGTATTGAATTGGTTGAAATGAATTTGATCGTGTAAACTAGTACTGGAATTGTTTTTCACCAACCTAGTTATCTCCAAATGCAGTTATCTAATCCTAGTTGACTTCTAAAATATTCAATTGTCCGCCTTTGCCAATCAAATGCAGAAATGTTTAATTTTCTGCGCTGAGTCATAATGTGTGATAGGCTACTCCGCTGACTCAACTTTATTCACAAAACCTTTTGGGTTGAGACTGTTGAGTAACTCATGTTTTTGACTCGGCGCTTGTGATTCTTGTTATTTGATGTGAATAAAAATCAGTCAATCACAGCTATTTCTCACGCCTTCCGATCGGACTCCCGTCGACTCAACAGATAAACAATCGACTACAGTCACTCAACAGAGTCCACACCCTCAACTTACACAACGTACTCAACTTTATACACCAAACATTCTTTTAGTTTCTACCTATACATGATAATAAATACTCTGATTTGAACTTTCTTTGTAGTGGTGAAGGTGATATTGTGGAAGATATCCATAATGAATAATAAGACGAAGTTGTCAGAACCACATGTATTTAAAATAGTGAGATACTAGATTCGGTTGTAATACCATTATCAACCTCAAACAAAAACAGTCTCAGAGTTTGTGAGATTGATAATGATGTAACAACCGAAACTAGTATCTCACTATTTTTAATAAATGTGGTTGTGACAACTTCGCCTTATTACTCATCACTCTAATTTTTTTTTTTTTTTTTTTTTTTTTTTTTTTTTGAGGATGAAGCCCACATAGGTCTGAGACCTGTGCGTGGGTAATGAGTTGGATGATGGTGATTGATGAGTTGGACCTACAGTTTTAGGTGGGTTCCGAACCACCGGGAAGTGATTTTACAGCAGAGAACAGTGTCTTTTTTGCTGGCCAATCTAATCGGTCACCGTTACGAACGGGACCTACGAGAACGCAGCTTATCTCTCTGATTGAACAGATACCAGCTACGGCTCGTGGCTATCACTTCCCTATTAAATTGAAACTGATGAGTAGAGTAGTCACACGTTGACTACAAACATTTCAAGATTAATATTTATTATTTGATGGACATGGCTTTAGTTTATGGATATTTCTGGTGACATCCATGTCACAGACGACATGAGCGTGATGGCTGACATAGGAAGCCGTTTAGTCGGTCCATTTCAGACGTGACCATTTTATGGCGAATATCAGGCTAACGTGACACCATCACTACCATCCTCACCAACACCACCACCGCCACCACCACTACTACCCTCTCCAGCACCACCACCCCCACTACCTTCCTCACCAACACCACAACCACCATCACTACTACCCTCTCCACCCCTACCAGCAGCAGCACCACCACAAAAGCCGTCTATTATAATCGAAACTAATGGGCTGGACATGGATTTGCTGGAGAGCGGTCTTACAGCTGTTTGTCAAGTCAGTTCTCAGTGCAGATGCCGTGCTTTTATGAGCTTATGGTGAGCCAACCAGGCAGAAGGTTGTGTTCGAAGGTTTGTGAATAAGGGACGAAGGGATGGCGATAGTGAGGGACATGGATAGGGTTTGAGAGAGGGAGGGAGAGAGATTGACAAGGAAATCTAAAAGCAAAAAGAGATTGAGAAAGAGAAGGATGGAGGGACAAGAAAAGCTAGTGAAGGAGGAGACAGGGATTAAGAGAGAAAGAGAGAGAGAAAAGGAGAGAGGGACAAATAGGAACAACGAAAGCTAATGGAAGAAGGGATAGGGAATGAAAGAGAAAAGGATAGAAGGGCGAATAGGGACAAGGAAAGCTGGTGAAAGAAAGAAGAGGGATTACGAGAGAGAGTGAGAGAGATATTTGATATTTACAAATGAGAACTTATGAGAGAAAAGAGAGAGTGTGAGTGTGTGTGTGTGTGTGTGTGTGAGAGGGAGAGAGAGAGGGACAAATAGGGACTGGGGAAACTAGTAGAAGTAGGGTAGGAGAGAGAGAGAGAGATTAGATTATCTTTCTTTATTCATGTAGATTTACAAATTATGCATATGAGTGGTTAAAAACAAAATTAACACCATCACAGATATTATATTGAACTCAGATAATGCAACGAATTATGTACAATGATCTCATTTGAATGATCTTAATGATATAAACTATGGTGATGACAATCTAAGTGATGCAATTACATGAAGTGGCGAAGTTTGGACAAAGATTCGTCCATTCTTGACACTTGACCAGAGAGAGAGAGAGAGAGAGATTAGATTACTTTATCCATGATAAATTTACAATTTTTTTTTCAAATGAGTGCTTACATACAATATTTTAACATCACATAGAAAGTAGACCTGGTTGATAATATTTACATTTTGTTGGAAATATTAAAAGTGATCTACTGGGTAGAGCTAATAAAATGAAATTCTAAGTGATGCATTTACATGAAAAGGCGAAGTTTGGACAAAAATTCGTCCATTCGAGCACTCATTGAGAACATTTGGTTTTCGGTTTTCTTAAACTCAGAAAAATATTGACTTAATTCGATTGACTTCAGATTATAGAGTGATATTACATTATAAATTGCTAATTTAGATGAGAATGTATCATAAAGTGTTTTAATACTAAAAAGTAAGATTTGAGAAAGACATTAGCAAAAAATGATTAAAATAATAGTAGTTTATGCAACGATTTTATTTTGACCCTTATTAAGGCACGAGTTAGATGTAAGTTATAACACGAGCGAATGCGAGTGTTATAAATATCTCACGAGTGCCTTAATGGCCAAATAAAATCGTTGCATACACTATTTTATCTACGACCACTAGTATACATTTAATTAAAACAATTTCATTTTACCTGTGGCCGTTCAGAGATACCTAACCTCTCGTCTCAAATATGAGAAGTTATAGTAGATTGTTAGGTTAAAGTAGCTGGTGTAGCAGTTCGATGAAATCAGCTGATAGTTTCACAATATTGAATTACGATATTGATTCCATCAAAAATGCTTCTGATTGGTCCAGAACCCGTGTTATAATGTAGAACCTGTACTATAATGAGCTCTTTATGCAACGGGTCTCAAAAAGCATTTCGAAAAGACAGCTGTTTTGGCATCAATTGTGAAACTGTAATGTATACATTATGACATGGTCGTAGATAAAAACTCATAAATAGAATGATTATGAAGATGATATGAATGTTGATGGGAGGAGATAGGGTGGTAATCAGAAATGATTATTTTGTACAAATATTCTTAATGTATTGAGGTGAGTGTTGAGAGTATTGAGGGGTGAGAGAGAGAGAGAGAGAGAGAGTGAAGGGGAGAGAGGGAGAGACTTGTGAAATGGGAAAAGGATGGAGAAATTTATATTAAGGAAAGCTAGTGGGAAAGGTACAATGATGAGGAAGAGAAGGACAAGGGACAGAGGAAAGGGACAGTTATCGATGGCCCAATAGATATTGATGACGCTCGGGCCCTTTCATTAGAACCGATATCATGATAGAACGAACCATCCATCACCACTCCGGCCACCGTACATAGACTTAACGAGTACAATAGATCAGGAAAGAATTATTGTGCAATGGAGGAGTGAGAGTGAGGGAAAGCGAGAGAAAGAGAGGGAAAATAAATAGTTGTGAAAATAAGAGAAAGGGAGGAAAAAAGGAAGTGAGTGCGAGGAAAATGAGTGTGAAGAGTGTGAAGGAGGAGTGTGAAGATTTTGAAACAGGAAATAAGTGTGAAGAAAAGGCTGAAGTAATGAGAAATAAGTTCGATATGTGAGAGTGAGACAGCAGAGACAGAAAATGTGATACTAGGCCTATAATGACTATCTTTGAGCCTCTCTAAAATATTTTTTTTTTTTTAGGATAAATCCCATATAGGTCTGAGACCTGTGCGTGGGTAATGAATTGGATTATTGTGATTGATGAGTTTGACCTACAGTTTTAGGTGGGTTCCGAACCACCGGGAAGTGATTTCACAGCACAGAAGAGAGTCTTTTTTGCTGGTCAATCCAAATGGTCACCCTTGCAAAGAGCGCCCAGGAGTTTCGTAGCTTATCTCTGATTGAACAGATACCTGCTAAGGCACTCGGCTATCTCTTTCCTTTTACTCTTATCTAACAGCCTTTTAAGCCTTATGGGTAAGTAAAACTTGCAAACAGTAACGTTTAAATTCTTAGCAGTAGGCTAAAACTGAAAAGAATGAATGATTTCAGCACTACCAATATACACATTACACAAACACAATACACATTTGATACGTATATTATTATAGAGTGATTATAAACCGCAATGTATTACAAACATCACGTACAAAACATTGCGCATTGTACATTGTAGATGGTGGCAATTGACAGTATAAAAATTATAAACTATTATCAAAGATAAATCAAGTCAAAGATCAAAGATGTACTGTATTGTAAGTGAACAGAAAATGCTGTGATTGTATGATGTTGGATTCCAGATATAATAATTTTATTATTGAGTCACTTATCAATTCAATTATTTGATGTTTATTCAAATTAAGGTTAATTAATTTGTTCATAAACAGTGAATTTATTAAATTAAAAAGTAGTAATATTGTGTATTTGGTATTTTTTCTTTTAAATCTGAGAAATTAGATATGACTCCAACGTGATGCATCAACATAGGAAGGCTAATTTTTCATTTTATCATTATATTTACATCGACCAACATTAAACTCTCGTTAAAAATTGAACACCCATTAGTTAATACATGTCTATTTCACGTTGAAAGGTCATAAAATAATGATAAAATTGCAAGGAGAAAGCGTCAGGTGACACGCAGAATAACTATTGCCGTTTACCGGTTATCAATAAAATGCTAGTGGGGCCAGAGGCAAGGTCGTTGACAGTACAGCTTTGTATTGTCACGCAGAAGATTTGGATGCGCGCGCAACCAAGCTGAGAGGAGAGGAAAGAGAATGAGAGAGTGTGATAACAAAGAGAGAGAAAGGGACAGAATGAGATAAAGGGCTGAAGCGGTTGTGGGAAGGGGAAAAATGATTGGGAGGGAGCGAGAGAGAATATGAAGGGGGAAAAGAAGGTTGAATGAGAAGGGTGGAGAGACAAGAGGAGGAGAGAAAGAGAGAAAATAAGACAGTGAAAGAGTAAGAGAGAGCGAAGGACAGACTGACAGAGGAAGAATGAAGGGGAAGAGAGAGGGTGAGTGAGTAGAGTCTGAGTGAGGGAGGAGAAACAGAAAAGAGGCGAAGAAGGAAAGGTGGTTTCCAGTTTGCCGAAGAGGATAAGAAGAGGAGGAGGAGGAGAAGAGGAGAGGAGAGAGAGAGAGAGAGGGAATGATATCGGAAAACAGAGAGTGAGGAAAGTGTAAGAAAGAGAGAGAGAGAGAGAGAGAGAGGAATGGAGAGTGAGAGGTAGATAGAGGAGAAAGAGTGAGAAAAAAGGGAGGAGAAGAACAAGGAAAGGTAGTTTCCAGCTTGAAGCGGAGAAGAGAAAGAGAGAGTGAGAGAGAATGTGATAAGAAAGAGAGAGAAAAGGACAGAGCGTGAGAAAGAGTGAAGGGGAGGAGAGGTAGAGGAGAAATAGAGAGAGAGAATGAGTGTCATAAGAAATAGAGAGAAAAAGACAGAGCCAGAGAAAATGTGAAGGGGAGGAGAGGTAGAGGAGAAAGAGAGAGAGAATGAGTGTGATAAGAGAGAGAAAAGGACAGAGTAGGAGAAAGAGTGGAGGGGAGAAGAGTGAAAGATAGAGGAGAAAGAGAGGGAAAAAGGACAGAGCGAGGAGGAGAAAGAGAGAGAATGAATGAAATAGTGTGTGAGAGAAAAAGAAAGACAAGGAAAGATAAAGAAAAGAAAAAGAGGAAGGGACGAGCGAAAAGGAGAAGAAGAAGGAAAGCTAGTTTCCCGCTTGGTGAAGCGGTCTTCCGCAAGGGATGTGGCGGGGAAGCCGTGGAAAGAGGGTCGGCAGGAAGAGGGGATTTGAAAGAGGGGAATAAGGGAATGACAAGGGAGTAATAAGGGAATAAGGGAGGGAAACGTCCCTCTGTGCTCATCAGTGCACTGGGCTTGATGACAGCGTGCATCCACAGCTCGATAAGTAGCACACCCAGTCCCCACAATGTTAGTTCCCCACAGCCATAGCCACAGGCCTCATGAAAGCTAAGGGGATACCATTGCTCTGCAAATATTGTTGGCGCACCAAGTTGGTGACAGCGGCCTGGACTGTAGCAGAGAAAGATTTGAAAACAGAAGTTGGTGGCAGAGGAATTTGTTTTTAGATTATAAAAGTTTAAGACCCGTATTTTTTGCTTGTTTGTATTTGCGGAAATAAAAATTATTTATTATTATTTCTTCAGTGTCTCTTGACTCAAGGGACTCTTGAAATGTAATGTATTTATAATGAAGCAATAAAAGTCCCTTGAGTTTAGACACACTGAAGGAACGTTCATAAATACAGGCATAAAACTCATAGCAAACTAGCAAAGCAACAGCACCTTAGAAAATAAACCGATACAACGGAGTATCCAAGGACCCGACAAATCTACGTAAAATAATTAATAATACTGTAATTATTAATATTCAATTCAATTCAATAATCTTTTATTTGTCATCAGGGCCATGCCCTATACAGAGTTGCACTACTTAACAATCATGCAAAAATTACAAATATAAGAAAAATAACAATACAAATTAATTCTTTGACTCTTCCAAGGTTAAATTCTGATTTTGATTCCTCTATTTTTTATCATAATATTTGAGACAATATATTTTTTGTTATGTTATAACTGCAACAGTACACAAAGCATGACTAGAAAAAATAAATAATGAAACAATTATCAACAGCACAGCACAAGTATAACAAGCACAGCATTAATAGACAATAATTTATCAGAACTACAGTTTATGTACGAAGTGAAATTTACAGAGAGTCACAAAAATAACAGTTTAACAAGCACAAGAATAAAAACAACAATAAACGCTATTAAGTATTAGAAATCAATAAGTATAACAAAACCAACAGAATAGATGACTCAATCATAACAAACCAGAGGATAGCCTCTTCTTTCCAGTGAATCAGTGATATAGGAGTAAATACTACTTAGTATTTTACTCATTGTAAAGTTCGATAACAACATCAAGAGTTTATCCCCCTCATTGACTATATTGTGTACAAAATCAGCAATGTATTTCTCCCTAATCTCCTGATAAACCGAACAATTGAATAGAAAATGTAATTATTAATATTATTATTATTATAAGTTGTGCTGATAGAACGATAAACTAATCCTGAAGCTAACCAGAAAATCCATACTTGTAGGCGATGATTGCGACTGTGAGTACATAGTGGAGTCATACAAATAAATTCATGTTGAATATCTAAAGAATAAAATACGAAAATTCATATATGCCTTTAGATTGTTGAATGCTGTCTTAACAAAAAAAAAAGAGATGAAAACTGTATACTTCGCCTACGTACAGTCGCTGTTGTCGTTCGGTATCATTGCATGTGGAAGAAGCTTTGGAAATGTTTTCGATTCTATATTCATAATTCAGAAAAAGATATTAAAGGTTGGTTATGGTAAATGTACCCGCCACCCAACTGATGCCTTATTCCGGGAAACATCCGTCCTCACTGTGCGTCAATTGTTTATTAAAATTATTTCTTACTCATATTTTCAAAAACTTCAATAGAATTTTCCAGGTAGTTTCGCAATGTCACAATACTAGATATCCTTCTCATACTGGTATCGAGACTCTGAAATTAAATTTTTCTTTCTCAAAAACAAATTCTTTCTATATTTCTCAGGTGATTTACCGTAATATATGTAATTTTTTTAGTCACCGGCATCTATTTCAATCACCTTCTTTGTTTATATTCACACAGCGCATAAAAAAGTGGCTGCTTGGGTCACCAATAGAAGAGGCTGACCTTATTATAAAAGCAAATTATCAGCTCCAACGTTAATAACTAATTGACTAACTGACTGACTAACTGAATAATCGACTGGCTGACTGATCAACTCACTGACTCAATGACTGACGTTTCGTCCAAACACTGTTCACCCCCCACTCTGTAGAACCGGCCATCTCGAAAAAACCTTTCAAAGCACGTGATAAAGCGCTATTGTGTCCTGGAATATCACCACTAGTGGTGTTGTATGTTTGTTGTATTTATTCACTTTTTTCAATTCATTCTTCCTGAAAATTCATTAATGACTTTGGTCCACAAATGTATTTTAGATGGCAACCCAGCGAACGCACAGGCATATATAGCCTATGTTTGCTGATTCCTTAGGACCAGCTTTATTAATTATTTGGAGGTACATTTCATGTTATAGGCTAAATAAGTGGTTCAAATGAATCTTTATATAACGTCTGTATTATGTATGTATCATGTACAATTTTTGAATGGAATAAATTTGATTTGATTTAATTTAATACAACGGAGTGGATTTAATCCAAGGACCCGACGAATTTACATAGAAAAATATTATTATAAAATGTGCAAGAAGGAATATGCACCATCTAACTTCTTAGATTTCTATAAAACTCATTTATGACTGGTAAACCCAATTCACAAAATGATGCACGTCGGCAGTTCTTGAAAAAGAGTTTTGTTTCTTCTTCTTGTTCAACAAGTCTCATAATATATCATGCCTCATTGTTTCCTCTCTGTTTCTTTTTTTTTTAATTCCATGATTTTAAATAATTTAAGAAAATATTTCAACATAATCAAAAATGAAAACATCATTGTTTGCTCTGTTAACATAAAGTTGATAATTGGGCTAAACAACAACCTTCATTATATTCTTCAATTTTTTCGTTTTATAATTGGGCTAAACAACAACCTTCATAATATTCTTCAATTTTTTCGTATTCCAAATGAACCAGCTGTACAATGTTTTGATTTTAACTAGCCAAAAATAACATAATATAGTGGAAATTTGTTTTACAACATAATTATTTTTATATTCGACCCCCGAATTCCAAAATCAATAGCGATCTCACTTGGAATATGAGGAAGCTATTTAATATCAAGTTTCAAGAGTCTAGAATCTTCCTTTCAATCGCTAGAGCACAAACGGACGGACGGACAACGGCACGATAAGGACCTGCTGGGTCCTTAATACATGAAAAATATATTCAATAATAACTTTTATTATCAATTAGCATCCCACTATAGAAACTAAGAAAATATGATTCCTGTGTTTGTGTGAGTGTGTGTGTGTGAGTGTATGTGTACGCACCTAAAAAAATCAAATACCTTCTATGTTTTACTGTTAGAGGAAAACTGAGTAATCCCTTAATCTGGGAACAGCTTTCGTGGGACAAAAAATTATTGTGTGTGAGCGTGGATTGCTAGAGCGAATATTACAGTTGATTACACGAGGGAATCATTTTATAAACGGATCCCACCATCACCATATGACCACAGCTAATGAATAGTTCTTTCCCTTTTTATTTTTGAAGAGGAAAAAAGTTTCAGAAAAGCGGCTTTGCGGGGAAAAAGTTCGTTTTTTTCTAATTGAACCGATTTCCAGTGGCGGCTTCACCCCAATCTGCGATTGCAATTAGATAACCCCGTTAATTAATTGGGGTTGCCACACAGACCGCCCTCATTTGCCTTCGGGTTATCCAGATTCCACCAACCGCAGAGGGGAAACTTCTGCTTCTAGAAACTTCCTCTCTCTTTCATAATATAATTGGGTAAATAGCGTTAAGCCCGCTTATCTTTCTAACTCAAACTTTAATACCAGTTAAAGGAGTTTTGACAACTCAATTTACCATCGAAATTTGAGTATTTACTTGGAAATTTGAACTCAAATACTTTAAATTAGAACTCTTATAATCTACAGTTGCCAGATTTCAACTCAAGTTTCTTCGTCTTCTAGTTAGTCTTTTTTCAAATGTTTTTCCTCTTCCCAAGAATTCGGTTTCTTCTTTTTACTTTTGTCCTCCTCCACCCCTTCTCCTCCCGCCCCCTCTCGAGATTATGGGCCGTATTTATGAACATTCCTTTAGTTTCTATTGACTCGAGGTACTCTTCAAATGTAATGTTTTTATATAGGCATTTCAAGAGTCCCTCGAGTCAACAGACATTGAAGGAACCGTGTTTTATAAATAAATTATGAATTTTGTCCAATAACTATAATCTAATTTTGTAGTTTTCAACTACAATAATAATTAAATAATTGTTGAAAATTGTTGAGCAACAAGGAATAATCAGTGTGAAAAAATGTGTAATAGTGTAAAATCAGTGTATATATTTATATTTAATTCGGCCAACAATAAAAATAGAAATGCGAAAACTCGAAGAATGTTGCTATCACTGCTGGAGATAGAACTTGATGTTTATTCATTCCAATAATTTGTAAGACACACCTTGCTTTTCAACTTCAGCTCACTAATTCAATAAGGATACTCTATAACTACATGGAATATTAATTCATACTACACTAACACAAATAATGCAATTAAAACTTTCAACTTGAATAATTATAGTTAGTGATATAGGCTTGGGAATTCTTTTTTCTTTTAATTGCAGATGATGCCCACATGAGTTTCGAGACTTGTGCGTGGGTAAAGAGGTGAATCATGAGAAAAATCCATGACTGAATGAGATTCGAACCCAAGGCTGCAGAAAACAAAGCCAGCCAGAGTCTTATCTTATCACAGACAAGCGCTCAAACCAATTAGGCTTTACGTTTTAAATGAGAAGAGATCAATTTTTAATTACTTTTTAAGCCCGGTTGCACGAAAGTCAATTAAATTTAATCCCCGTGGAATGACGTCATTCTATGGAAATTAAACTTAATGGAGAGAATTTTGTTGCACAATGGACAATTACAAGCGATAACGCCGATTAGGTTAACCGGCATAAAATATATTTAACCGCCCGATCACTGATGATTAAATCTTACTAAGGCCCGTTAAGTTACATTTTATAGGTTATGTGTATTGTACCAGAACACGGAACTGCAATTAGGTCGTAGGTGTAAAAACCTTTCAAAGTTAATAAAATCTATTAAGAATATAATAATATTGAAATAGTTGAAAAATTATTCAAATAATTCACAATGAAATGATTCTAATTCATCTTTTTTCTCAACTTTAGAATCAGCTGTTGATGAAATTACAGTGTAGCCCCAGATTAACTAATTAACTAATGGATCTTTGTGCAACAAAAATAAACCCATTACGCTTACGACGGTTAGTTAGTTAACTAACATTAAACTCCTTATTTAATTGGCATTTATGCAACTGGCCAATAGTCTTCTAATATAGGGGTCGATAAATACTCGAGCACTCGAGTTTTTGGAATTTTGATAATCTTGTTTTGATTATTTTGATCAAATGAGGACCTACCAAACCCTATGTGTTTCACTACAAGTTTCTATAGCTAATCTCATAAGATACTAGCAATCTTCCAAACTGTGTTTGCTAGCTAAACCGCAAATCCTGTGGATTCTGTCCTAAGCATGTCAATAAATACTTGATACCCTCAGAATGATCTAGCTGTAAAGCAAGGGCTTAGAATAAACACATGATAAGCTGCACTATAATCACTGTTAGCATAAGTAGCTGGCTATCGAGAATCTAAACACTCCAGTAGATTGAAAATGGAAGACCCTGTTAAGCCCTAATCCATGGTTAGATTACCACAAGAAGTTTCTGGAAATAGAGAGGGTGCCAAATTCTGCTTAATATTTAGATGGCTAAGAACAATGGATAAACCCCTAACCTTGGTATCCTAAAATTTATAATAAAAACTTTAAAAAATTCTTTAAGTGGAAATTATGACTCACGTTATGGTGTGACGACCGTTTTTTTTTTTGGAGGATGAAGCCCACAGGTCTGAGACCTGTGCGTGAGTAATGAATTGGATGATGGTGATTAATGAGTTGGACCTACAATTTTAGGTGGGCTCCGAATCACCGGGAAGTGATTTTACAACAGAGAACAGTCTTTTTGCTGGCCAATCCAATCGGACACCCTTACAAAGAGCGCCCAGGAGAACGCAGCTTATCTCTATCGTTTCACTCTGTTGTTAAGAGCATCGTCAGACGCTCTATAATATAGGCTATACCCTATTATATAGGCTACTAGTAAACAAGATGGATCGTCAACAACCTAAAATTTATCTTTTACTGTCATATTTCCATTTGTGTAAATTTTCAAATTATTTTATGGCACTAGTTTTGCATTATTTTCCCCCTCTAAAATAATCTCACGTAACATTCAACAGATCAATCACCAACCAAATCCATTACCCATGTCTCAGACCAAGCTATGTGGGCTTCACCCTCCAAAAAAAGAAAAGAATAAACTCATAGATTTCCATTTTTCTGCAAACATTTCGTGGATTATATATGGTATTAAGAAGAAAAACAGTCTAATCATTTAAAGAATAATACATAAGAACTTGCTACTTTCAAAAGGATCTGTCACGTTACAAAAGAGTCACGATCTGTCACGTTACTATTGTGTAGTATTATAATTAATTGACAAAATTGCTTTTTCCTAAAACTGCTCGTAAAGTAGTTCTTTACGTACTGAAAACTAATTGTAAAATACCTCTTTACCGCTCCGCAAGCGGTAAAGTACTATACGCTCGACAGCTGTTTTCTTTACGCTTCTGTTCTGATTTTGATGTCTTCTCATTGGTGGATCACGGAATCCGTGAAATTTTCATAACCTCAATCTCCGCTATGTGTTGCGCAGTAAATGTTTTGGCTCGAGCGATAAAGTCGCGCTTCACGCTCTTAATACATAAATAACTATTTTTGAAGAAAATGCAATAAAAATGTTTGCTTAAATGAGTATTATTTATTCATATTTTCATGAATTTAAACATGTAAAACTTATAAAATTCTAATTTATCAATTTCAATTAGTTCTGCATGTCTCTAAGTGAATTCCACTCGCAGTTTTTATTTTTATTGCTGATGATCCCAAAAAAGTTCGAGACTTGTGCGTGGGTAATAAGGTGAATTTTTACACATAGATGCCAGACGGAGGAGCGGGATTCGAACCCACGACCGCTGAAACGACAGCAAGCTGAAGTTGCGACGCCTCAACCAACTGCGCTAAGCGGCCCGCCAGTTAAACATGAATCAACAAATACTAATGGAGCCCGTATTTATGAACATCCCCTCAGTGTCCCTTGACTCGAAGGGTCCTTGAAAGGTCTATACAAATGTTACATTTCAAGAGACCCTCAATCAAGAGAAACTGAAGAAAGGTTCAATCATGAAATACGGCCCTAAGATTAAATTTGATTTATTGCATAAAATGAATAATAGCTCATAGAAAATCGTCACCATATTTTGAATATTTTAAAAATATAACGTATTTATAAGCATTTCAAGAGTCATTCGAATCAAGAGAAAACATTACTATTAGATGCGTAACTCCGGGATCCGCTGTGAAGTCACAGCGCTAGTATCGCCCGCTTCTAAATCGGGCAAAACCACGAAAATTTCTAAAGCGGTAATGGAAAAACCCCGTATTTGGCAGTGCTAAAATGACTTGTTTTGTGATATGAAATGATTTTTTAACATGATTGTTTCATGTAGTGATTATGGATGTACCAATCAGTGCAAGTCTGGTGGAAATATTTATTTTCAAACAAGTAATTTTATCTTTTTATTGTCTATGTGCAAGCGTAGCTTTACAAGATTGTTTTCTGCTTCCTCACTTTTATGGTTTTTTTTTAATTAAAAAATAATGTACTACCATATTCGCCACTTCAATCTTGTTCTTATAAGCATTAATTACTCGTGATATACCATACAGTAATTTATTAAATAACTCTTATAATCAAGCGATTTTGCTTGAACTGCAATGACATTGGTGTGCATTCTTGGGCTTCTCAATATGAATTTATATAGGAGCCTACTGAATTTTGAAGCATGCGGTATCTGAAAATATATATATATTTATTCATACAGTACATTTATATTTCCTTTGGTGTTGCAGTTCGTTAATGATATATAGAAAAATCTTCACTAAAGAGTTTAACATCTACATATTTGTGTGATGGCAATTTCGCATTGTTGTAATGCTACCTCAGACACAACTGGAGGCCTACTGCTGAATCAAGTTTATGATGATTTTTATAATTCAGTATGTCTGCTCCACAAGATAGCCTATTATTGTTATTTTAGTCAAAATTTGAAAAAAGCTGGATTTCGATGTTTGCTTTATTAAAATATCTACTATTCCCGAATTTTCTTAGAATAAAAATGATATAATCGAAATCAGGGAATCACATACCACAAATAATATTGCTCTAGAATTTTTTCTTTATAAAGATTGAGAAAATTAGCATATGAAATTTTGGCCGCCATCTTGGAAATATTTCGTGAAGCGAGCGTTTTTTGAGGTGCGAGAGTTCAGATTCGGAT
Organism: Conomelus anceps; assembly: GCA_948455865.1. Classification (NCBI taxonomy): domain Eukaryota; kingdom Metazoa; phylum Arthropoda; class Insecta; order Hemiptera; family Delphacidae; genus Conomelus; species Conomelus anceps. Next base: position 28,745,894 of record OX418221.1, on the reverse strand, counting down.
TCAGTGCGTCAAAGTACATAGGAATATGCTGAGAAAAAAAATTACTGTATGTTTTTCCTGAAATCACATACTTATGATACTGCTTATGCACTGCTCTGAGTTTGAAATTGGCTTGAGCCAGAAAAATCTGGAATGTCAAATTATTACTACTATATGTAAGACAAAATCATGGGCTATTTTTCAAAAAAAGAATTATTGAAATCCATCCAGAGAGTTGCGAGAAATCTTCAAATGAAAATTGACTTTTTCCCATAAGAGCCTGTGTTAAATTTGAACTTTTGCCCGACTTGGCCTTTTCCCGCCTGAAAAAAGTGGTTTCACTATGCCTTCAACGTTAGAGTTACGCATCTAGTAGTATATATCAATGAGAGAAACTGAAAAAGGTTCATACATACGGCCATAAGATTGAGTTTGATTCATTGTATGAGATGAATAATAGTAGTTTATATATATATATATAGCCTATTTTATATATATTTGAAACAGTAAATTTAATAAAGAAAAATGAATCAATGTTTTTATAGGGGTTCCATGGTTCATTCTCATAACACTGGGTACAGAGATGAACTTAGAAATAAAACTCATCGCACTGCTCTCTACGCAAATGGAGTTAGAGATTCAAGAGTTCAACTTTTTAATGTTTTACCTTAGACTTCCTCAAAAATAATTTAAAGACATTTTCAAGAGATAGCTAGAGGACTGTCGTTTCTATTCAAGCCAAGAAAATAGAAAGTATTATGAAAACAACTAAATTAATATAGCTTGTATGTAAATAATAAATTTAAATTTAACAGTGGACAAATCCAGATGCCCCCATGATGGGAGGCCAGTGGATGCTTAAATATCTATTTATCTATCTATCTAGTAAGCACAGAGTACTTTCTTTGTAGTGGCGAAGGTGATATTGTGGAAGGTATCCATAATGAATATTAAGACGAAATTGTCACAACCAAATTTATTAAAAAATATTGAGAATCTAGTTTCGGTTGTTATACCATTGTCAATCTCAATCAAATTAAAACTGAAGTACAGAGAAGCTTAATATATACTGAACATGGAATGATACTATTGGTTAAGCGAGAAAGAGGCTGACCTTAATCGAAGGTTGTGATTGGCTGACAAGTCACGCCCCCTGGTGGGAGGAGTAACAAGCAAAAATACGAGTCAAATTAATAACTAAAAACTGTGAACATATAGAAAGCAACAAAGAAGAAAAATACGTAATAAGGCTAGAATTGAATCAAATTAAAACTAAATAAATAGTTTTTAATTTTTAGTTTCTAAAAACTATCTTTAGTTTCTTAAGTAAACTAATTTTTTAGTTTTAATTTGATTCAATTTTGGCCTTATTACATATTTTTCTTCTTTGTTGCTTTCTAGATGTTCACAGTTTTTAATTATTGATTTGACTCGTATTTTTGCTTTTTACTCCTCCCACCAGGGGGCGTGACCTGGATACGATGGATAACGGTACCTTATCTTGGCCCAGTATCTGATAAATTAGGGAAAGAATTGAAAAAGAACGGTTTTCAAACCAAACCTACATAGAAGAGTTTATTTGGATGTAGTAAAGACAAAATTGATATCTGGGATAAAAGTGGGGTTTATAAATTGAATTGCGATGATTGTAATGCTTGTTATGTGGGTCAGACCGGTAGAAGTTTCAAATGTAAAATAAATGAACATATCAGGGTTTGGAAAACCTAAAAAGGAGATTCAAATTTTGCAGAGCATCTCATTAATAATGGACACAACTTCAAGGCTGAAGAAAATGTTGAATTTCTGCATTTGATTGGCAAAGGCAAGCAATTGAACATTTTAGAAACTTTAGAGATAACTAGGTTGGTAAAAAAACGATCCAGTACTAGTTCAAATGACCAAATTAATGTTAACCAATTCAATACAACTAACTTGGTTTCATCATAATTCCAGCCTACATTTAAAAAACGGTTCTTTTGTGTATTTCTCGGTTGACCAGTACTAGTTCAAATGACCAAATTAATTTTAACCAATTCAATACAACTAACTTGGTTTCATCATAATTCCAGCCTACATTTAAAAAACGGTTCTTTTGTGTATTTCTCGGTTGACCTCGACTGCATTTCAGTGTGCTTCTATTTTTTTAGTTTTAATTTGACTCAATTCTAGCCTTATTATGTATTTTTCTTCTTTGTTGCTTTCTAGATGTTCACAGTTTTTAGTTATTGATTTGACTCGTATTTTTGCTTGTTACTCTTCCCCCCGGGGGGCGTGACCTGTCAGTCAATCACAACGATGAAGGTCAGCCTCTTTCTCACTTAGCCAATAGTATCATTCCATGTTCAGTATATATTCAGCTTCTCTGTACTTGAGTTTTAGTTTGATTGAGATTGATAATGGTATAACAACTGAAACTAGTTTCTCAATATTTTTTTAATAAATGTGGTTGTGAAAATTTCATCTTATTATTCATTAAACACAGAGTAGTTGCCATATTTTTAAAGATCTATCACACACACATTACAGAGTGTATTCATCGAGCTTAGACATCGGTTTTGAACAACAGAAAATCCAAACAATTGAAAGCAACAATTATTGCATGTTGTGCAACCTAACCTAACACAACACTTTATGTGAGCACAGCTGAACTCTTACCAGCTTTCCCAGACGCCTTTATACTTCTACACACAAAAGCAAGCCAAGATTATTCAGGAGCAGGCATTGAATGCGGATGTCAAGTTACGTGTGCCCCAGTAAACAGGCATTAACCTGCTTCTATCCACCCACGAAAATAATCAGGATTGCTGTAATTATGGTGAGTGTAGTGGGAAATGCGGAGTCGATAGACCTGAGAGCCTGAAAAGGGCCGTATTTGAGGCACACCCCAACGGTTTTATCAGATGCAAAGGTGTTTCACTTTCCCGCATAACAAAAGGGTGAGGAAAAGAAATAGGGTTGAGGAAAGGGCATCAGAAGTGGGTTAACTTTCGGGTGCTGTGCTAGATATTTCTGAAGTAACGCCTTCAACTGTTGAAGAATGAAAGAGGGGCAGAGAGAGCGTGAGAGAAAATAAGAGAGAGAGAGAGGGATCGAGAGAGAGAGTGTGAGTGAGCGAGTGAGAGAGACCGCAAAAGCCCACATGATAAAGCGCGCACCGTCACGCAAAAGTTTGCACTGAGTACTTGAAAGAGTAAAGCAAAATGTTCAATACTCGAGTATCTTGACATAAAGCCACTAGGAACAATAGATATATGATGGAAAAGCACAGCTAGCTTTTACAAAAGTTGTAAGTGTATGGTTGATCAGTGTGACATTTTTTAAGATTTCTAAAATTTAAAGGTTTTTGAGAATCCGTTCTTCTTATCAGTTGTGCACTGAGCACTTGAAAACGAGTAGCAAAATGTTCGATACTCGAGTATCTTGATATAAAGCTACTAGGAACAATAGGAATGTGATGGGAAAGCTCAGCAAGGTTTAAAAGAATTTTAAGTGTATGGATGAGCAGCATTGTATTTTCTGAGATTTCATAAACTCCTGAAATTTATTTCACGTTTTGGTCGATCAGATGAACTATATTGCAATATGTTTAGTTCGCCTCTAAGGGCGCACCCTCCAAAGCTAGTCGGTGATGAATTATCTAACATATAAAAATTATAAAATACGTGTAAAAAGAAAATAATATTTCTGTTTAATAATATCGTACCTAACACGCATTGTTAACGGTTAAATTTCGAAGGATAGAGAAATTTTGAATTAGTGAAAAAAATTTGCAATGGAAGAGTGTAAAAGAAGTAAAAGAAGATATCAATTAACAGGATTTCCATTTATTACAAATTAAATATTTCTCAGAATTTATTCTTTTCATCGTTGGAAGTGAGATCAGTCTTTAGGGTTTTGATTAGTTAAAGAAGGTTTAATATTTCTGACATTTGGAGGTTTCTGAGAATCCATTCTTCTTGTTGGTTAAACAAGTTTTCAGGGTTGTGATTGGTTGAAGAAGGTGCTAGAGCCAAACATCATGATACTTAATACTTCAACCTTACTTGGACCTTAGAATAAAACAGAAATCTGATGGAAAAGCTTGACAGTTGTGTTCTGTTCTTGTTTGTTGCTTTCTATGTGTTCTCGGTGTTTGGTTCTTGATTTTGACACTTATTTTGCTTGTTGCTCCTCCCACCAGTGGGCGTTTCTTGTTTTAGCCTTCAGCTAATCACAGACCTTCAATGAAAGACAGTCTATAATAATAATAATAATAATAATAATAATAATAATAATAATAATAATATATTTTTCATTTCCATATTTTGTAGCAATACAAATTTAGAAACGTCAGATAATACAAAAAGTATCAACTATGTTTTCAAAATGCATACAGTACTGCAAAACTAACTACAACAATATCTTAAAAGTAACAGTCAAATTTTAATAATCAGTTAACAATAATAAAAACAGACAAATTCAGTACGGTACTATCACTAGAACTCATTGCCCAAAAGCCACAACAATAACAAAACAAATAATAATTGTCAAAATAGTCGCTCATTTACGCTTCACTCACATACAATTATCAGAACTCTTTCAAGCTATATAGGCATTTCTGAACCATGAATTCTCTGAGCTTCACTTGGAACGCCCTTCCATGAAGTGCTTTAATGGTTCTAGGGAGTTTATTATAGAATATTACCCCATTCACCATTGGATCTCTCTCACTAACTGTTTTGTTTACCCTGACTCTATTTATATTCAAATTACGGGGATTATTGCTATTAAACAGATCAACACTTTTTACTAACAAGATTACTTTATAAACGTACAGCGAATATACTGTTAATAGATGCTTACTCCTGAAAAAAGGCACACAAGATTCAGTGAAGTCCATCCCAAAAGCAAATCTTAGTGCTCGCTTCTGAGCAATCAAAACCCGATTCATATACTTTGCTGCAGCGGATCCCCAAACTTCAATAGCATAATTAATGTGACTACTAATTAACCCATGGTAAATTCTCGTAAAATTCTCCTCTGAATAGAAATTTCTAAGCCGTTTTAAAATATAGTAATTACGATTAATTTTGTTCACAACAGAGTCTATATGCCTATCCCACTTCAAGTCGCTATCTAAGATTAACCCTAAGAACTTTGTGTGTTCAACTTCCTCCACTGAATAATCTTTACATCTGATTGTTTCCTTATAATTTATTTTCCTATTCTTGAAAAAAATCATTAGATTTGACTTTTTTGGATTAACTTTCAACTTGTTTCTCTGAAAATAATGAATTAGCCTATTGCTGTGGGATTGTATTCTTTTAACTGCCAGTTCTAAGGAGTCACCCGGAGAGAGCAGAGTTGTATCGTCTGCGTATCCTATAACCGTACCACTTTCTGGTTGGGGAATATCATTTATGTAAATCAAGAACAGAAGTGGCCCCAGTATTGAAGTGGAACCCCCTTTGTCACGTATTTACTCTCGGACCTCACGGAACTAATTCCTCCATCAGCCACATAACTTATTTCAGTACACTGCATGCGCTGATGAAGGAATGACTCAATCAGGCCGAGAGCATTTCCCCTTATTCCATAGAGCTGTAGTTTAGTGAAAAGAGTGTCGTGATCCACCTCATCGAAAGCTTTAGACAAATCTAAGAACAAACCAGCACAAGAGGAATTTTTGTCATGACAATCAAATACAGAGTGAATGAAGTTGATGATTGCATCAATCGTGGAAAGTCCCTTTCTAAATCCAAATTGCAAGGGATTAAGAATTCATATTTCTCCAGAAATCCAAGAATTCTGTTATATAGAGATTTTTCAATAACTTTACTAAATGATGCTGTAATGCTAATCGGTCTGAAATTAGAGACATCAACCTTACTCCCCTTTTTAAAAATGGGTTTTACTATTGATAGTTTTAAGCATTCAGGGAAAATACCTGTATCAAAAGAATTATTCACCAACTTAGTGAGAGGATGTAATAGAGGTTCTTTGCATCTTTTAATAAGCCACTGAGGAATTTCATCCCAACCTTTACACTTCTTACCCTTCAGACTGTCTATTAAGTTGGAAATTTCACATTCATTAGCGGGCAATAAGAGCATAGATTGTACAATCGGATAAACGTTGTCTTGAATTCTCTCATATGGACCATCGTCTGCAGCATCCTCATTATCATTGCCATCATCACCACTACCATCATCATTTTTCTCAGAGAGTAAATTTTCGCTTGTTTTCAAAAAATGTTCATTCATAATATTACTCACTCTCAATGGATCGCTAACCAGTTCGTCCTCAAAAAGCAATTGAATCTTTTGCAGCTCTTTTTTCTGTCTGAATTTAGATAGTTTATTAGCAATATTCCACACACTTCTATTTATATTATTAGAAGAATGGAGTTTTTTATTAAAGAAGTCTTTTTTACATGTTATTAATTCCAAACTATAATTTCGCTTGATAATTTTGAGCTCATCTTTGACAGCAGGCAGTCCCGTAGCCTTGAATAGCAATGACACATCAATCATATCAGATTTAAGTTTCTTAGCACGATAGGAAAGTGGGAAACGTAACTCTTTCTTTATTATTTTCCTTGAAATCAAGGGGCAATATGAATTGAACAATCTTAATACACTATCATAGAAATAATTCCAGTTCCTGTTTACATCTCCAGATTCATCAATAATACTATCAAAATCAATTTTTGAGAGTGCTGTACACAAATTACTTGTACCTATGTCAGAGAATTTTCTATGGGTAAGCTGAATATTATCCTCAATGGGAGGAGTGACTGTAGAAGTTAGAGCCAAAATTTGCCCATAATGATCAGAAATACAATTATCTACAACAGTCGCTACATATGAGTCAGGAGAAAGATTTGTGATTATATAGTCAATAAGAGTGGATGAGGATGGGGTACATCTGGTATAGTTACTAATTGTATTCACAAGTCCGTACGACGTTAAAATATCCTTAAATAAAATTACATTGATATCATCACTAAACCAATTGAGATTCAAATCTCCCGCTATAATAATAGTCATATTTCAGTACAACCTTTGATAATAGCTTTTCCAACAATTCAAAAAATATTTTTTATCTCCATTTGGAGATCTATAAATACTTAAAATTAACAAATTACATGCATTAAAAACTAGAGCTGAACCAGTTATCTCTATATCTCGATCACAACTCAAGTCACATATCCAGGATAGATTATTCAAAATTAAATTATCTTTACAGAAAAGAGCTACTCCTCCCCCTCTGTGTTGAACTCTACAAAAACTATTAACCTTTTTAAAATTAGAGAGATTGACAGACTCTATTTCGTTAGAAGAACAACCATGCTCAGTGATTATCACTATATCATACTGATTTGAAATAATCGCTGTTTCAAAATGCTCAATTTTATTGGATATATATTGTAAATTTTGGTGATAAACTTTAAAATTACAATTCAGATCCGTGCCTCCATTATTCAAGATGTCAATGCAACAATTTTGAATATTGTCTCTTAAATCTAGATTATCTGCAGATAAATTATTATCTTTGTCAATAGCTAATAATTTAAATTTTCCGAACTTGTGGATTTAAGAGCAATCAGAGAAGTGTCCATGGAAACAGAGTCATTCAAAATTCCCAATGTTTCATCAATTGTCACGTAAGAGACATTTTCTTGACTATCAATTGAATTTCTTAAATGGGATGAATTTTGATTTAGTGAAACATTATAGTCGAAAGAGCCTTTCTTATTATTAGCATTGATTTTTAATTTTTTACTCTCCATAATTATTGAAGCAATTTCTCTACTCAAGCACTGCTTACCCCTCTTATTCAAGAGCAACCCATCAAGAGTATGATAAAAACTTTCAAAACTCCATATATCAAGAAAACTTATCCCATAATAACGGCACAGGGAACGAATGGCTCTATTTAGTAATCCTATCATTATATTCTCTACTGCATTAAAATTCAGATCATACCTATAGGGTACAGTTGCCAAAATAAGATTACAGTTCTTATATTCTTTTACTAAATTATCTAGCTTATTGGTATACTCCTCAATATCGCTCTTCTGAAAATTGTGAGAAACACTGTTAGTGCCTGCCATCAGCACCACCCAGTCATCGCTCCCCATGTCGCTCCGTCTGGGACAAGAAAGCATTTCCATTGCGATTTTTTCAAACGTTGCTCCAGGTGCAACGTACGCATCGCACGCGAATCCAACAGGCAGTCTCTCCCAGATCATGTCTCTCATATCTCTCCCCTGACTATCTGTCCATAAATGAACACTACCTTTAGGTTTGTTTTTTAAAAATATTCTACGAATGGAACTATTGGATGAGTCAACTGAATTATTATTGTTAGAGGTTTGTACTGAAAAAGGGTCGCTTGTAATTAAATCATTAATTGAAGTTTGTGTTTTGAGTTTTAAGGTCGTAATTGTATTTTGTAAGCATAGATTGTCAGCTTCCAGTGTTTCAATCGTAATTTGCATTTGTTGAATTTGTTTATTCAAGTCCCTAATCTCATAATTTTAAATTTGTATTTTTTGGTCTAATGATGCTAGTTTATCTTTAGTTGTTTTACTTTCAGGTGACTCAAATTCTTCAACAACTACGTTCTCAGTATAGCATGCCTCGTTATTTACTACTTTAGAGCACTTGCATTTCTCTTTAAACTCGCTTAAGCTAATTTCCATCACAGCAGCTCGATCAATAGCAGCCTCCCATTCTATTTGACGTCTATCAAGTTTGTTGCGAAGTTGGTGGATTTCATGCTTCAAATGTGGACAACAACCAGTTGAAGGGTCCTGGCCGATTATGAATGAAGCTGGAGATTGTGTTTCTAATGAAGTATTATGCGAATCAGGGTTACTTTCCTGGAAAGGCTTTGATAGATTGTTTACTATTACTGGTGCTTGATTTATAGGATAAATTGTATTTTTCGTTAGACTTACTCTAGTAGTTAACGCACTTTTTGGTTGAGATTTGGTGGGTGGCGTAGGAGTTGGTGTTTTGGAGCAGCGATTTGGTGTAAGCGTCGTTTCAAAATCTATACTTTTATGATTATGTTTTCCTAGTTTACCCTTGATGGCGTTTGTTAAAGAGTCTGTTCTCAAGCTGGCTCTACAGTTTTTGTCTAAGCATCTCCAAACAGTTTACCCAGAAGTCAAAACTCCAGACTTTCGATATTTAAATGATTCGAATATCACTGCCGGGTTGCCCTTGCTTGTTGTAGTTCGAATCATTCTTTACATTATCATTACCATTCATAAATACGAGATCCCTATTCTAAGCACAGTAGTTTCAATTGTAAAATACTTGAGCGGCTGATAGTATTAAGTTATTCACTTGGCTATAAAAGCAAAGTTCAATTCCAGGGTGTGATCAAAGAAATATAACATCTGTTAAGAGTCAAGATAACGACAGACCAAACTCGGTAAGTGAATAACACAAAGCAGAAATGAATTATTTTGTAATTTGCGGTGATAACAAAATGTTCAAAACAAAAGTCTATCATAGGAAGCTCATTTCTGACACAGAAAAGTTGTGTGGCCACCGACCTTTCAAAACGTATCTCGCTCGCAATATCAAAGAAGGATAGGACTGCAACGGGATAAAAATTTCAAAGCAACGCAGAAAGTGAGTCTCTTGGGTGCTAGAAATGTGTTGATCTAAGAAGCACGAAAGACCTCTGTCCTCACCCAAGCTGAAAGAAATTTTTGATTGTTGGGTTGATGTCAAGGTGTTCAAAGTTCAATTAACAATAGTCAACACTGTACCGATTCACTGCAACTCTCATTGAATCATGTTAGGTTAGTTCACGAAAAACATACTTCAATGACAAAAATCATACAATTCACTCACTGCAATCATATATCGGACGACTCACAGCTTCAAATAAAAACACTAACAAGAGAGAACTTCTTAAAACACCCGAGAATTATATTAATTTTCGGAAATACGTAGATAACTTCCCAGGGAAAACTTACCGCAGCAAGCAATGCTGCCAACTCATTATTTGAGGCACTTTAGCCAATACAGTAGTATCATTCTGTGTTTAGTATATATTAAGCTAATCTGTACTTTAGTTTTAGTTTGATTGGGATTGATAATGGTGTAACAACCGAAACTAGTATCTCACTGTTTTCAATAAATGTGTTTGTGACAACTACAAGTCTTATTATTTATTATGGATATCTTCCACAATATCACCTTCACCACTACAAAGAAAGAAAATCTCAATCACAGTTGAGCAGTGTAACACGTTTTTAAGACTTCCGAAATTTGAAGGTTTCTGAGAATTGATACATCCATTGGTTACAAGCTAGATCACTTTTCAGAGTTCTGATTGACTGAAGAAGGTCTAGAATCAAACATTATTATAGTCAGTACTTAGAATAAAATAGAAATCTGATAAAAAACTCAGTCAGCTTTTACAATAATTGTAAGCGTATGGTTAACCAGTCTAACTTTTTTTTAAAAGTTTTGGAATTAGCAGGTTTTGAAAATCAATCCTTCTAATTGAATTCTTGGATGTCTTGTTCCATAACGATCTGCGTTTTTGATATTAACTTTTTATTGTAAATTCAACGACTTGCAGTTAATTTTAATTGTGAATAAATATCATTTCTACCCACAGTGAATACTTTTTATTGTAAATCCAACGACTTTCAATCAATTTTAATTGTGAATTAATAACATTTAGTGATTAGAAATATTATTTATTCACAATTAAAACTGACTGCAAGTCATTGAATTTACAATAAAAAGTGAACATTCCTATTGGTTAGAAGCAATATAAGTTTTCAGGGTTGTGATAGGCTGAAGAAGTTTGTTTTTGGAGCTTTCATAGGAAACCTACCATGGTAGACACGTCAAAAAGTATAAGAATATTTTCCTCGAGCAGTATTGTTGGAAAGATCAGAAACTGTATCAGAAAACGATTAACTTTTCATATTACTTGACAGTATTCTTTTCTCTTTTTAGCAAAAAAAGAGAGCCACACGGTGCGTGGTACAGACTTTTTTCCTTCAGCATGGAATTCTGTCGTTAAATTCACGTTTCATTGTATGCTGCAGTTTAAATTTCATTCCTGAAGATATTATATACAATATTTAATATTATATATAATTTCATATCTGACTATAATATGACTGCAGTCAATATACTTAATCTATACGGCTACAGAGTAGATAAAAGAGGTTGGGAAGCGATGTCAATACAGATTACTTTATTCCACGTCTTATCAAAGTAGTGTAATAATGAATCTATTTTAACACTACTGTCAGTTGTTCAGTACAGGAGTCTAAACCAATCAAACCTAAGATTTCTACAAAACAGTGTTAAAATGAATGTTATGCAATAGTCTCATCAGCTGATCTAAACTTTTAGGAATCGAACTGCATTTCAAATAGGAACTCTCAGGTTATGTTACTGGTTGTACTAGGTTATATTTAGGGCAACTTATGGATTATAGGTAAGTTGAATTAAAAGTTATTTATTGGTGGTCGGAGATAAAATATTGTTGCATATTGTTGACAATAAAATTTCATTTATTTGTTACAAGAAATACTATCAAGTACAGATACAACAGGCACAGCCCCCCCACTACTACTTCCTTACAAATTTTCAACTAAAAAATTAAAATTTAGGTTATATCCAAGTTCAACTAGAAATTTCACTTTGAAGTACAATTATTACTAATTCTTTTTAAAACAAGAATATTAATTTTGATGCTTACTTTAAAAACAAAGCACTAAAACAGTTCAATAGTCCAAAGAAAGTGGATATAATTTTGAATTTTGTTCCAGATTTCAGAGCCTAAAATGTACAAATCAAGTAATTTCAATCACATTATTATTGATTATTTTTTACGTAAAGTTTGTATTTTGCCTTAAATCAACTCGTAAGATGTTTAGAACACACGTTTCATTCTTATATTCTAACTCACGTTCCGCTCATTGTTTTAAGGCAGACATAATACAATCGTTGCATAAAGTACTATGTAAGATATGAATCATGGAAATCCCACAAGATACTCGGTAATGTTAAAACAAACATTTTCAATCAAATCTCACGGTCATTTGAAAAACTCTATAAAAAGTTCTTATTTTTCTAAAATTTTATGGTAATGATCCTTATGAAGTCAGTGATATCGACGCCATGTTGCTTAGCTGATGTCATAGTGGACTATGCTTCAATTCGAGTACATTTTTTAACATGGGCTTTATACGTTATGATTAAATACCTCAACTTCTTTATACCTCCATGATAATGGGCGTATGGGGTAAACCTATTGAATAGAAATTAGGATAAAACAACTGTTGTGTTCATGGGAGCCTTACCGGTAACCGGTAAGTATTACCGGTGGCGACTGATTTGTCTACTCAAATTTTCCAACATCTTCTTTCTTCAATCTGAATCTTGATAAAATATATTTTACACTGGTTAGGGCTTTTTAATCTACAATTAACTCTTCCTATTATATTATTGTAGTGAATATTTAAATTTTTTCAATTATTGTAAATATTGTATAGTTTGTACAAAAATTATTTATGAATTTGAATAGACCAATCAGACGACACCGGTAACATTTACCGGTATGACTCCTATGAACACAACCATTCTTTTGCTTTTCTTTTGTACTAATTCTTACTTAGTCGTTTTACCCATTATGCTTATATTATGGTGGTATAGGAAAGTGGGGAGCATAATGTATACCGCCCATGTTAAAAGTATTTTTTTCGGAGGATGAAGCCCACATAGGTCTGAGACCTGTGCGTGGGTAATGAATTGGATGATGGTGAATGATGCGTCGGACCTACAGTTTTAGGTGGTTCCGAACCACCGGGAAGTGATTTTACAGCAGAGAACAGTCTTTTTTGCTGGCCAATCCAATCGGTCACCCTTACAAAGAGCGCCCAGGAGTGTCGTAGCTTATCTCTAATTGAACAGATACCTGCTACGGTACTCGGCTATCACTTCCCTGAAAGCTTAGTCCAATATGGCATTAGCCAAGTAAGATGGCGTCGGTATCACTGACTTCAAAAAGATCATTACCATATTTTTCTAGAAAAGACGAACCTTTTCTTCATCTAATTTTTTAAATGACCTTGAAATTTGATTGACAACTTAAATGTTTCTATTATCACCAAGTCCTTACCATGAGCCTCCCATGAACTCAACATTTTTGACGAAAACGGGAAACTAGTTCAGCAATTCTACGGTGAATGAATTACTTTCAATTTCAATACACCAATTTCGTTGTTAGGCGTGTTATATTTGTGCACCAACACAACAGGTGAATCGGAAACATCAGCTACTTCCGGTTTAGCTGTACAGCGCTATCAGTGCATTTTCCACTCATCAAGTGATTAACTAGTTCAATGTCGTAAACCGTTGTTAGAGCTGTTGTTATTACATTGGTTGAGGGCCTAAATTGGAGCAGGAGCTCAGCTTAATGTGTTGAACATGTAAGGCCGGGTTCACAATCGCGCGATTGTAGCCAGAGCAATTATCAAGAGTTGCGCGATTCGCACAGGATCAGATTATGCAGTTCCCACGAGCTACACTTCGCTGCAATGTAGCCGGCCTGTAGCCGATTCTACTAGAATCGCGCGCTTTTAGCCAAGGTCATTACCGTTTTTAACTCAGCTAGCAACAAAAAAACCATGACATTTTGGAAATTTTTGAATTTTTTAAAATCCTAGCGTGCTCTGCTCACTGTCATGAATACGTAGGAACTTGAGATTTTTCTCGCATGAATAATAACATTTTTATAGAATATTTGTTTGAACTGCATAAGTTGCCGCTATAACAAGTGATCCATGAAGGTCGATCTATTTTATAGCAAAAAATGTTAAATTTGGTGATAGAGAAAAATTAAAGTTGGTTTGGATTTAGGAGGCTGATTACAATAGCATGGGACTTTAAAAAATTTGATTATCTTAAATTTTCATGTTTTTTGTATTTGTATTAGGAAAAACGTCGGCGACAGCTCTGCGATTCATAATTGCTTTGGCGAGGCTGTTGCCCGTTAGAATAATTGCTCTGGCTACAATCACGCGATTGTAGCCCGTGTGAACCCAGCCTTATTAATAAGTTAGTCAATTTTAAGTATTTTTCCCTTTGTATTCAGCCATTGACTGAGATTAGTTCTCCTTCACTATAAAACCCAATGAATTTAGAAACATCATGTTTTAAGTACATTTCCTTTTTAGCCAATGACTGCAAGTGAAATAATGAAATTTATTCCTTCATAAACAATCACAATAATTTTCAAAATGAAATGCAGGAATTCTTTTGGCCACATTTTCCAGTATTCGTGGCACAAAAATGAAATAATATAATTAACAAATAAGAGTACACTTTATCTGAGTCCAAACTCGCTTCACACAATCAACTCGCACTCCATGGCGTCTACAAATATTTTTTAAATAATGAAATAGTTACACCTTCAAAATTATAACTAATTACTTTAAAACTAGGCTTAACTGATTTTAAATCAATTCGATTAAATCAATTCCCCCCGATCACAGCCACAAGAGCTATCACCCACTCACATGAATGAGTGGTTCAAAAAATTTAAATTCTGCATTGAAAAAAGCAAAATTTTAAGTTGTTTTAAAAATAAATTTAAACATTCAGATGATTTTATATTAAGTGGTAGTTGGTTGAAATATTTTGGAGCGATATATTGAAATGACTGTTTAAATACAGATTTGTTTACTTTAGGCAGTCTAAAAATCCTTTGTGAAATTCTTCTCGTTTGATAAAATAGATTAACAGTAGATAAACATTACCAGTATTACCACTCCTAATGAAAAATAATTTCAATACTTTAAAAACAAACAGATGTTGAATAGGTAACTCTCAAGGAACAATAGAGCGGAAAGGAAATATCTCTTATATGCCTTTTCAATATTATTCTTATGATATGGTTTTGTGAAGTTCTTAGTTTCCCAGCAATAAAGATCCTAATAAATTGAGGAACATTTTCATTTTACCCCGATAATTGACAACTGACATTAAATGTTACATAATTGACAACTGACATTAAATGTTACATTGACAACAACTGACAACTGACAACTGGTAGTGACTTGAATGACGAGTCGCACATCTCCAATATGGGAGAAATCTGAGATAAATGGAAAGCACTAAATCACGATGTGCCGATTGCCAACGCCCCGTGAAAGGGCTGCTAATTTCCCCCCAACTTTCCACCCCATCATAAATCTATCATCCGCATTTCACATCATTCCATTACAAATTTAAGAGAAAATGGGAAGCGAAGAAGGAAAGAAGAGGAAGAAAGGATGATAAGAAGGGACGATAAGGAAGAAGAAGAGGAAGAAGGGACGATAAGGAAGAAGAAGAGGAAGAAGGGAAGAAGAGGAAAAAGGGAAGAAGAGGAAAAAGGGAAGAGGAGGAAGAAGGGACGATAAGAAGGGAAGAAGAGGAAAAAGGGAAGGAGGGACGATTAGAAGGAAAGATGAGGAAAAAGGGATGATAAGGAAAAAGAGCAAAGAGGGACTATAAGAAGGGAAGGAGAAGAAAAAGGGACGAAGAGGAAGGAAGGACGATAAGAAGGGAAGGAAGAAAGGAGGAAGAAGAAGGTACGATAAAAGAAGGATGAAGAGGAAGAAGGGAAGGAAAGGAAGAAGGGATGGAAAAGAAGAAGGGACGATAAGAAGGTAAGAAGGGACGATAAGAATGGACGATAAGAAGGGAAAAGAGGAGGGAGAAGGGAGGAGGAGCAAAATGGGAAGAAGTGGCAATAAGAAGAGAAGAATGGAAGGAAAAGAAGAAGAAGGAATCATAAAAACAAGAAGAAGAGGAAGAAGCGAAGAAGAGGAAGAAGCGAAGAAGAGAAAGAAAGGAAGAAGGGACGATAAGAAGAGAAGAGGAAGGAGGGACGATAAGAAGGGAAGAAGAGGGAGGCGGGACGATAAAAAAAGAGGAGGAGCAAGGGAAAAAGGACGATAAGAAGGGAAGAAAAGGAAAGAGACAAGAAGAGAAAGAAAGAAAAGGAAGAAGGAAACAAGAGAAGAAAGGAGGGAAGAAGACAAAAAAGGAAGAAGAGGAAGAAGGGAAGAAGAGGAAGGAGGGAAGAAAGGCAAGACGGGTCGATAAAAAGGGAAGAAGAGGAACAAGGAAAAAAAGGATGAGAAGTGATGAAGAGGAAGGAGGCAAGAAGAGGAAGAAGGGAAGAAAAGGAAGAAGGGATGATAAAAAGGGAAGAAGAGGAACAAGGGAAGAAGACAAAAAAAGGAAAGAAGACCAAAAAGGACAGAAGGGAAGAAGACAGAAAGGGAAGAAGAGGAAGAAGGGAAAAAAGGAAGAAGACGGTACGATAAAAAACGGATGAAGATGATGAAGAGGAAGGAAAAGAAAAAGGGAAGAAGAAAAAGAAGTGACGATGAGAAAAGAAGAAAGGACGATAAGAAGGTGGGACGAGGAAAAAGAGAGTTGATGAATAGTGAGGAGGGGTGAGAAAGGATTGCCGTGCCGGAATATTTGACAAAGACGTATGGCAGCAGTTTAGCGGGATGGAGGGGGTAGAAGAGGGGAGAAGGGGAAAGAGTAGTTTGAGAAAATAGGGTATCAAAAAAGGAATAGCGATCATTTGGGCGAGAACAAATTTAAGTCACGTTGCCCAGTGACAGACAGGGAAGCTACTATCGCTACTACTCACACATTCTTTTCACATATTGGATCAGGGAGAGAACTGAGGAATAAGGAGGGAGGAAGGTGGAGGAAAGGGTGGGAGGAGGAAATGGAGAGAGGAAAGGAAGGGAGGAAAGAGAAGAGGAAAAGGAGGGAGGAAAGAGAGGGTATAAAGAAGGGAGGAAAGGAAGGAGGATGGTAAGGAGAGAGGAGAGACTTGGAAGAAATGGATCAGGGAGAGAATTACGGAAGAAGGAGGGAGGAAGGTAAAGGAAAGGGAGGGCGGAAAGAGTGGGAGGAAAGAGAGAGAGAGGAAAAGGAGGGAGGGGAGAAAGAGGGATGATAGGGTAGGAGAGAGGGAGAGACTTGGAAGAAAAGGGAAGAAAGAGGGACTAAGAAGTAGATGGACAAAGAGGAGGACATGAGATTGAGAAAGAATGAAGATTGAGAGAGAAGAAGAAATAATGGAAGAAGAGAGACGGATGAAGGGTTAGAGAGGGAGAGAAACTTGGAAGAAAAGGGAACAAAGAGGGACTGAAAGTAGATGGTAAAAGAGAGGAGGACAGGAGATTGCGATGGAATGAAGATTGAGAGAGTAAGAAGAAGTAATAGGAGAGAGCGATAAAAAAGTAGTGAGGGAGAAACTTGGGAGAAAAGAGAAGAAAGAGGGACTAAAAGTAGATGAACAAAGAGAAGGACAGGAAATTGAGACGGAATAAAGATGGAGGAAAGAAGAAATAAGTGAACAGGGAGAGAGAGAGAGAGAGAGTGAGTGAGAGATGAAACGGTAGAGGGAGAGGGAGAAACTTGAAAAAAAAGGAAAGAAAGAGGCACTGAAAGTAGAGGAGGACAGGAGATTGAGACGAAATGAAGATGGAGAGGGAAAGAAGATATAATGGAAGAAAAGAGTGAGTGGGATGAAAGGGTAAGGAGGGAGAAACATGGAAGGAGGAGAAAAAGAAGGAAATGACGGAGGAGGAGGAGGAAGTGGGGGAGGCGGAGGAGGAGGAAGTGTGGGAGGCGGAGGAGGAGGAAGTGGGGGAGGAGAAGGAGGAGGATCAAGTGGGGAAGGAGAAGGAGGAGGATACGGAGAAGAAGACGGAGAAGGAAAAGGAGAAGAGTGTGAGGAGGAATGTCAATAAAATAATAATAGCATTATGAATGAGGAAAAGTGAAGATACCAATGGAAAAGAAGAGAAATGAGAAATAAATTTAAGGCAATAGGAAGAAAATGGATGGGATATGGAGAAAAAAAGAGAGGAAATTGAATGCATATGTGGTGTATGAGATAGAAAAAGATGGAGGATATTCAGTGCATATGAGGGGTATGAGAAAGAAAAAGAGGGAGGAAATTCAATGCATATGAGGGGTATGAGAAATAGAAAGAGAAGGGAGAAGAGATTTTTAAAAAGGGAATAAAGAGACAGTGAGGGGATGATGGGAAGACATAGAGGAGAGCCAAAGAAAGTAATGGGGAGAGAGAAACCGGAAATATATTGTGGCCGTTCATTTAATAGCCATGCTAAAAAGAGGAAATGGGAAATATTCAGTACAAAATCCACTTCCTTTTCATTGCGCCGTAAAGGGCCGATACTTCAGAAAAGTCTGCCCTGCAAATAGAAAGCCCTGTAAACGGAGTCGTAAATATTGCAAACGCATCCTTGGAGATCAAGATAGCAATCTTCTAGCAATAAACAACAGACTGCTGTTACTAAAGTCAGTCTGTTAAACGAAGTTCCATGTAATAGAGATTGGGATATCAATTCTCTAACAGATTTTGTAGGTTTATTGACATTAGAACGTGCAGAAGTTATGGATTCATTATTTTTTTCATGATATTAATGTTAAGTGATTGAGATTTATAATGGTGTAACAACCGAAACTAGTATCTCACTGCTTTCAATAGAAAGATGTGGTACTGACAACTTCAAGTCTTATTATTCAATATGGATATCTATTGAATATTGGATATTCATTATGGATGTCACCTTCACCATTACAAAGAAAGTTGCTAAGGACCGGACAGCGACGTGCACTAGCTCTTTAAAGGAAGAGTAGACACAAGAAAATTAATTTAATAAGTTAATTGAATAAACACGATGGGATTAAAATCAGGAGACAAAAGAAGAAAATAAGATGAATAATAATTAACAATAATAAAATTAATAACAAGAAAAATAAGAATGATACAAATTAGAAAAGGAAAATACAATTTGGTACGCTAAATAAATACGACATGATTAAAATCAGAAGACATAAGAATTAAAAATTAGGCTAAATTTAAAAAGGCTAAAAATTAAAATAAAAAAACTGATTTGGTGAGTTAATTATAGAAACACGATAGGATTGAAATTAGAAGCAACAGGAAAATCAGATGAATAAACAATAGAATACACAAGAAAATTAAATTAATAAGTTAATTAAATAAACAACATAGGACTAAAATCATCACGTAAGAAAATTAGATGAATATAAAGTAAAATGATAGAAATTAGAAGACACATTAAATTATTAATTAAATAAACACCATAGGACTAAAATCATAAGACATAAGAAGAGAATTAGGAGAAAAATAATTAATAATAATAAAATTAATAACTCGAAAAATCAGAATGATACAAATTAGAAAACGAAAAAAAAAACAATTTGATACGTTAAATAAACATGACAGGATTAAAATTAGAAGACATAAGAAGGAAATAAGATGATTTTCCAAATTAGAACACAAAAGAAAATTAACTTAAGTTAATTAAATGAACAAGATTGGATTAAAATTAGAAGACACGAGAAGAAAATAAGAAGGATGAAAATTGGAATGATAAAAATTAGAAGACATAAGAAATTAATGTTTTCAAGTTAATGAAAGTAAAAGTAAATGCGTATGGCTTTTATTGGTGGGAGACCTTTACGGGTAGTTTCACCTCTCCGCTTGAACCATGTTATTGGAAACATGGTGGACCTACAATTTTAGGTGGGTTCCGAACCACCGGGAAGTGATTTTACAGCAGAGAACAACACTATGATATTAGTTCAGTTTTCTCATCTTTACTGATAAAGTAAGTAACCTTTTATCGGTGAGGAAACCATAGTGGACCTACAGTTTCAAGTGGGTTCCGAACCACCAGGAAGTGGTTTTACAGCAGAGAACATTTTTTTTTGCTGGCCAATACAATCGGTCACCCTTACAACCAAGCCCAGGAAAGCGTTGCTTATCTATCTGATTGAACAGATACCAGCTACGGCTCACGGCTATTGCTTCCCTGCGTCAAGTTAATTGAATAACACGATGGAACGTGTTCTGAAAATCAGGATAAAATTAGAAGACAAGAAGAATAATTAATAGATGAAAACTATATGATAAGTTCAATTTAATTCAAACTTCGTGAGGATTTTCAGCATTTAAGTGGAAATTTCTCAAATAAGGAAGCAGTGCACGCAATTAATCAGACCCCTTCCAGCACATATGCCATCAAACTAATTATAAAAATCAGAAGAAACGAACCTAAAATTAATTTGACAAGTTAAATTGAATTCAAACTTCGTGAAGATTTTTAGAATTTGAGTGAAAATTTCTGAAATATGGTAGCAGAAGAAATTAATAAGACCCCTTCCAGCACATATGCTATCAAACTAATTACCCAACATGCCTTACATAAATTTTCTGGTGAGGATTAAGAGGAGCGAGACGATAATCACGCATTGAAAAAGAAAAGAAAGCTACCGTTTAGAACAATAATTACGTTAGCGTTTTCTCATTTCACGCTAGAAATATTTTCCATGCTGAGAACTGAACTAATGTAGCACGGGTAACTTGTTAATAAAGTAACAGTTGTAATTGAAAGGTGCGCAGGTTAGTTCGGCACATGTTTTAGGTACCATATTATTAAATTAACGTACATAATGCGAGAGACGTGTAACAAAGAAATACAATTGAACAAAACTACTATTGTTCATCACTGAGATAAGAGTTCAACCATTTATTGAGAGGCCATTCTTAACACAGTCAACAGCGAGAAAAAAGAAACTAGATATAGTAGAGAGCTATATAAGAACTGAGTAGAGGAGTTCATCTCGAAAGTTTGAAAGTCTACTTAATCATTAAGTTGTTCAATAGTTCAATAGAGGAGTTCATCTCGAAAGTTTGAAAGTCTACTTAATCATTAAGTTGTTCAATAGTTCAGGAATAATATTATTCTCAATGAATATCCAAATAAATATCAATACTGTAACTGTTAATATTCAGTTGGGAATAATCATAAATAAAGCAAAAGTGGTGCACAAGTTATGAAGTGTACTTAAAAGCTGTTAAATTAATGGCATTGATAATGAATTATTATCAATGAATTAACATTAAATAAAAATAATCTATATAATTAGATTAGACCAATTTATTTATGTAAATTTACAAAATTTCTTAAACGAGCTTAAAATAGCATTATTACCGTCGGATAGGTAGCAAATATACAGCATGAATAATAAGACAAAGTTGTCACAACCACATTTATTAAAAATAGTAAGATACTAGTTTCGGTTATACCATTATCAATCTCAAACAAACTAAAATTAAAGTACAGAGTAGCTGAATATATTCCAAACACGGAATGTAAATGTACTATTGGCTAAGGTATGGGCTGATCTTCATTGACGGTTTGTGATTCGCTGAAGGCCATAACCAGTCACGCCCACTGGTAGGAGGAGCAACAAGGAAAAATAAATCAAATCAAGAACTAAAAACCGTGAACATCTAGAAAGTAACAAAAAAGAACAATACACAATTAGGCTAGAATTGAATCATTTTAAATTAAAAATTAAAAAAATTGAAGCTCACTGAAATGCAGTCAAGGTCAACCGAGAAAGACACAAAAGTGCCGCTATTAAAATGTAGGCCAGAATTATGATAAAACAAAGTTCGTTTTACTTGAAACAAAGTGAGCTTCATTTTTTTAATTTAAAACTAATTCAATTCTAGCCTACTTTTGTATTGTTCTTCTTTGTTACTTTCTAGATGTTAAAGGTTTATGGTTCTTGATTTGATTCTTATTTTTTCCTTGTTGCTCCTCCCACCAGTAGGCGTGACTTGTTATGGCCTTCAGCCAATCACAAACCGTCAATGAAGGTCAGCCCATACCTTAGCCAATAGTATCATTCCGTGTTTGGAATATATTCAGCTATTCTGTACTTTAGTTTTAGTTTGTTTGAGATTGATAATGGTATAACAATCGAAACTTGTATCTCACTATTTTTAATAAATGTGGTTGTGACAACTTCGTCTTATTATTCATCATGAATATCTCACCTTCACCACTTCAAAGAAAGTTAAATGTACAGCAAATTAAATTAATTAACTAAAGAAAATCATAGTGTCGTATTTACACAAAATGGCGAGGTCTGGACAAAATTCGTCCATAATAAGGTAGAGTAGGGAACGGGGGACGTGTCAATAGAGCAGATTTTACAAAAACGGCAATGATTTGAAACATTAAATTTGACTCCCTCTACACGTCTACACTCAATTCAGTGCACCTCGATTTCTCATTTTATTTATACGTTTTTCAAAATCAATGTTTATAACTCACGTATGCACACTATAACTGGTTTAAAATGTGTTTAAATACAGGAAGCTCACAGAACAGCAAATAAATGATACGTCACTATTTATTTATTCATATTTAAACGATACACACCAATTATAAAAAAATCATAAAAAAGTATATCATGCCAAAGTAAGCTTCAACGAATTGAAGCTTCGAATTCGAAAGACGAATTTTATAATTATTTTTAAAGAAAAATTTTCAATTTAGAACTATATTGGACAAGATAAAATAGATGAAGATTCTATTTCTACACAGTACTGCAGTTTACTAGTGAAAATGTGGTAGGTTAGGACATGAAATCATAGTCTAAAGATCAAATAAATTGTGAAATAGTCCATTTTGGTTCAATTACATCAATTCAAAGAGCAATTAAGATTAATTAAGCTTCTGAATGCAGACGATAACAATCGATAGCATTAAATGAGAAATCGAATTATTGTTATATTTTATCATAATCAACAAAAATCTACAAATGAATTAAATTGGGAGACTTTGTTTAGAATGGAAATGCTAGTGTTTTATCAAGTAAAATAAAATAAATTACATTTTACACACTACTAATTAAGTTTTGACATTGAACTGTCAAATATCTCAATCATTATTGAATGGCCTAAAACAACAATAACAATTTCCGAATGAGTGATAAGAAAATCAAGTAGGATACTCCTATCTCGAAATGTCTGTACACATATAACACATGACTGTAAAAAATGTGGACTAGTAAGTTACTGGTTTAGAACATTACGACGAAATTTCAAACATGGCCTTCAAAAACAAAATCTAATTACGATAACGAAGAACGGTCTCGTTAATAAACAACGAACCATAAGTGACAAGAATTAAAATTTTGTACTTTAATTTTACAACTTCCAAAACATCTCGTGACAGATTGGAAAGCGACAATAAAAAGAGATTCATGGTAGTCAATCATATAATTTTTTTCAGAAATCTCTTTGTTGAACACTGAAAAACATATATTTTCTGCGGGCCGAAATAACATAGTTCCACGCCACTTTTTATGAACAATTATCAACTTCTGCAACACAAAATTCAACTTTTCCAATGCAGAAAACATACAGCTCTAGTAATTACGTTACCGTTCGACTGATTTATTACTGCTAATTATAACAATAATTGCAGTTGAAGTTTCTACCAAGAAGTAAGTTCGGTGAAGTTGAAAATGCTTGGTACTTTGTTCATTTATACATGAGATAATTGCACAGCTCATTAGAGTATTTTATTTTTTGTACACATAGCTACGAAATTTTAAGCTGTCAGTAAGCTCTTTTGTATTTCGTAGTTTTAAAGAAACTGTAATTAGTGAAACATTTCAAAATCCACGAATAATTCTTTTTTTTTGTGCATGTTTTGTATCCTTGTCAACACTTGAAAATCGTAGTTTAGTATGTAGTGTAAAATTAACGATAGATAAAATGGGGCTGTGTAAGAACTGAGTAAGTTATTATTCTTTTACAAATCAGTTCTATTTATTTATTTTTGTCAGTTGTGAAATTGAAATTTGTATGTGAATAAGTAAATAAATCAAATGCTGTAAACAATGCATATTTACTTACATTTGTCTAATAGACACAAACAATTTTTGTCAATTCTATTCACACAAGAAAAGAAAACTTCAACACATTTGAAATGTTGACTCATCCTTTGTTTCAGCTGATACCAATTTGCCAATTGACCGCCATTTATTTACTTTCTTTTTTTTCTTGTATTGGGAAATTTAAAACAATTTCATTATTTCTCAAAAAAACATGTATTAATTTTCATCTAAATCGGATCGTTTGTATATTGTATATGTAAATAAGTAATGAAAAAACTCGCGGCTAGCACACAAGTTTACTTATGCTAGTCACACCACAAAAATCACAAGTAATTATTTTGTACCAGTCTTTCTATTGTTGAATGCATAGACTAATACAGTATATATAAATATTTTTATACTTTTCGTTTTTCCTGTATTGTATTTTTGATCAGGCATTTATCATGTTTGATTCATGTATTTGGTATAACAAATTTGGTTTGATTATATCGGATCGTTTGTAATTATATTAGCAAATAAGCACTAAAAGAATTCGCGGCTGGCACACAAGTTTTACTTTCGCCCAAAAATTACAAGTAATTATTTTGTATCAGTCTTTCTATTCAATGCAATATTTATATAAATATTTGTATACTTTTCGTTTTTTCTCCTGTACTGTATCTTTGAACAGACACTTATCATATGTGATAAGACGAAATACTTAATGAACAATCTAATATCAAAATTGGCACTGTATTTCAATTTCATATATTGTCTTTACTCACTTATATTGGAGATGCTAGAGGGATGCATTTCACTTCTGAAAAGAGGCCGACGAAGCTTCTTGTCAGAAGTGAAATGCATCCCTCTAGCTTCTCCAATATAAGTGAGTAAAGACAATATATTAAATTGAAATAAAGTGACAATTTTGATATTACATTTATCATGTTCGATTTGTGTATTTGGTATCGCAATAAACTTGATTTGATTTGATTCTAGGCTGTAATTATTATTATTAATCGTTTGGCAACAGTCATGTCAGGAGCGCCATTGTCTTGTCTGACCGCCGTACTTGCCAGCTCATTTAGCACAAAGTTACACAGAGTGCACCTAGGAAACGAACTAGCTTTTCACCTAATGTTTGTGGTTGTGCTTTCTTTGTAGTGGCGAAGATGATATTGTGGAAGATATCCATAATGAATAAAAAAATTCTTGGATTTCTTGTTCCATAACGATCTGCGTTATTAATATTAACTGTTTATTATAAATTCAACGACTTGAAAATGAATCTCCACGATTCGAAAACGTTTGGCCTTTCGTGAGTATTAATATTATTTATTCACAACAAAAATTGACTAAGTCGTTGAATTTAAATTAGTTTATTTATAATAAATGTGGTTGTGAGAACTACAAGTCTTTTTATTATTTTTCCATTCTTTGTAGTGGTGAAGGTGATATTGTGGTCGGCGAAATTCGATTCAGCTTTTGATGTTAGGACTTGAAAATGTTCCTTGTAACGTTGTTTGAATGTGCGGCCTGTTGTATGTCATTGTGATGTATTTTTGATATGTGACCATATCATTCACACTGGACACACTTTTACTGACATCAGTACCAACCAACACATTCTACATATAAAATCTAAAGGACACGAACTCAACACCTTGGAACAATTTGAAATATACAAACACACCACACACAATAAACAAAACATTCTCAATGAACAACTAAATTTTAAATCACACAAACTTTTTGATCACATTTCACAAAAACCACAACACTTCTAACCAAAAAACTGACACGATGATCTAGGAACCCACGCCTCTGAAGATGGATCTCAAAGATTCGAAAGCGCTCGGCCTACAGATTAAGTAAGTTATACTTATTCTTAATGAATATTTGACTGCAAGTCGTTAAATTTCACATGAAAAGTTAATATTAACAACGCAGTTCGTCATGGAACAAGAAATCCAGGAATTTAATTATGTTGTCTCTTCTTTCATTTTTCACGTTTTTATTTTATATTCTGTTCTATTTTATTTTACTTTATATTTTATTTTACTTTATATTTTATTTCTTCTTGAAAAATTATGTTTATATAGTTTTCTTTTTATTGGTTACTCTCGTGTAGAGACATTATATACATGACAAGACAGTTTATAGAACTCCATCTTCAACTGACGGCTTAGAAGCCAAGCGTGTGATTTAATTTTTAATTTATAAAAGTATGTAAAATTGTTTTTTTTTGTTTCTTTATTTTGCCAATAAAGCATTAATATTCTATTCTAATTATGTAATAATAAATTGAAATTGTGGCTGGACTTGCCTTATCTGCAACGAAGACTTGTAGTGAACACATCCGGTGGGAGTATTGTCAAGTAAGGGGACGAGATAAAGCTGAGGGGACGGCTGCATCTGCTACTGGGAGGGAGGCTTGTCCGTACGGGAGAGCCACACACCCTGACGCGGAGCACGAGGAGTTCCCGGATTGGAGAGACCCGACTCATGAATGGGAGACAGGGTTGGCGACATTGTGTGCCTCAAGGTAGCAATCGACTTCCGACGGACGTAGCGACGATTTAGGGGTACGGGGGCCGCTCGACGGGGTTGCTGTCTCTGGACATACTCTAAAACATCCCCCAATTCCTTGAGGGACACCGCTTGCATTTGTCGTCGGGTGGGAGGAGGTAGTGCAGGAAGCGATGCACTCCGTCGTGGAGGAGATTCCGAGGTAGTTGGACGTACTTGGTTGCGTCTTGGCACTGATTGTGTTACCCCCCCTTTCCCCCCTGAATTGCCCCGCTGTACCGCCACTGTTTCCTCCCTTTTACCACAAATCCCCCACCCGAACCACCCCCGATTCTCCACAGACGTACCCGCTTTACAATACTTACACCCGTTACACGTACGTCTCGAGACAACGGGTTTTACTCGCGTCCTGTCACCCATCACTTTAACACTACTCACTGTTTCACTAGTTGAGGAAGACTTGGTGTTATTTTGAGGAAGACAATCGTGACGATTCAACGCTCCCTCAACAGTTTCTACGGAGCACCTCCTCCCGTTGGGGACACCTTTTTCAAGGTCGGGGTTTTCACGTTTACGTCCCCAACAAGAACAACAACTCGAACTGTTTGTATTTTTCTTCAAATTTTTCTTAATGTTGATACGCTGTTGTTGAATCTGGCGTTGGTTTTGTGTAGACATCTGACGGTAGTTACGTATGTACTCGTAGGTTGTGATTCCGAGGACAGATATGTAGATATGGAAGAGGCAGAGATGGAGGAGAAGGGCAGCAGCTACGCCAGCTAGGGCGCCAACAAGGGAGACAACTATGAGGAAGATTTGAGGGGGAAGAGTGGTGGGACGTTGGGGGAGCCAATCGGGGTCCAAACGGGTGGTGTCAATGTGGAGGAGGACGAGCTCGGATACGCAGATGCCTAGGATGACTGTGCAGGCACAAACGGCAGACACTACGCAGACGAGGAAAGCTGCGTAATTTCGACCACCTACACAATGGTTGAGCCATTTGCAGTGATGGTCAAATCGGCCGACACACTTGTTGCAGACGCTGCAGTGTTTTGTGCGAGGACCTGAAGTTTCGATGTTGCACAAATGACATCGGCCGTTCTCGATGACATGTGCATGGCGCGTGCGGTCGAATTCGGGGACAGCGGAGGAAGCAGGCCCCAAACGACGGAGTTCCGCATCGGCAGGGTCAAGGAGTAACGCGGCAAGATGCGCCACCACGTGTAGAACGAACAGAGCGGCGAGTATTGCGGCCAGCGGCGCGCGTAGCACTGCAGCCGAAGCGGGAACGAGTACACAGAACGACGCGACACCGAACACGAGCAGCGCGACCCAACCAACCACCTGTTGAGGATGCAGCGGCGGCTGCAGGCCGTGCAGTCGTCTCCACTTGCGTCTTTCCCCAGCCGGCCACGGCCCCCAAGAGCACCAGTCCGACATCGTGCTAGCATGACGCGACACACACCCACTCACTTCATTGACACCACCTACTCGGGCAACTGTCGCTCACTAACTGAAAGCTCAGGAGCTCACACACCCGCAGCCACCTTCCTATCGACCCCCTTCCGCGCATGCGCACAACACGCACGCGATGCCATCGCGACGCAACACCGATCATAATTCACAAACGCGCATAGCTCCACTGCGCGCATATTTCGGACAGCTGCTAAAACTGTGATAGGCCGACTTTCTTTGTCTATCACAATAATTAATGCTAGCAATTTACTTTTCGAGTTCTCAACCAAACTCAAGTTAAGCTTATTAAATTAAATGTATGATTGTTGTTATTATCCTGAGCGTTCTTCTTTCTCTCCTCTAACTTTATAATTTTGTATGTTTTCCTTAATTTTATATGCTATATAACTAGTAATTGTTTCGTGTAATTCAAGTGCATATCAGACCTACAAAACCAATACTAAATCAATTAGGAGACAGCTAATATACATAAGTACTAAAATCATAAAGAAAATCCCAATTAGTACCTCAGCAATAGTAAAATAAACAAGAAAATGAAAAATCCATCAGCAATTGGATAAAAAATTACTTTTCTGTTCTTTGATTTTGGAAAAATAGCAGTTTTACTATTCTTTCTCACCCATCAAATCCTTCAACCTTTCCTTCTTCAATATTATGAGAACCCCTCCCCAGTACATGGGCAACCATAGTTGGAAGGGGTTTCCATCTACACATATAGTATTATATTTATATTTTAAAATAGTTTATAGGTTTTACTTTTGTATAATTTTGCATTTCAGTTATTGTATTTTAATATCTCTTATTTTCTGCATGACTTTTATATGTGTGTTTTGTTTTATAAATAAATAAAATTATAAACTAGCTGGAATAATAACTGTTTATTTATATTTGAATTGATTTATTTCCAAAAAGAAGATACAACGAAAAAAATGTATATATTACATTGTAAAAAATGATAATAATAAATAAAATGCTCACAATGACCATCACTAATTCATTGCAATAGAAAAAAATATGGATTGAAATGGCACCAACCAGCAGAAGGATAAAAAACTTGTTCGCTGGTGAGAGTACTTCAGTTCAGTCAAGATTAATTATTTGGTTTTAAAACCGTCCTTTGCAGATTCAACCATTCAGCACTACCGTCGTGAAGCTGGCCCCACCCAAAACGGCAGAAACTATAAGTTGTATATCATGAGATACTTCAGAGTTTCTGCTATTTAATGCCGCAAAAATAAATTTTCTGCTGTTTTCAGGAAAAAAGTTATTCAACTTTAAAAAAGTTAATTACTGGGTGGGGCCAGAATCACGCTGCCCCACCCACTTCGCAAAACTTAATAAAGCACATATCAATAGTTTCTGCTGAGTTTCTGCTATTTAATGCCGCAAAAATAAATTTTCTGCTGCTTTTAGAAAAAAAGTTATAGCCCATTCAAGTTTTGGGTTAATGAAAATTAATTGGCTGTAACTCGGTTAATATACATGTTACAATAACGGGCTACATGCCAATCTTTACTGCTAAACAGTGGCTATCGAATGACACTAACAGCATAGCCGTAGCTACACCAGCAAAAAATATATAGCAAAAACTATTTTGCCATTTAAACCAATGTTATTTTTAACCAGCCCCACCCACTTCAAAAATTTCAATTCAATATATGTCAAGATTTCCAGTTGAATTTCTGCTAATCAATGCCATGAAAAGTAAAGTTTCTGATGCTTTCAGAAAAAAGTTATAGCCAATTAAATTTACGGTCAACGAAAATTAATTGGCTGTATCTCGGTTAATGACACATCAGCATAGACCGGTCATTTGAGACAATGTTACTACTAATGTTCATACATGCCAGAACAAGGCTTAATTTCTGAATTGAGAAGTACCGGAGCTGTAACTTACCGTGGGCATGGGGGTATGGTTTACCTCCCAGCAAAAGTGGGGTTCGGGGATCCCCCCCCCCCCACAGGAAATGTTTTAAAGTTACACTTGAATTTGTGCATTCTAAACACATTTGAGCATGGTTAGTAATGCACATAGTTACATAATACACAAAATAATAAGATTTAGGTTTTTTAAAATAAGGTTTTTAAACGATTTTGAAGAGAACTTGGAAACCATAACTACAAAAGTCAAAAACTCAAGTCAGGTTTAAAAAGGGTACAATTTTTCGGTTTTTCGCTTATACATTGGAAACGATAATTAAGATTCATCTATTTCTCTGTTCTCACCAAAGTTAAAGCTAACAAAATGCTCCAAAAAAATCAGCTCCCCCTGTCCTGTTCTTCCCCTAATATGAAGTGGACAATGGGTAAAATTTCGCAAAATATCTTTCAGATATTTGAAGGGTTTATTGCGTGAGGACTACTCTTCACAGAACTACTAGTGGTGGGGTAACTCAACTTACTCTTTGGTATGTATGTGCTTAGTAGTATCTATAATAAGTTTCAATTATATTGAGTTGTGTGTCAAGTTGAATTATTAATTTAATACATCAACCCCAACGGAGTAATCGATTTTTCTAGATTATTTGTAATATGACGTCACAGCCGGCTGCTGTATGTGGTGATGTGTGTTGCGTATCGAAGCGGCCCACTCCCATTAAAACAATTATTGTGGAATGTCATCACGTGCTACTAACTACTACCAGAAGATTCAAAAATAGGGTGTACGGTATTACCCCACTGCACGGTATTCTCCCACTTTCCCCTATGCTTGCAATATATGCAACAAGTGATTTCTTACTCACTAAAAAATGCTCCTATATAGGTGAAAAAAAGAACTAGAATATTATAAAAGTAGGCTTACTCAAAAACCATTTTAATTTTTTAATCAAAAGATATTAATACGGCTTTGATATGATTACAGTTAAGAAAATTGTTATCACAACCTTTTAATAAGTCAAATTGCTGTTTATTAAGTAATGAGGATTAATGTATTCAAGACTTTTTCGTTTGCACTAAAACGTCAATGTCAGGGTTGAATGAAGGTATTTTTAATCTTTTTAATCTTGAGTCACTTTCAACCTTGAGTTGATTTCCGTATTTGTTTTTTATGAAAGCGAAAATTAAAAAAGGGCGTTTTCATATGGTGGTGACATAAGCTTATCCAGAAATTTTTCATACAACACTCCTTGACTAACCCCCCCCCCCCCCCCCCCCGCAATCAAATCCTAAAACTTTTATTCACTTTGTATCACAGCAGCCGTAGTTCACCAATTTTAAACTATTTCAATTTATTAATTAAGTATTATACTGTACTACTTATTACACAATACATATACGAATGTTTTTTTTTTAATATTAAAAAGTTGCTAAACCCATTTTACAATTTCCAAACTCCATGTTTTTAAAAAGAAAACATATTTTTCGACACCCATCTCATGTGAGATGAAAGGTGAAGGGAATAGGTGAAGACAACGATACATTAAAAGGGTATTACATTCTATGAGTATGGAAAGAAGAAACCAAGTACCCTGATGTGTATGTTATTGAGAGTGTACTAGAGAAGAAAGGTAACAAATTGTATGTGAAATGGTTGGGCTTTGATTCGAAATACAATTCATGGATTGATAATAATAGTGTTGTCTGGAAAAATAATCATATTGTCTCTGTATTGAAAAATGAACTTGAAACAGCACATATCAAAACTACCACTGATCAACTTTGATAAGTATTTAAATGAGAAGAACAGAAAGCAACAAATGAGACACAGTGTACTTTTGAATTGTGTGTGCACCATCCAATATTGGGAAAATCAATATCGTTTTCAATTTATTATTTGCAGAAAATGGTGTTAATTCTTTAAATTTATGTGTACTTACCAATTCTCACCAGCAAGACTCATGAATTTCTCAAAGAAATTATGAGTCAAGTCCCTGAGATTGGATTCAATTAATTTGTTTCAACAAATGAAGAAATCCCACACCTGATTGATATCTGAACTATCACAACTACTGTTTGAGGATGAAGTCAATGTTTCTTTAATTATTAATGTTTTAAAAAAATTAGAATTAAAAAAATTAAAATTAAAAAATTTAAAATAAACATATACTTTTAGCTGTTTTTGCGTAAAAGTAATGGATATTTTCTTTTTTCAGCCAAAACAAACTTAAAACGAAAAATTAAAAATCCAATAATTGAAAAATTAAAAACTAATATTAAATGGCAGCAATTATTTTACTCTCTATTAAAACTTGTATAAATGCAAGATTGTATGGCATTGTACCAGGACCGAAATCGAAATTATTAATTTTACTTCAACACCGACCGTGACCACGCAGAAACTGAGCTTCTGGACAGTTGAAAAGCTCAAACGGAAGTCTATAAAATCATTTTGTTATATTATCATGGAAAAAGAATTCACAATGTCAACATTTGCGAGCTATGCTACTATAATACGTTTTTTCTAGACTAATGACTTCTCCCAGTTTTGTTATGAAATTCTAACCCACTCTTTCTCGATAATGTACCATACATTAAAGTTCTCTCCTCTAACGTATAAAGATAGTCTAAACATGCTACAATAATGGATACAATAACATTTCATAGTTCATAGATTTCATAGTTCTCAACACTCCAATATTGTAATATTAATTCCGTCTAGATTAAATTTTGTTCACTAGAATTATTATCACTGGTATAGAATTATTCTCAAGAACCTTTCCTACAGCAAAAAAGCATTCTATCTAGTGCTTAGTCATCTCAAATGGGGATGGGGGGGGATCCGGACCCGGGGACCCCCCCCCCCTTGAATACGCCCCTGGGTGGTGAATACCATCAGAAATCTCATCGCAATTACGGATATTGTTGGATATTCTATCCTCATCACCATCCAAAATGATGTTCAATCTTTCTCCTTATAGCCTGATTAAATGATAGAATCGCGGCAGTTCAATGAGCTCATTTTCCTGCAAAATAATTAATTACTGGTTTTTCAAAAAACTCACCCAAAAAATAAAGGGAAACCTAAAATAGCCACACATTTCAAACTCAGTATTTGAATATAAAACTTCATAGAACAGACTTCTTATTTTGCAATAAAAAATTTGATGAATACAGTATTATTTTTAGAAAGAATTTAATTTTGTTAAAATATTTTAAATTGATGTATCTACATAACACGATTGTGAATAGTTAAATAACTCAAATTGTTAAGAGAAAATGTATAAGAAATGTTCAGTTACTGTAATATTTTAAGATTTAAAAGAGTAACTGGGAGGTCGTAAGGCTGAGATTATTCAAGTTTGTTGTCCTCATCAAATGGATTTTCAATCCATTGTTTTCATTCTTCTATGAAAGAAAGGTAGTGTTTTAGTTCAGAAGCCAAGGCTTTAAGATGATCATGGATCATTTTGGAAGTTTCTTTATTTACTTTGATAGTTCTGTAATAATTTTATCATCCAAAAAATCGTTCAGAAGTCGTAAGTCATCAAATAATACATTTTTCTAAATGTTATCGGACCACCATTGTATCTCTTTGATAGTATAGCATCAATTTTGTCTTGCACAAATAATTTGTGAATTTTTTTTTCTTAAGATCAAATTAAGAGTATTTAGAGAACTAAGAATATACGCTTAGTAAGCTAACTTTATTAACCAAACCTCATCATTAAGGCATTTGTCAAAAAAGACAAGAGCTTTCAACTCTCCTACTTGCAATTGTGATACGAAGAACAACCGTACATTATCATGAAGCCTGAATCAACCTGGCAAGAACGTTTCCTATGGATAGTCAATGGACTTCACAATGCAGGAGTAGTTGCTTGTGCTCACTTCAGGGGCGCACCCAGACTTTTGGTTTTGGGGGGGGGGTCTTACCCGTCCTACCAGGTAAAATTTGTGAAGGGAGGGGGTTAAAATTAGGATTTTTCAGAGCTCTTTTTACAAGAATGTTGCCCGATAAAGTTTATGTGTGGGCAAAAACGTTTATTGTGATCTCTTATTGATTCATTACTTGACTTTTAAAAATAGCATTAGTTAATAAGCAATGGATAAACAGAATGTGTCCATCATGAGTTTATTTGTACAGAGTGTTTCAAGAGTTCAAAACGATTCTGCCATACTGCATAAGCAACTTCTCATGAGGATAAAAAAAATATAATGAATGTACGTCCGGAACGCTTTGTTACAGAAATAAAGAGGGCGAAAGATTACAGCTATTCCATCATCCATTCAGAAATGACTAAGGTCTTTATATAGATGGCGTGAATTTAATTGAACCGGTGTAAAATTATCTGAAACGTGCTACAAGATTCACTACTATTTATTTTTATGATGCCTTATGAGACCTTATATGAGACCTTTATGTTGATAATAAAGTGAACAAAAAATGCCAGTCTGAACGCTAATCGAGATTACCAAATTATTGATATTGATATTTCAATTGATATTTTACAAAAAGTCACAAAATTAACATGATATAATGATGTTTTTTTTATTGTCGGCCTAGTGGTTAACCAATTAAATTGCCAATGAACCAAACATTTTGTTCACTTTCTCAATCAAACCTTGTCAAATCATGTTTTGAAATTAAATATGAATGTACTCAATAGTCAAGAACGGTCCCAAATTTTATAAAGTCGAGTTTTTTTAATCAAAGCATACTGATTTTGAACAGATGCTTTCAACTTGCTATTCTTCTGTTTTTGATCCAATTTAAATTCTGGTTTATTAAACTCTGGGTGCTTTATTCACAATCAATAACCAAACTCATAACCTTCAATCTTAAAAACGCCTTCTTTTGGCCTTTTTTTGCATATTTAATATAACTTTATAATTAGGGAAGTGATAGCCGCGAGCCGTAGCAGGTATCTGTTCAATCAGAGAGATAAGCTGCGTTCTCGTAGGTCCTGTTTGTAACGGTGACCGATTAGATTGGCCAGCAAAAAAGACACTGTTCTCTGCTGTAAAATCACTTCCCGGTGGTTTGGAACCCACCTAAAACTGTAGGTCCAACTCATCAATCACCATCATCCAACTCATTACCCACGCACAGGTCTCAGACCGACGTGGGCTTCATCCTCGAAAAAAAATCGCAGTACTTAATGTTTTAAATAATTTTACAGTCCATTTCGCAACGAATGCATTCAATTCAGACCACAACTACAGTCGCTCAGTATAGCAAGGCTGTTGGATATAATTAATTTCCACATCTATTACACATTGCTTTGCTTTCTCAAAT
Source organism: Conomelus anceps (assembly GCA_948455865.1). Taxonomy (NCBI): domain Eukaryota; kingdom Metazoa; phylum Arthropoda; class Insecta; order Hemiptera; family Delphacidae; genus Conomelus; species Conomelus anceps. Next base: position 28,710,947 of record OX418221.1, on the reverse strand, counting down.
GATTCCATTTAAACATAAATTAATAATGTAATAGGTGATATTGTAGTGAATGTGAACACTATGTATATATGATGACCATTCCACATTGTTCTAGTTCTTCCTTGGCCATGGATTGAGGCCTACTCATTGATTTCAATTGAATTCCTGGATTTCTTGTTCCATGACGAACTGCGTTGTTAGTATTAACTTTTCAAGTGAATTCAACGACTTGCAGTCAAATTTTTATTAAGAATAAGTAGTATTTCACTTACTTTGTAGGCCAAACGTTTTCGAGTTGTTGAAAACCATCTTCAAGGCATCATGAATATCGATGTTGGTTTTTTGGTTAGAAGAGCTGTGGTTTCTGTATAATGTGGTCAAAAAGTTTGTGTGATTTAAAATTTAACTGTTCGTTATAGAAGAAAATGAGCGAACTAGTTGATTACAATGAGGACTCTTAAGCTATTATTATTGATTTTCAAATTTCTCTACTATGCTTATTAATTATTAGTATATTATTAATCATCAAATAGGCTATATTAGACATTATCATTATTTTAATTATTGTTAATATCAATCTCTAGTATGTTTTATATGTATGATTACTATTTGATATATAAAATTAAATTAGCTCATTCAAGGTATGTCAGCTACTGGTGTCAAGGTATGTCAGCTACTGGAGGTGACCAAAAATAGAGGTGTCAGCTATTGGTATAGATATCAAGTGATTTTAAAATCAAAATTTCTTGTTGAAATTAGTATCTAAATTGTTCCCAATTTCAATCAGCTATTTAAAAGACTTGAATAAATAGATTGTAAACATTTTTTTATTAATCCGTACAATAGCCCAAAAGTAAATAGATAATATTCATGAATTAGGGAAGTGATAGCCGCGAGCCGTAGCAGGTCTCTGTTCAATCAGAGAGATAAGCTGCGTTCTCGTAGGTCCTGTTTGTAACGGTGACCGATTACATTTGGCCAGCAAAAAATACATGTTCTCTGCTGTAAAATCACTTCCTGGTGGTTCGGAACCCACCTAAAACTGTAGGTCCAACTCATCAATCATCATCATCCAACTCATTACCCACGCACAGGTCTCAGACCTATGTGGGCTTCATCCTCAAAAAAAAAAAAAAAAAAAAAAAAATTGGCTCACTAAGGTGTCAGCTGCCGGTTCCTTCACTCTAGCTTCAAATTGAATGAATGATCTTTCAAATTTTTAGTTTTTCAAATTGTTTCTTACAATTTTTCTAAGCAATGTTGGGTTACGTCCCCAATACTCCTCCCCCCCCCCCCCTCCCAACTTATTACGCCTATGCTTGGGAGAGATGCAGTTCTTCTCTAGTCTGCCCCAGATGCCAAAGTCAAGAACCAAGAAAACAATCAAAACACAATTTGATTTTTCTTATCTTCTCTTATAGTGTTTATTCCATGGTTTCTGATAGTTTTAGGATAGTTACGACCCACCTGTAACTCTTCTGCAACCCACCGGTTGGGAACCGCTGGAATAGAATATTCTATTTTCTCTAGTCACCGGCTGGTGCTGGAGCAAGGCTATATACATGAAATTAGCAAGCATTGTCTCCCGATATTCATCGGCTAAAATCACAATGATTTCCATTTACTATTTGTGTGGGTTAATGGACATGCATGTCGCTGACCCGGCCATGTCTGAATTTGTTCAAACAATTTATGTCAATATTTAGAACCTATTTCGTACTATTTAGTACCAGCTATAAAAAATTTGTACTTCAACCCCCAACTGAGAAACCGAATTTTTTAGATAACTGGTTAACAACTGGTTGCCGGGGGTTAGCTCCAATACCACAATTACTTGAAAATCTTTTCTCAATTGTTATTTTAAAATTATAGTTAATAAATTTCTTTTCAAACTAATACACTATGATCAAATTCCCTTACCAAGCATATTTCAATTTGCTTGGTAAGGGAATTTGATCATAGTGTATTAGTTTGAAAAGAAAATTATGAACTATAATTTTAAAATAAATTTGTGATATGAAACAACTTCCTTTCTTCCACCACATCCTCCCTTTTGTGAGTTAATAAGAAGTACTTAGGTATGATTTTTATCTATTTCGAAAAAATGTAATTCAGATTTTTGATAAATTCTGTTTAAAAAGTAAAAGAATATCGAAAGTTCAATTGATTTTGAGAATTGGCTGAAAATTGAAAATATTAACTGACAGAAATAACTACAAATGGCCCGCAAATAATCGTCAAATTTGAGCTAGTAGCTCAAATCGTTTAATGAGTCTTTATCCAGTAATCATGAGAAGAGATTCTATAGCGACAAAGATTTTTGTTTATAGGAACAGTTGATAGCTATTTCTGTGGAAGAATGGAATACAGGTAATAGAACTAACATATTTCTATTAGAGGTGTGAAAACAACTGCAAAAAAGATTTTTTGGTTTCAGTTCAGCAATTCAAGTGAATTTTAAATTGGGATATTAAAGAGAACGTTTTTGGACACTAAGATAACATTTTCGGACACATAAGGAATGACACAATCTTAGTCTCCAAAAATGTTTCAAACCCAATTATTATTTTGAAACATAACAAAGCGTTATCAAAAATCGCTTATAATAGAAAAATCAATCTGCAGTTATCTGCTCTTTAGAAAATTTGCAAATCTATATAAATAAAATTAGAGTTTTGTCTGTACATTTATCAGAATTGTATATTTTTTGGTTATTTTTACGTTTTATACATTAAATAAGCCGAAAATAGTCTTATCTCACTTTCTGTCTGTCTGTCTGTCTGTCTGTCTATCTGTCTGTCTGTCTGTCTGTCTGTCTGTCTGTCTGTCACGGCCCCAAAGGCATTTTACGCGGCCTTCTCCTCAAAAACGAGAGCATCGATCGGGATTTTAGTTATTGAACAGTATTGAACACTTTATTGACAATGTCTTTAGCTATAAAAAACTAAATTAACTTTTTTTTTAACAGAGTAATAAACGTTTAAAAACCAAGTACTGTGCGATTTTGGATACATTTTACGCGGCCTTCTCCTCAAAAACGAGAGCATCGATCGGGATTTTAGTTATTGAATAGTATTGAAAACATTATTGACAATGTCTTTAGCTATAACAAACTAAATTAACTTTTTTTTTAAATAATAATAAACGTTTAAAAACCAATTGTGCGATTTTGGATACATTTCTTCCAAGTTTTATTACCACATAAGAATAAGAACAAATCACGTAATTTATCATGATATATCAATCAGCTGTTCTCGAATATAAATGGTGGGCCCTTCGCGGCGTTATTTACGCTGTCTGCAGACTTGTGTAGTCGGAGCATTGCAGTATTTTAGGAAACATTTCTGGTGAATCAAAGCCCATCTTATGTTTTATCAATTATTTCTTTGTTGAAAAAAAAAACAAAATTTTCTAATTTCAATAATTTATCAAAACAAAAATTAACATTTTAGGAAGGTGCGGTTTGTGCTAGGCTCTTGGGAATTCGCCAGGTAGCACTATTATTACCACATGAGAACAACAACAAATCACGTAATTTATGATGATATATCAATCAGCTGTTCTCAAATATTCTCTCTGATAACTGTCACTGAATTGTTTACGTCCTAAGTTGTTAACTAAGCTGCTAACAACTTCATGATCGTTGCTATCAAAAAAGCCGAAACATATTTAGTCGTATTTCTAAACATAATCCGTACGAAGGACGGGTAGCTGCTAGTTATAAATATATGGATATTAAAGGCTGTGTAACAGCGGGAAGGTCTTTATAGGGATGGGTATCGATTAGTCGATTAATCGGAATAATCGATGTTTTGCTGAAATAATCGATTATTTTTTAATCGATGTTTAAGAGCTTCGATTAATCACAGCACCGATTATTTCATAACGATTAATCGATTGATGGCATTTTTCTCATTATTCAATATTACAAGATTTAGGGACATAAAACATCGATTATTAACATCGATTATTTTTTGTAAGGGAGTAATCGATACACCGATTAATCGGTACTGAAAACATCGATTAATCGGTGTTCAAACATCGATTAATTCAGTCTTTGAAAATAGCAAAAACAGGCCAAAATAATACCAAATAGCGTCCCAAACAACACTTTTTGGAGGCATCTTGGCGAAAAACAAGAAACAATGATGGTTCCAGGTTATTGCTCATGTTTATCGAAAAAGGCAAATTATTTCAAGCCTGTCAACTGTCAGCAGGTTGACCACCCTATGACTTGGAGGTTATATTAGACAGGGCTTGTGAAGGATGGCAAGGAACTAAGAAAAAGCGGAAAACGTAAAATAAAGGAAAAGCTCTGTCATTAATATCAGAAATTAATCTTAAAATATGTTTGAAACAATAATTATTTACATATTTATGTCCCTAAATCTTGTAATATTGAATAATGAGAAAAATGCCATCAATCGATTAATCGTTATGAAATAATCGGTGCTGTGATTAATCGAAGCTCTTAAACATCGATTAAAAAATAATCGATTATTTTAGCAAAACATCGATTATTCCGATTAATCGACTAATCGATACCCATCCCTAGTTTCAGAAACAGTTGGTTTCAAACGGTAGCCATGGCTTAATAGTAAAGATTGACACTTAGCCCGTTATTGTAACGTGTATATTAACCGAGTTACAGCGAATTAAGTTTCATTAACCCAAAAATTAAATTGGCTATAACTTTTTTTCTGAAAGCAGCAGAAACTTTATTTTTACGGCATTAAATAGCAGAAACTCAGCAGAAACTATTGATATGTGCTTTATTAAGTTTTGCGAAGTGGGTGGGGCAGCGTGATTCTGGCCCCACCCAGTAATTAACTTTTTTAAAGTTCAATAACTTTTTTCCTGAAAACAGCAGAAAATTTATTTTTGCGGCATTAAATAGCAGAAACTCTGAAGTATCTCATGATATACAACTTATAGTTTCTGCCGTTTTGGGTGGGGCCAGCTTCACGACGGTTTCAGCACTATAGTAATTACTCTAGGTTACTGATAATCGAAAAAGTAATGTCTCTTCAACCATGACCTTTGTTCCACATTAAGACCCTTTAGTGCAGTTCCACCTCACCGCTTTAGCCATGCTATTGGAAACATGGTGGACCTACAATAGCACCAGAAAGTGATTTTACAGCAAAGAAGACTCTTTTTTGTTGGTCAATCCAATCGGTCACCCTTACAGGGCCCAGGAGAGCGTTGCTTATCTAATCTGATTGAACAGATACCTGCTACGGCTCACAGCTATCGCTTCCCTTACCACATACAATCTTTAATTATTCCCACAAAAAATCTATTTTTCACCTTATGTACCTCAACTTCCTAAAACCGAAAATATCCGAGGCTGATGAATTAATCAGCTGATCAAAAAATAAAAATAATAGTTTGGGATAAATATCCGTGTTTATTAGTAGTAATTAAGAACGACTATGTCTGGAGAAGATAGACCAAGCATTCACCGGACTCTGCAGATGAATATTGGTTGAGTTCGTGGGAGCCGGCCATTCACTATCAGGTACACCTGACAGGTACGCCTGGTTACTGTGCATACGTTGTCAGAACAGGCTCTGCGAATTTTGAAGAATAGAATATTAATTCGAACGGATAAGTAGTATTTTTGTTTATTATTATTAGTATTTATAATATCTTAATAATTTCCATTATTAATTTGTCTATTATAATTTAAAATATCTTAATAAAAAGTCAAATTCTATTTTCGAGGTTAGGTGTACCGATATTGATAAATTCCCTTGTAATTAAATAGTCTCAAGTTGACAATTGTAATAAATTAAATAATATTTCATTAAATATTTAACTTAAATCAATTGAAATAATTTTTAACTAGGAAAATGAGTACAAACAAGGCATCTAAATATAATTGTTTAACTAAAACTCAGGTAACTACACGATCTCGGAAATTATTAACCAAAAAATCTCCAACAGCTCTTAAAGCTACTGTAGATGTAGAAGAAAAGGTTGCTAAACTATTGAGTGATCACACCGAATTGAAAACAAAATTAGAATCATCACTAAAAAATTCTGAGGAAGAACGAATAGGGTTAGTGGATCACACAAAATCTCTGGAAGTTATTGTAAAATTGCAGCAGGAAGACCATAAAACTGAAATACTGAATCTCAGGAGTCAATGTAGGTCTATGACAGAGGAAATCGAGTAATTAAAATAAAAAATAATCTTAGCTAATGTACGATCTCAACCTCTGATCAATACAAAAAAATTAGAACCTAAAAGAAATGGGGAAATCATGAAACTTGGTCAAATTACAACGTATAGACAGGTTTTGCAAACAGCAACTAAAACTAAAGTGAAGGGAAATAACGATAGGAAAGGTAGAGTACTGCTCTTGGCATCCAGTCATGGACGAGACTGCAGTGACCTACTGAATAAAAGATTAAAAAATAAGTATGAAGTTCAGAGCTTTTTCAAGCCAAGTGCCCCTATAAACGCAATCCTAGTCAGCACAGGAACAAACTAAAGATTTTGGTAAAAACGATTTTCTAATAGTACTGGGTGGCTCAAACAATATAAATGAACCTAATCTAAAAAATCTTCATGAAATAAATGGAAAAATTAAAGAGATTGTGCCACTCAGCAAAGAAACTAATGTAATAAAGAGTAGTTCTAAATAGGGTACTTCTGTACCTTCAAGAATCTAACTTTATCTGTGATGAACAGCATGACTTCTAGAAAGGGAGATCAACAAAGACAGCCATAGTTTCTCTAGTTGAAAAACTAATAGATACAGGTGATAAAGCTACTGCAATCATCTTAGATCTGTCAAAGGCATTTGATTGTGTTAATCAAAGAACTTTATTGGATTGGAAATACTGCAAAATGTAGGTGTAAATGGGGTTGAACTGAAATGGTTTGAATCATATCTTAATGGTGTAGAACTAACTACAGTAGTTGGTAATAGTATAGTAAAGAATAAATCTAATAAATTAGAGGTGCAAGCTGGAGTGCCTCAGGGGGTCAGGTCAATACTAGGTCCTATGCTTTTTTTGTTATATGTCAACCGTTTACCTAAATAATTAATTAGAGGTAGAGCCCTCTTATTTGCAGACGATACATCACTCATTTTCAGCAATTCCATTCTAAATAATTTAGAAATAAGTGCTCATATAGGTGTGCAGTCCATTGTCCAATTTTTAAATCAGTTGAAATTAACTATAAATAGCAAATGCCAATACCTTCAATTCAATAACAAACATAATTTAAATGAAGATAGGGCTATAAACGTGTTTGTAAACGATAATCAATTAGACCAGGAAGAAAAAATTGCATTTCTGGGAGTTTTGTTGGATAGACGATTGACCTGGGCTCCATACATTGAGAAAATATATTGTGAAAGTTCATCTGGGGTATTTGTCCTGCGACAGCTCGCTAGATTGAATGACAAAAAGTTACTTTTTACAGCTTACCATGGGCTCTTACTGTCACATATTAGGTATGCTATCTTAGTATGGGGTAATTCATTAAAACAAAATCTTGATAGGGTGTTTAAGATCCAAAAGAAAGCGGTCAGGTGTATAGAAAGAGTAAATAGATTAGATTCAAGTAGGCCGTTGTTCAAGAGACTTGGTCTCCTAACTGTACCCTGCTTATATGTGTATGAAGCTACTTTACATGTAAAAACGAATGATATTAACCAAAATCTTGACATACATGATTATGATACAAGAAGCCAAGGAGATTATCACTTGGTGAGTCACAATAGTAGCTTATTCAAACAAAAACCTAGTTATATTGGTAGGAAATTCTACAACAAGCTACCGCAGTTTTTAAAGAGTCTTGAAAATATAGAAATATTTAAAAAACAATTGAAGAAATATTTAGTTGATAAAGCTTTTTATAGTGTACAAGAGTTCCTTTCACATCAAAATTAAGCCTCACCTCAGCTAATTGATATAGTAATTATGGTATCTAATGTATAATATTGTTGATCTGACTTATCTTATAGTACTCCTTAACTGGAGTCTCCAAGACGTAATCTACAAAAAAAAAAAAAAAAAAACTGTTCACCTGTTCAGGTGTACCGGATAGTGAATATTCGATCAGTTCTGCTGACAGGCCGAGTAGACTTGATGTGTGTGTGGCAGAAAAATGAACAGGTCTCAGTTTCTACTGTCCTTTTGACAAGAAAAGTTCAAAAGTTTAAAACTTTTCAACTTTGATTTATGTTTATAAACATTATTTAATTTTGATTAGAGTGTGTTTGTGACTATCGATCAGTGCTGTACTTTCCTGTTGTAAAAGTTTACATTAGATGGGTCAGCACTCAGTCGTTTAAAACGTTGTAGTCTTGTGCCTCCTGATAACAATTATTACGTTGACAGATGTAATTCACTTGAAATTAATTAATCAATATTAAAAATATTAAATAATAGCTTTTTATTGTAAATTTAACGACTTTCAGTCAGTTTTAAATTGTGAATATATAATAATTGTACTCACACTTCGCCGAAGTTTTCGAGTTATGGAAACTTATCTTCAAGGCATCCTAGATCGGCGATGTTGGTTTGTTGGTTAGAAGAATTGTGGTTTTTGTATAAAATTGTGTTTTATTATACAAAAAACACAATTCTTCTAACCAACAAACCAACATCGCCGATCTAGTATCCTAGATAAAATTGTGTTTTATTATACAAAAAACACAATTCTTCTAACCAACAAACCAACATCGCCGATCTAGTATGCCTTGAAAATGAGTTTCCATAACTCAAAAAAGTTCGGCCTAGTGTGAGTACAATTATTATATATTCACCATTTACAACTGACTGCGAGTCATTAAATTCACAATAAAAAGCTAATATTAACAATGCAGATCGTTATGGAACAAGAAATCCAAGAATATTAAATGATCAATATTTATGTGCAAATTTATTTCTGCTGCGCAACCATTCCTTACACCATTGTTTGCATTTATTCCGTCTGTTTTTGTTTCACAAAAATTACACAAAATAAGGAGAGAAGCAGATCTGGAGAAACCATGGTGAGCTGACAAACTTGACAGGGCATTCATGAAGAGTGTGTGAGCTCCTCAGGTATCAGGTACACATGAACAGGCGAACTGATCAGGCGTACCTGTCAGGTGTACCTAATAGTGAATGGCCGGCTATACTTTCCCGGTAAATGCTACCAGTAGCGTTTGATTGGTCTATTCAAATTCACAGCTTAAAGTATTTGAATAGACCAATCAGATGCCACCGGTAACATTTAGGAGAAGGCTCCCATGAACTCAACTACTAACTAAAAATAGACCATGAGCCACCAATAAGAGACCCTCCCCCCCCCCCCCTGGGGAATTTTCGACACATACATTTTTGTGTTCGTATTGACATGTACTTCAAGGATTTAGGTGTTTGCCCTATTTAAATTACAGCATTCCCCCCCTTTGGACGAAACCCCCCCCCCCCAAATTCGGCTCATTTTTCGGTTTTTGGCCAATAACTCGGAAACTATCAGCCAAATCGAAAAGATTGTTCTATTTAAAGTTCAAGAGCATAAAATTCTGCGTTGAATGATATGTATAAAGTCAAAATCGGATCAGCCCTTCAATCACAATCAAATATCAAAAACCATAGATTTTTGCCCCCTTTTCTGAAAAACGAGTATTGTCTATGTTTTGATGCATTTATCTTGGGAATTCTCACTCAAACACAAAAAAGTTGAAGGTGAAAGTTTTAGAACATTCAATTTTCTTTTATAAAAGTCCTGGTTTTGAAAATTTCGTAGATTTTCTGCAAATATATAAATGAAAGACCGAACCGACGCACAGCGCTCTCATATCCCCTCATTAACTGTTATGTATTAGATGTGTATTTTATTGTTTGATTCTTTCCTTTTCATTCATTATTGTCAAATTGATGGATGTTATTAGCGTAAGAAAGGTATTGTTTGGGTAATCCATTGTTCAATTTCAAATTTTCATTACCTAAAGCATAACGTTCATGGTGGGAGGGGGGTAGTCGGCAGGGGGGGGGGGGCGTTATCTTCAGCAGTGTTATTGACTTGAGTGAGTCAGCTTCTTCACTCTATTTTGTTCCAAAATTATCTTATATAGCATTTTATAACTGTACAATCATAGTTGCCCCCCTGAGCAGTTCAAGGGGGATATTTGCGGGGGGGGGGGGTTCGTGACCCCCCCCCTAACACCTAAAAGACTAGAAGAACTGAAAAAATTGTTTTTCATTTTTAATTTTTTTACTACTAAGGGTATGTCTATTACCATATTTATTTTTTATGAAATAATTCAGTATGTATTCAAGGGCTAATAATGAAAATACAAAATTAACTTGACTATGTAAAGGAACTTGACTTTTTTCGCTTGATTGAGTAAATAATATTTGTAAATAATATTGTGAATAATATTGGGCGCCTTTTACTTTCTCTCTGAAGTACTCTGTACTCGGCCAATGATCGTGGGCTGCCACTCTTTTTCTTTTTACCACGCGGTTGTAAGTCCAGGTGAGGTCGCAGTTCAGAAATTGGGTTGCCGGTGACACAGGCCTGTGTTAATTTTTGGAGGTTCATTCACTGCACTCGCGCACACTCTTTTTCAATACTTTTTCAATAATAACTTGTACCGTACTTTATATACTATAAATATTTTGTAATCAACAGTCATTTTCTTCATCCTCGTGTATTATGTTAACTAAATTTAGTACCTCTGGTTCATCTTCATCTTCAAATTCATCTTGTTCAAAGCATTCTGGAATGTCAAGCAGTTCGGGTGGCAACGGATCTCCTTTAACCCAATCAAACTTAAGTTCGCCATTCTCCAATAACTTCCACCCATGTCCCACTGGAGTTTGTGTGGAGAGTTTAGCCACATGTGCATTATTCCATACGTAATATTGGTAGTTAACGCGTTTTATGTTGTTTTCTAACGACGTTTTACATGGGGGCAGTAGACTTAAATCCACACCTTGATTGTTGGGCGGAGAAAATACAATTGTTGGAGAATACTTTTGGGAAAACAAATCAGAACGTAGTTTGTTTATATTTGTGTATTCCTTATTACTGTACAAGCAACAGACGAATTCCTCCAGGCCAGTCAGTAATGTGTCTGTAATTGTTGGTGATGCTCCTAATGATGTAAGGATAGGCACAAACTTTGAAAACTTTTCCAATTTAGATTTCACAGACAACTTTCCATGACGAACAAAGGAACTGGTGGTATCACATTCGGACAGGGCATGCACATTCAACATAGCATGGCTCATTTCTACACCTAAATTATGAGAAATGGCAGTGACATTTATGGCCCTTCGTTTGTTTCCAGTTCCTATATCAAAGAATACTACGTTTTCCATGTTGCTGGCATATCTTATTAATAACACAAATACATCTGTGTCTGGAGATCTAACTCTGATTGGTGAATTGTCTTGACAATATTTTTAAGCATGGAAGCAGTGTAGTATTATTTTGGTATCAGCTTCCTCTTGTGAAGAGCATAGGTCTTCTTGTGTTGTATGTTTGATTGTTAATCCATCTTCACTAGTCAAGCAAGTGCATTTATTACCATGTGACAAGTAAAGATTTCTATTATGTAAGTAGTGGGCATACTTGTGCTGAGCCCATTCATTAATGTAGCAGGTTAACTAGTTGTTCCTTATTTTTTCCATTAGCAAGGAATTTTTCCCAATCCTATGGAATCTTTGTTTTAGGCCCTCTTATCAAAAACGTATCTCCACAACCCCTTCCTTGTCATTCAATGTTTTTATGATAATTAGGAATAATTATAAACATGCCCCCCCTCCCACGGCTTGAGGAAGGAATATGATAGTGTTATGGTGGGGGACGGGGGATTGATGAACCTCCCACCCTGAAAAATAATATTATAGGGTTAAGCTAAATTGTTTGTGCATAAAATAGATACTTGTGTAACCAGACACCTTCGGGTTACCAATACTGGGGTGGGCAACTTAGCTTACGAGAGGGTGAACAACGAATGATGGCCAACTGAATTTTAACACATATATTGTGTCACCCAAAGGACATCCAACATCAATGAAATAATTAATAAAGCAAATAATTAAGTAGTAAATCAAAATTAATAAAACAAAATAATTAAGTAACATTTGTTCAGAACTATGACTAATTGGCTTAACCCTTCAGATTAATTGGTAAACACTTCAGTTGACTAACAAAAGGTACAACAATTTTAATTAAAATTTGTTTATAATGAATTACCTAAATTAAACTAGACAACAGCATTGTTTGGATTAACCCTCGATCTCAATTATTCCAAATACAGACAAATAAAAAAAATAGAATAAAAAAGGAATTCAATTACTAATCTTAGTCAATAAGGTTATGTGAGCAAGATTGGGCTTAAGCATTAGCTATTGGGCTTAACCCTCTGAATTACAGTAGTAATAGTTTTTCATGAGAAGTGACCAATACATTAGGAATACAAAGACCTATGTACTAAAAATTAAACAATAAAATTTATGATCTTCAGATAGTAGAAATTTATCCATAAAATTTTGATCCTCAACTAACAAAAAATTTGGTCAAATGATAAAAATTCACTTCTAAAAATCATTTTCATCAATCAACAAAAACTAAATAATACAATTGTTTCTGATTCTCTAGTAATAAAAAATTTAAACAATAAAATTTTTGATTGGGTAATAAAACTTATGATCATCAAATGATAAACAAATTATGATCAATTGATGAAATTTAATCAATAAAAATTCTGATCATCGAATAATAATGATTTATCTAATATAAATTATGATAGAAGAATAAAAATTCATTAATAAAAATTATAATCTTTCAAATAAACACCCTTCTTTCAAATCTAAGAATTGTTCAAGTTAATCTATCAACACCTCAAATCTTCTATTAGCCATCTACATAAAAGTTCGGCTTAACAACTAAAATCTAATTTATTAGCCTTAATATAATTTAAAAGTTTAAATCAATGATAACTAAATAACTTTATCAATTAAGGGTTAAAAGTTGGGACTCTATCTCTTTAACTGTAATTATTAATTTTCTTACCAACTGGTACAAGGTCAACACAATTTTTACAATTAATTAGGTCCGCTCTAATTTTACATTCAGGAAAATATTAAATTTTTATTATAGTGCAAAAGACTCACCGGAACTTATAAATGTGGATATCAACAACCAGCGATCCATCATGGCAGGAACCCGTCCTCCACTCAAACCAAAGTAGCTGCTCTTGACTCCAACACACACTGACTGTCAGCTGAGAATTTTTCAGCCACAGAAAATAAAATTTGTCAATTTCAATTGCTGTGTTATTATTTTTTTATTCTATAGCCGTAGCACAGAACGATGGTGTAATGTGACACCAGCTTACAAGTGGTAATGTCCCAAATGTAGGCCAGGTGAGTGACCGCTGGCCGGTTGTCACTCAATTGAAAATTTGACACTTCACTTTTAATCAATAACCCATTTAATAGTTTCCACTCTTTTACACTTGATAGTCATGTGTTAATAGTGGATTTAAGGTGAGGGTTGGGGAGGGTGTGAGAGAGGTATTTCACCCCATGTTTACATCCCTATTTAGGGCTCTGTAGGTATTTTTCAAGAATTATTGCTGAAATAAACTGCTAAAAGTTGCTTAGGAATGCCTTGAAAAGGTGTTATAATAAGGGGGGTCAATGCGGCTATAGAACATGAAATTCGTTTTTTGCAATTATCCACCCTCCCCTCATGTAAAATTGTGAAAACAAATATGAAACTGGTTCAAAATTGATTGTACTTCCACATGATATTGGAGTTTCCACGATAAAATGCATTTATCATGAGTTGTGCTCAGTGAAATCAGGAGGTTTTGTCAATTTTGAAAAATGGCCTAAAAATACCCCTAAAAACACAAAAATGTATGTGTCGAAAATTCCCCGTGGGGGGGGAGGGGGGGTAAACACCGGCCTCCGCTCTAAAATAGGAAATATTCGAAAAAGAAGCTATTTTTTATACAAGTAGTGCTGAGACAATTTTTCTGGGAAATATTCTCAAGCAGCAATATTCTGTCTGAAACTCTTTATGCTGCCATAGAATGAATAAATTTTCAACAAATAAAACGCTACAAAGAACTGAAACTGAAGTTCCTAAAATGTTATTAAAACTGAGAGTGATGTCATGAATGTGACGCCATTACTTTACTCTATAAACAATAATGTATCGTGTTACAGAGCCCCACATTCTTTTTTTTGGAGGATGAAGCCCACGTAGGTTTGAGACCTGTGCGTGGGTAATGAGTTGGATGATGGTGATTGATGAGTTGGACCCTACAGTTTTAGGTGGGTTCCGAACCACCGGGAAGTGATTTTACAGCAGAGAAAAGTGTCTTTTCTGCTGGCCAATCCAATCGGTCACCCTTACAAAGAGCACCCAGGAGTTTCGTAGCTTATCTCTGATTGAACAGATACCTGCTACGGCACTCGGCTATCACTTCCATAACGAATACACTAATATAAATTGAAAAAATTGAATAAAAACTTAATCCTGGCTATAAAGAGAAAAAAAAATTACGAGTAAATAAAATGCGTATAGAGAAAAAAAGTAATACCAAATAGTGCAAGCAGAGGCTATTTGTCTATTTTTAGGCTATTTTTACATAGCCTGAAAAATTAATGAAAAATAGTTTGAAATTATAGTGATAACTAAAATATTATATTAATTATGGATATCTTCCACAATATCACCTTCACTACAAAGAAAATAGTGTCATTGCCGATTTCCCCTGTAGGTGACTCTCCAGACCTCAACGTTATGTTTTGGTCCAAGGGGCGTACTACACAAACGAGGAGTGAGGTAGGTTGCGATTACTTTCCTCAATGAGCTAACAGAGCCAAGCCCAAGCCCACCGAAACAAATTCTGAAGCTCTATGCTTAACCACTACCACCTTTACACAGGGCCTGGCTGCACAGGCGAGTTTGTATACTATCTAGCACGCCTTTGAGCTACTTCCTGCGTCCAAGCCATCATTCGATAGAGACGTTTGGAAAGCAACATAATTATTAATGTAGCCTGTTTTGTATTTGAGATGAATAAAACTTCAGCCACAATCAGACAATAACGAATGATACCATGTACAAACCTCAGAATCTTTATATTGATTTTATTCTATAAAATTGTGAAATTACACGCTTCAATTTCCAGTAATTACGCGGCCCTATCATTACTCTACACGCAAATGTCACAAATGGAACGGCCAGCCATAGAGCAAGGATTAATTTATTCCATTTGATTATTGATTTATCATTGCTTGGGAGGTTTGAAAGTGGTTATTGGAAATTTTAGTCATTCAGATTATTTAAAACATTATAATTTGTTTATTACTGTTTTTCCAGCAACTAACTACAACAAAAGACCATAACATTCAAGAATGCTCCGTCTATGCTACAACATATAAATGCTACATTATGTGTTAATGTAATGCTATTAGTTTCATTTTATAGTTCAGATTTGTCTGATCTATCCAGATAATATTTAAAAAATGTTTGGGTGCGGGATTCAGAAAACTCATCCTCGAAATTTATCTACCAAATATCAACTCTATTAATAAAAAACAATTATTATTGAATAAGAAAATTGTACTTGGTATTAGTTTATTCTATCACTTTAACCATCAAATTGAACTGAAAACCTAAGTTATTTCTATGTCAATCAAGTCCACTTCCACCACTGAACAAGGCCTGGCTGCATAGGTGAGTGTGTATACTATCTTACACACCTCTGTTCTATTTCCAGTCATCAAGCAACAGAGACGTTTGCATATGAACAAGCCAGTTTTACATTTAAGATGAATGAAACTTGGTCCACCTCAAGCCAAAATCAGGCAATATGCGTTGATAAGTAATCAATCATCTGAATCACTAATCGCCTTCATTAAACATTATATTAAAAGCAAATTTTTGTAAGTTGTAGTTGGGGATTTATGCTGAAGCCATGATGCTAAAACATAGTATCTGAAATTCTCATTCCAAAATACTTGATGAGCAATCTGATATCAAAACTGACACTGTATTTCTATTTAATATATGATTTTCACTCACTTATACTGTAGATACTGGAGGGATGCATTTAACTTTGAACCCATTGAACAATACTGAAAAAATATTTAGTTGATTAATGCTTTTTATAGTGTACAAGACATCCTTTCACATCAAAATTAAGCCTCACCTCAACTAATTGATATAGTAATTAGTGTTAGTGCAGATTAGTATAGTAACTAGTGTATAGGATTGTATAATTGTTAATCTGACTTGTCTTATACCCTTGGAGTCTGCAAGACGTAATCTGCAAGAAGAACTTTTAAAGAGAAGTTTTATCAGCCTTGAGCCCATCAGGCTGATGAAGCTTCTGTTTAGAAGTGAAATGGATCCCTCCAGTATCTCCCCAGTATAAGTGAGTGAAAATCAAATAAATTATTAAAAAGAAATACAGTGTCAGTTTTGATATCAGATTGTTATCAGTTTTAGAATGTAATGGAGTTTTTGCAAAAAATAACAAGAAAATTATGGGGAAGATGAGATTAACTCACTATAAACTGGATGATTGGAACTGTTTCCATACAATTGGGCCTTTGATAAACAGTAAGCAATAACAAATAATATCCATGCGTCAGGATGAGATCGAGAAGCTGTTCTAAGAACTGGTTTACAAGAAAAGACTTGTTGACATACAGCGATCTCGTAGAGTAATCAATAATCAACACTTTCCAAGCATATCTAGCATGGGTGTAAATGAGTAGGTACCTCTATGAGAGATATCCACGGCAATAAGGGTAACCCTTGGGACTAGTCTCGACAATTATAATATTCTCGATGATTTAGGGATGAATTTTCAAAAGGAAAAGGACACTGGCAATACTTGAAAATAGTGTTGATGGTTCTCATAAATTACATACCTTAGTAAAAAATATTGTAGCTATAGCTCAGGTCTGGTGTCAGACCTGAAATCTTTGTAGACTGAATTACTGTTGATAAATATCATGGTAGAAGTTCTTCATCATGGAATTTGATAACCGGTAAAGTTTAATGGCTAGTTCAGTTTCTGCTTAATTATTTGTGATAACCTAACCTATAAGTCAAATTATACTCGCATTAAGAACCTTAGTCAAAAACGCATGACAATTTTCATTTTAAAGACCAATTTTCATTTGTAAAAGAATCACTCTTGATATATTTATTGTGTAATGAATAAGATAAATTGTGAAACCTAAAGCAAAATCATTGGGGGTCAATGGTCACAATAATTTCCCATTCCCATACAAATACCAGTTTCTTCGATTTGGTACACTATTCACTATTACTAAAGTACTGTTATATTGTGTAGTTCATGTAGTTTTAATAGTATATTGCAATGTAATGTAAAAAATATTGAACTACGGTAGCTATAAAATTATCAACATAACCTTCTAAAGAAAGAGAACTCAAACACTTCACTAATACCATATTAATAGACAAAAGAATCTTACCCAGTTAATGCAGGAAAGGTAGAAGATAACCGTGAATTCACTATAGTTTAATAAAACAAATTAAACATTTTAAACAATTATGTAATTGAATACTTGTTCACAACACAAGATCGACATTGACAGCTCTAACCTAACCAAAAATCTAACATGTGGCACGAGTCGAGAGACTGAAAGACAAAACATATGATTTCCCATGAGCGCCACATAACCGCGTAATTCAAATTATTGCAGGCAATTTGAATGAAATCTCTGTACCTAATTGAATGTGAAATAACTACAGGAAATTACAAGTTTCTACGGAATATTATTCAAAAAACATATAATTACTACTCAATATACATCGATGAGACAAGCCTCGATTTATTTGTGAAAAATTTTAATCCTAAGCCAGCATGAAAAGCAATTAATACTTTTATTTTCTATGTTTGGTTCAGAGTCCAAGAAAGAATTATATTGCAACTACTATGCTATGCAAAAAGAAAAGTTAATAACATGAAGAACTGTGAGCATAATAGTAGTATTTTTACATGCTAAACAAATTAAAACAAAACCTCATGAAATGAAATCTTGTATTTAATTTTATTTGAATAATTATTATATTACTCAGAAATAAAATTTTAATTTTTGCATGTGTATCTAAAGGGGGAAATAGAAGTATATTAATTCAGGAAAATTTTCTTTTGAGAAAGATTTTTTTTTTAAATTTGAAGTTAGTTTAATTAAAACATTAATATGTCAAATTAAATTTACATTTTATTGTATTTCTTAAAACCACAAATATCTCCATGTTCATGATTTTCACTTATTCTAATATCAAACTTAATAATTAAATTTAGTGATTTTGCATTCTTTTTTAAAAGTATCATCAAATAAATAATTATTTAAAACTCCTAGGCGCTTCTTTGTCACACATTTTAAAAACGATTTCTCTCGGACCTGAAAAGAGCTCTTAAACAAGAATTTTCAGAGAGATTCTAGTTAAAAATTACCAGACAAATGAGAATGTACTGAATATAAATTGGAGGAATATTAATATTGGATTATCTTTTTTTATGTATGTAATTTTACAAATTCTTCATATGAGTGGATAAAAACAAAATTATTAACGTCATATAGATTCTGTGTAGTAAACTTGGATGATGCTTAGTTTACAAAAAACTTAGACCTTTTTACAAAACTTAGACCTTTAAACTTAAACTAAGTTCAACATTAAGAAGAAAGATAGAATAATAATAAATATTTTTCAAAGATAAGAAATTTTTCTACAAAATATAGATGTGAAAATTTTTTCTTAGCTCAGTTCATTCATATCATGATAGAAGAGGTGATTAGGAACTAGATTACAATGAAAAATCTATCAAATGAATTTACAAGGCTATTGAAACAGTTTGTTGATGAGTTCTTTATGTCAATAACCAATTATCATTATACAAGATTTAACATTATTTATTGTGCAGGGTAAAAATAAAAAAGAATTCAATTAAGAATTTTCACAGATTAGAATATTAAAAGACGAGCTATATTGAAAGCAACTCGACCCAAAATTTCTAACAGAACAAATCCTCACTCTGTCTCCCAGTGCCCTGGTTTCAGGTCCCAATTATTTCATAGTAAATAAGTTGCTCTCTTAAATTTTCAAATCAATTTTTTGTGGGAAACCCATTAATAAAACCTTTTACAACAGCAATTATGTTGATGACAAATTAATTTCAGCCTGTAAACTAACAGACCTTTTTCTAATATTCAATGTCCGAATTCAGAGGCATCCATATCTTTGGATAAAGCACAAAAAGGTGGACTTGATTTTCACCTGTTTAGGACGTTTCCTAATAGATAAAATAAACGATCTTTTTCCAATGGGCAATGTCTTAATTAAGAGCCATCCATATCTCTATGAATGAATCGCTAAACAATGGAGTTAAATTTCACCTGTTTACAACGTTTCCTAATAGATAAAATAAACGATCTTTCTCCAATGGGCAATGTCTTAATTAAGAGCCATCCATATCTCTATGAATGAATCACTAAACAATGGAGTTAAATTTCACCTGTTTACAACGTTTCCTAATAGATAAAATAAACGATCTTTCTCCAATGGGCAATGTCTTAATTAAGAGCCATCCATATCTCTATGAATGAATCGCTAAACAATGGAGTTAAATTTCACCTGTTTACAACGTTTCCTAATAGATAAAATAAACGATCTTTCTCCAATGGGCAATGTCTTAATTAAGAGCCATCCATATCTCTATGAATGAATCACTAAACAATGGAGTTAAATTTAACCTGTTAACGACGTTTCCTAATAGATAAAATAAACGATCTTTTTCCAATGGGCAATGTCATAATTAAGAGCCATCCATATTTCTATGAATGAATCACTAAAAAATGGAGTTAAATTTCACCTGTTTACGATGTTTCCTAATAGACTAAGAAGCAACTGATAATAATTAAAACTGATCAATTCGATTTATTCATTCACAAATATTCATTAACACATGTTATAGCAATTCACATTCTTTGAATAATAGAACCCGTACAAACAAAGCTATAAATCCTAATTAAATTAGTGGAAAAGTACCATAGTTAATCACTAATCTAGTACAATTTATTAAGAGTTCATTATTCAATGTTATTTATCCTAGTTTACGATTATCAGAGAAAAGGTTGGTACGGTACAGTAAATTTACCGCCTGAACATCTCTGACATTCAGAATATACACCAAAATACATACAACAAAATTACACCTCTGAAATCAAGACAGCTCAATCACTACAATGAAAAGCAGAACTACACAACCTAACTTAAACCAAATCAGACAAAGGCAATAGCACAGTCATAATCCACACTGATGATCTGAAAAGAAAAGTAGATGAATTCATTCAAAACAACAGCATCCAACAAATCCAAAGAGACCCAACACCCAAATTCCAGAGCAGAATAAAAAAGATTATAAATAAAATAAAACACCTCTTTAATGAAACAGATAAACGATATATGAAGCAAATTCACCCTTCTGCACCAACTCTTCAAGCCCTACCTAAAATACGGTACACAAAGAAAGCACACCAATCAGACCCATCATAAATTACAGAAAAGCACCAGGATACAAATTAGCCAAGCAGATAGATACTCAACTACGAAAACTCATCAATATCAATCATTCATCTCATATAAAGAACAGCACAGACCTCATAAACAGAATAAAAAATACACACATCCCACATAATTCCACACTCTAGCATCATTTGACATAAAAAGCCTGTATACAAACATTCCTGTAACTGAAACCATTTCCATAATAGAGAACATACTCAAAGCACAAAACAACCCACCTGAACACACAAAAGAACTAATAGAGACATTAAAAATCATCACATCTACCAATGGGATCCCCAATCTCCAGCATCCTTGCAGAAATATTTTTACAGCACATAGAGAATACTAAAATACTAAAAAACACCAAACACTCAAACAAAATAATTTAACTTTTCATGTGAAATTTAACGACATGCAGTCAAATATTTGTTAAGAATAAGTATAATAACTCACTTAATCTGGCCGAGTACTTTCGAATCTAGTTATTATACTTATTCTTAACAAATATTTGACTGCATGTCGTTAAATTTCACATGAAAAGTTAATATTAACAACGCAGTTCGTCATGGAACAAGAAATCCAGGAACAAAACATTCTCAATGAACAACTAAATTTTAAATCTCACAAACTTTTTGATCACATTTTACAAAAACCACAACACTTCTAACCAAAAAACTGACATGATGATCTAGGAACCCGCGCCTCTGAAGATGGATCTCATAGATTCGAAAGTACTCGGCCAGATTAAGTGAGTTATTATACTTATTCTTAACAAATATTTGACTGCATGTCGTTAAATTTCACATGAAAAGTTAATATTAACAACGCAGTTCGTCATGGAACAAGAAATCCAGGAAAATAATTTACTGGCACCGCTACGTTGATGACATTATTGTACTCTACAATGAAAACCAAAGACAGTGTGAACAACTCCTAACACAATTGAACAAACCCCATAAAAACTTACAATTCACAGCAGAATATGAAACAGACTACACCTTAAACTTCTTAAACCCATCAAAAAGCTAAATAACATGCACAAATTCAAAATCTACAGAAAACCAACTCTCACAGACACACTCATTCACAACTCATCCAACCATCCAAATCAACACAAACTTGCTGCTTTCAACTCCATGATCCATAGACTCCTAAATGTTCCACTATCACAAGCTGACCACCAAGAAGAAATCAATGTAATCAAATATTTAGCACAACAAAACGGATGCTACACCAATCTAGTAGACAAAATCCTGAATAAAATGAAAAGTAAAAATCCAAAACCTGCAAACCAAAACAGATTTATCACACTCACATATTTCAACAAAAAATCACACAAAATAGCTTACATCTTTCAAAAATCCGGATTTAACACAGCATTCAGAACAACAAACAACCTAAAACACCAGATCCAACAGAAACCAGCTCACCTAACAAACAGCAAAATTCACAAATTCAACAAACTAGGAATATATAAGCTCAAATGCAGCACATGCCCCAATTACTACATAGGACAAATAGGCAGATCATTCAATAATATTTTTCGACTCAAAAGTTTCTATAAAAATTTAATATTATTAACTATTTTTAACTGTTTTTAGTGTTTCGTTTCGAATGAACTTTTAAATTAATAGTGGTCAAGTGAGAAAATTCATTTTATTATTTTTTGAGTGAAGGTTTTCAGCATATTTTAAATTTTTATTCTGTGTTAACCTCAATGTTTTGGACAATGTAACATATCAAAATTTGTGAAGGGAGCAGTTTTGGACCTGAGTCTGTTGCACCTTCACACTCGTTGTAAATTTGTCACAATAAATGAATAAATAAATGAACACAAGATACAAAGAACACATCAGAGCACTACATTCCAACACTGACTCAACATTTGCAGATCACTTAATCAACACTGGACACTCACACAATAACATCCAAACTGACTTAGAAATTCTACACACATTCCAAAAAAGCCACAAACTAAATACACTGGAGCAATATGAAATATTCAAACACCATAAACAAGATGGAACCAACGTACTTAATGACCAAATACAATTCAAATCAAACGCAATTTTCAACTACATAATGGCTGCTCATCCTAACCTCAAAAAAGTATGACCCCTGGCGGCAGGCTGACGAAGCTTCTTTTCAAAAGTGAAATGCATTCCTCAAGCATCTCCAATATATGTGAGTAAAACATTATTTAAAAGTGAAATACAGTGTCAGTTTTAATATTAGATTGTTCATTAAGTATTTCGTCATGGAAAACATCACAGAGTTAATATATTAATAGGTTTTTTAGTTTTGCTAAATTTTATTATAGGACAATTATTGTCATTTTTCTAATTGTATTATTTGCTTAATTGTATTGCCTGTGATTTATAGACCGTATTTTTGTATAATTAATAAGAATAGACTCCTCTGAATATTATAAAAATATCAAAAGAAAAGTTAAATTGAAATTAAATGAGAAGGTTTCAAAAGAATAAAATAATGTAAAAGTTGATATTCCCACTGCCATGCAGACCAATTCAAAAGCAATAAGTTTTTCTTAAATGAGTCAAAAATCAAGTCATGGGTCAACGAGTGCTACAAGTACTCAAACAGTAACGAGTACTAAGTTTACATAAATGTAAACATACATTTAGATGTAGAATAAATAAATGTGTGAATGCAAAATATAAACAGATTTGAACAAAAAACTTAAGAGACCAACAATTTGAGGATCAAACTTCATGAGGCCAATATTTTTGAGATTTATTTTTACTGTTAGAGAATTCGTACAGCTCGAAAAGAATGAAGGAACTTGATTGACTTAACAGTTACATGTCCTGATAAAGAATAATGTACAAAAGAGATGGAAGAATGGCCAGTAATTATCACTTCAGAATTTGGTACAAGAGGATCTTTTGATAGTATAATAACCAGGCTTATCTGTCAAAAGAAAGGAGGAAGATGAAAGAGGTTCAGGATGAGAGAAAGAGAGTGAGAGGGGATGAGAAAGAGAAAGAGAGAAGAGTGAGAGAAAAAAGAGAGAGTGTGGGTGGTGAAAGAGACGGAGTGAATGAAAGAGAGAGTGTGTGAGTCAGTGAGTGAGTGAGGGCGAAAGAGAGAGTGAGAGGGCGAAAGAGATTCAGATTCAGATGGCTTTATTCGAGTAAAAGTACAATTCATATGACTTCTGACTATTACCTTACAATTAATGACATCACCTAAATTCATAGAAGATAGATAAAAATAGATACAAGACGATACGTTACTATTACATTGTTTTGTAAGTTAGATTACTGACATCAATAAGAATATTTGCATAATAAATGAATTGTAATATCATGGTGATGCATTTACACAAAAGGGCGGAGTTAGGGCAAAATAGCCCTATCTTACACTCAACCTACCTTGAGAGAGAGAGAGAGAGAGAGAGAGAGAGAGAGAGAGAGAAAGAGAGAAAGAGAGAGAGAGAGAGAGAGAGGGTGAGTGAGTGAGAGAGCGTTAGAGAGACTAGATTAGAGAACTTTATTCATGTAAATTTACAAAGTTTCTCAAACGAGTTTAAAGTAGTATTATCGTCGTCGTATAGGTATAGGTAACCGTACAGCAAATTTTTTAATTATTAACTTTTTGTTGTAAATTTAGCGACTTGCAGTCGGTTTTAGATTGTGAATATATAATAAATGTACTCACACTTGGCCGAACGTTTTCGAGTTGTTGAAACTGATCATCAAGGTTGAGTTTCAACAACTCGAAAACGTTCGGCAAAGTGTGAGTACATTTATTATTTATTCACAATCTAAAACTGACTCCAAGTCGTCAAATTTACAACAGCAAGTTAATATTAACAACGCAGATCGTTATGAATAAAAAAATCCAAGATATTAATTAAATAAAGAGAATCCTAGTGACGTATTTACATGAAATGGCAAAGTCTGGACAAAATTCGTCCATTGTTGCGAGAGAAAGGTTGTGAGAGGGTGTGAGACTGATACAGGTAGTGGAAGAGAGACCAAAGGAGAATGAGGGAAAGAGAGCAAGTCTGTAAGAGAGGATGAGCGGTCGATAAAGAGAGGATAGGAAATTGAGAGACGAAATTACAAAAAGACGACCACAATAAGAGTGGGGAATTCAGGTTCTCTACTCCATCAGTCAGTAACCGCAGTAGAATCATAAGCAGTTTGTGTACGGTCTTCTTCAGATACAGAACTGTAGGTACCGTACAGAGTTCAAGAAGTAAAAGATAGAATTTGTGTGCTCCTTTCTCCGATACTTGATACTGGTTCGCATATTCAACAGCTACAGCCACTGGTATTTCTAAAATTTTGTGGATTTTGTACTATATAGTTGTGAGAGAGTATTGAAAGTACTTTTTGATTGCAGTACTTGATATTTTTCTCAAATTTATGTTTGGTTAATACCGTACGCCAAATATTAATAATTTATTGAATACGTCATTTGGCCCTCGATTCTGGTTTGCAAATTCAACTACAGCCACTGGTATTTCTAAAATTTAGTGGATTTTGTAGCATACAATTTAATTCTAAAAAATTTTTTTATTGGAATACTCTATATTTTATTATTATAAATATTTACTATATTCTATATTTTATTTTTCATAAAATAAATATATTCATGTGTTTAATTACCGTAATACGCCAAATAATAATTTCAATAATTAAGTCATTTCAATAAATCGCTCCAAAATATTTCAACTAATTACCGCTTAATATAAAATCATCTGAATGTTTAAATTTATTTTTGAAACAACTTAAAATTTGGCTTTTTTTCAATACAGAATTTGAATTTTTTGAACCACTCATTGATCGATGTGAGTGGGTGATAGCTCTTGTGGCTGTGATCGAGGGGAATTTTTAATCTAATCAATTAAGCCTAGTTATAAAGTAATTAGTTATAATTTTGAAGGTGTAACTATTTCATAATTTAAAGAATATTCGTAGACGCCATGGAGTTGATTATGTGAAGCGAGTTTGGATTCAGATAAAGTGTACTCTTATTTGTTAATTATATTACTTTATTTTCTATTTTTGTGCCACAAATACTGGAAAATGTGGCCAAAAGAATTCCTGCATTTCATTTTGAAAATTATTGTGATTGTTTATGAAGGAATAAGTTTCATTTCATAATATTAATTTTGGGTTGTACATTCAACTACAACCTCTGGTATTTTTTAAATTTTGTGAATTTTTCACAATTTAATTTTCAGAGAGATTAACTGATTGAAAGGATTTTTTGATTGAAATATTTAAATTCATGTTTGATTAATACGCCAAGTATTATTTAATAATATTGCACTTGGTTTGTACATTGAACTACAGCAACCATTGGTACCGTGAATCTAAAATTTAGTGAATTTTGCGCAATGTAATTCTGAAAGAATCAAAAGGATTTATTGATTGAAATAATCTATATTTAACTCGAATCTATGTTTGGCTAATACATTGATAATATTGAATACGCCAAACATTGATAATATTGAATTCGGCGCGCACATTCAACAGTAGCCTCTGGTAATACTTTGTGAATACTTTGTGAATTCTACACATTATAATTTTATTTATTTCAAATTACAAATAATAGAGGCTTACAGCTAATGCCAAAACAAACCTCGTTGAATGCAGAAGATTGTCTCAAATCAAACAATGAAATCACAAAAGAAAAGTTGAAACGCTATGCTAACAAAGAAATAAAGTCAAAATAGATACAATAAGAAAACGGCATGACATAACAGCATAACGAAAAATAACCCAAAATATTAGTTAACTTTAAACAAAGAAATACCAGAATAGCTAGAAAATGGCATGAAGTAACAGTATAAAGAGAAATAACCCTAAACATTTTTTTTTTTGTAGATTACGTCTTGGAAACTCCAGTTAAGGAGTATAAGACAAGTCAGATGTTAACTCTATACATTACTTAACTCTATACAAAGAAATAATAGAATAGCTAGAAACAAAATAGAAGGTAGATATAGAAGCAGAGGAATGAAGAAAAAATATTATTGATGGTATGCAAAAACGATGTTAACATCTAAAATTCCAGAGCTTGAAAACATTTTCTGATGAAACTGCACAAATTATCTGAAAAGGGTCTAGAACCGGATTAAATCTATTGTACAATCGCACAGTTCTTCGAATGAAGCAATTCGCATGGTGAACAGTGTTAATTTTATCCAAGGCGAAAAGCTTATTCAATCTTGGCCTATTAGATGGAACAAAATTTTGAGAGAGATTAGTTTACTAAAAGGATTGTTCGATTAGAATACTCTGTATCTTATCTTGAATATATATTTGAAAAAATAATACGCCAAATATTAATATTATGCGTACAAAACGAAGGATGAACGGACAACAGAAGCAGATATTCATCGTCATAATACAAGATATAGAGATTCAATTAGAGTAGAACTAACTTTTATGAACTGAACCCTAATTTCATTAGTAAGAAGGTATTCAGTTCACTACGGTACCTAGTAATTTAAAGAATGCATAATCTCTCGACTTGTTCAGGAATGGGTTAAAATAATGGCTTATAAAGAAATGCTTCTAGAATTGACAAAGCCTTTTTGAATGTTAAAGTTGTAGAGATATAATAAAAACTTAAAAAACACTTTCAAGTGGAAATTGTGAGTCACGTTATGGCGAGACGGCCGTTTTACTTTGATGTTAGGAGCATCGTCTGACACTCCACAGAGGGTACTGTGGGTCGTCTGATGATGCTCTCAACATTAGAGTGAAACGGCCATCACGCCATAACGTGTCACAATTTCCACTTAAAATTGTTTTTCAAGTATTTATGATATATTAGTGGAAACAAGATGGATCTTCAACATCATATTGTAGAGATAATTTATATCATTTTGTTAGTTGTAACAAGGATTTATTAATATTGTTTGAAGATTATAGTTTTGTTCTCTATAGGTTACTTGTTTTAGTGTTGTATGACAATTGTCAACGTGATACATTTAGAAACAGAATTTATTAATTCCGAATTCCTCAGTGCTTTTATTTGAAAGTTTGTTAAATTGTCAGTTACTTCAAACTAACTTGTGGTAACTTATATCTATTGTAATTCATGGCAAGTAAGAAATAATACATGTAAAAATTAATTAATTAAATGAAATATATTTAATTAATTAGCTGAGGGCGAATGTCAAGCTTAGGATGTTTATAAATAATATAATGATTGTATCGGCTGACGAAGCTTCTTTTCAGAAGTGAAATGCATTCCTCAAGCATCTCCAATATATGTGAGTAAAACATTATTTAAAAGTGAAATACAGTGTCAGTTTTAATATTAGATTGTATTGTTAACATGAAATTGAAAATAAAACATTATCACTACTACTACTACTATATTTAATTAATTAATTTTGCATATATTATCAATATTATTAAATATACGTCATGTATTTTAGATGTGAATTTTGTTTCACATCATCTCTGTAAAATTTATTTGAGAAAGTCATATTTATAGATGTTATCTGTTTCTAAGAAAAATTATTTGCTGAATATTTTATCAATAAAATAACACTGCATCATTAATAACTTATCACTCTTATTGATAGTCTGTACTTAGTTTTACTTGTAATTCAGGAAGTAGTAGATATTTCCACTTAGATGACACGCAGAACTATTTAAAATAATGATGTTGAAGATCTTGTTGCCACTAATATATAATAAAAACATAAAAAACAATTTTAAGTGGAAATTAACTCACCATAACGTGAGTTAATTTCAACTTAAATTAACTCACCATAACGTGAGTTAATTTCAAATTGTGTTTTTTAAGTTTTTATTATTTAAAATAAATAAAAAATTGGAATTTTTATTTGTTACTTGAGATAGGACATGTTTTCGGACAGGATGCCCATCCTCACTGAGGCACTGAGGTGGGGAATCCTGCCCGAAAACATGTTCTGTTTCAAGTAAGAAAGAAATATTCCAATTGTTTAATTATTTTAAATAGCACTGAATGTCTGTTTATTCTATTAATTTTCAAATCTGTTACAGAAATAACAATAATGTCCGATGAGAAAGTAGAAGAAATCAAGGGACTCCCTTTGACAATTAAAAAGTTAGACGATGAGTTGAACAAAGAGCTACTTCGAGACTTTCTTGGAGAGAGAACTGGGTTTCTGCAAGTTGGACCCGAAAAATACTTTTTCCCATTAAAATTCGCTGCTGAGGCGCCACATCTTTACAATTTTAAAGTGCGGCCTGATGACACATGGGTAGTGACGTTTCCGAGATCAGGTATTTCCAAAAAATTATAATTAATTGTAAAAAACAGAAGACAATTTGGTAAATTATAATAATTTATTAAAATATGTGTAATGATAACCTTACAACAGTCATTCCAGTTTACATTACCTCAAATTGAAGTATGAGAATTTCTTTGATGCTTTCCATTACGAAATACTTGATAAAAAAAAATAATAATAATAATAATATCGTGTGATCTGGCTGGCTCAGGTCTGGTGTAAATACTTGATGAACAATCAAATATCAAAACTGGAACTGTATTTCTATTAAAATTATTATTTTTTTAAAGTGAGTAGAAATCATAATTTTAATAGAAATACAGTGTCAGTTTTGTTATTAGAATTGAGAATGTTTTTCATGTTGTAGATCCATATTACTTTTTCGCTTGATATTTAAATACAGATATTCAAAAGAAAACGTTACTAGTGAATTCAACACTTAATTATTCGAGTAGAGTTCATTTTAAATATTTATGTTAAATGTATTCAACTTTTAGTAAATCTAAATATTCGTTTTCACTGTTATTCCCTCCATTCCATGTAAATTTATTACATGATATACTCTTAAGTTAAAACTGAATATTGTAATAATTATTCTGATGACCATTACGGGTACAACATGGAACTGTCACCAATTAAATTATATATTATTTTCCTGGATTTCTTGTTCCAGGACGAACAGCGTTTTTCTTCTAAAATATTAATTTATTATTTCTTAATTATGCCGATTAAAGCAAGATTAAGCCTTCTATCAATAAAAATTCCTTATCAGTGATTATTTTTCATTTTTTGAATTGAATTGTTACATATCTTATGCTTTTAGAAATGCTTTTTATTATGCTTATTGGCTTTATGATTCTAATGATAATTCGATAATGATTGGAGTATATTTTTTATAGACTTCTGCCAGTAGTGCCGTATTTAATGTATAGATAGTTTTGTTTGGATTCGATATTAACTTTAAGTACGGTATGTATGTATTGCATATAATACTACACATTTGTGAACATTGTCTACAATATTTTATTTTTGTGAACTACAATATTTAATGAACATTGTCAAAGTTTATATTATCGTTTAAATTTTGCAGCCAAAGTAGCTGTTATTACTATTATTTATACAAATTATGTAGGTAACGTATTGATATCT
The DNA here is from genome assembly GCA_948455865.1 of Conomelus anceps. NCBI lineage: Eukaryota > Metazoa > Arthropoda > Insecta > Hemiptera > Delphacidae > Conomelus > Conomelus anceps. Next base: position 28,680,954 of record OX418221.1, on the reverse strand, counting down.
TATTTTTAAATTAATTTCATTACAATCTTTCAATGGAATGGAAAAATTTACAGGTACAACATGGACTCAGGAACTAGTATGGCTATTATCGAATAATTTGGATTTTGAAAAAGCATCATCTGTACCATTAGCTCACAGATTCCCATTTTTTGAGTAAGTTCCAATTTATTCCAATATAAATGAAAGAATAAAATTGTGAAATTTATTTTGAAAAATTTAGAACTAGCAATGAATGCTCTAAAATTATGAAGAGGACATATACTCGTACATTTGCTAACATTTTCGACAGTTATTTATTTTGAAAAATTAGATCAGACTTAAATTAAAATTTTATTCCTGGATTTCTTGTTCCATGACGAACTGCGTTGTTAGTATTAACTTTTCATGTGAAATTTTATTTCCACTACTCAACAATTCAATAACAGAATAATATTTCAATAGCTCCAAAGCTTTCAAAACCTGTTTGGTAGGGAAATGAATACTAAACAAACAAAAAAAAAAAAAAAAATAAATAAAAAACAACTAGAGAAAATAAGCAGAGAAATTGAAGGTCTGTGATTGGCTGAAGGCCAAAACAAGACCCGCCCACTGGTGGCAGGAGCAACAAGCAAAAATTAGAGTCAACCTTCAATGAAGGCCAGCCTAGAGGCTCTTTCTCCCTCAGCCAATAGGATCGTTTCCTGTTTGGTATATAATCAGCTATTCTGTACTTTAGTTTTAGTTTGTTTGAGATTGATAATGGTGTAACAACCGAAACTAGTATCTCACTATTTTCAATACGGTAAATGTAGTTGTGACAATTTCATGTCTTATTCATTATGAATATGGATAGATAGATAGATAAATAAATAAATAAATTTACAACAAAAGAACATTTCAGTGTCTTGCAACTATTAGTAGTCGGGAGAAACATGTCAAATATAGCCGCAAGCCGTAGTGATAGCCGCGAGCCGTAGCTGGTATCTGTTCAATCAGATAGAGATAAGCTGCGTTCTCGTAGGACCTGTTTGTAACGGTGACCGATTAGATTGGCCAGCAAAAAAGACACTGTTCTCTGCTGTAAAATCACTTCCCGGTGGTTCGGAACCCTCCAAAACTGTAGGTACAACTCATCAATCACCATCATTCATTCATTACCCAAGCACAGGTCTAAGACCTATGTGGGCTTCATCCTCAAAAAAAATAAGCTATATAGAAACTAAATTATATTATTTACTGAAAGAATTTTTGTGAACATACATTCCAGCACACAAGACACAATTGTCAGAGGGAGTCGAATGCGAAATACAAAAAAATGCAGATAAAAAAAGGAAAAGGATTGATTGAATTTTAAATTATATATTGAAAAATTAAGGGGTTGATTGCAATTTTAAGGAACAAGCAATAAAGGAGGAAAAACATATGGGAAACCTGAGTGATTGTATGAACTGCAACACAAATCAAAGAAAAGGAATATTAACTTTATAAGTGAATTCAACGACTTGCAGACAAATATTTGACTGCAAGTCGTTGAATTCACTTATAAAGTTAATATTAACAACGCAGTTTGTCATGGAACAAGAAACCCAGGAAAAGGAATATCTTCCACAATATCACCTTCGCCACTACAAAGAAAGTTTTTTGTTTTTGTGTTATTTTGTCGCATACCAAGTTTATTTTATAATATCAAAAGTTATTAAGCGATTTCTGTTGTAGGTTCAGCGTTTTCATGCATGAAGATGTGAAAAAAGAATTTTTGAAAGAAAACGAAGGTGATGAAGAAAAACAGAAAATGATAGAAGAGATAAGTCGACCCGTTTATGAGATTCTAAACTGTTTGGAAGGCCCAAGGTTCATCAAAACGCATCTGCCGTTCAGTCTGCTCCCACCAAATCTACTGGATTCTGGTTGCAAGGTATCAATATTTTTTTTTGAGGATGAAGCCCACATAGGTCTGAGACCAGTGCCTGGGTAATGAGTTGGATGATGGTGATTGACAAGCTGGACCTACAGTTTTTGGTCGGTACCAAACCACCGGGAAGTGATTTTACAGCAGAGAACATTGTTTTTTTGCTGGCAAATCTAATCGGTCACCCTTACAAAGAGTCACCAGGAGAACGCAGCTTAACTCTATCTGATTGAACAGATACCTTCAATTATTGAATATATAATTTTAAATTTATTTTCAAATGAAAATTGGTTCAACTCAAACTATTTTTGAAACAGTTCGAATTGCTCTGGTAGCGCAGTTGGTTGGAACGCTTGTCTGTGATTAGATAAGACCATAATACTCTGGCTGACTTGGTTTCTTGCAACCATGAGTTCGAATCTCATTCAGCCATGGATGTTTCTCACCATCCACCCATTATTTGTGTATGTAGCGCTCAAGCTCCGGCTGGGTGCGACTAAAAAATATGTTATTTCAATCGCAGGCTGACAAAGCTTCTTTTCAGAAGTGAAATGCATCCCTCTAGCATCTCCAATATAAGTTACCGTAAGTTAAGTGAGTAAAACAATATATAAGAGTGAAATACAGTGTCAGTTTTAATATTAGATTATAATCACCTCATTACCCACGCACAAGTCTTGAGACTCATGTGGGCATCATCCGCAATAAAGATATATACGTTTCTTCAACTCCATAGATTCAACGCTGCGATCAAGTAGTATAATATAATATGATACTGTAGCTCCATATTACTTTTTCATTGGTTATTTCAACATAAAATGTTTATTTCAACAAAATAAAATTCAAATGAAGGTTTTAAGCGTATTTGTAAAAGATAATAAACTAGACCAGAAAAAAACATTGCATTTCTAGGAGTTGTGCGATAGACGATTGACCTCGGCTCCATACATTGAGAAAATATGCTGTAAAATTCCATTTGAGGACTTTGTCCTGCGACAGCTTGCTAGATTGAATGGCAAAAAGTTACTTATTACAGCCATGGGATCTTACTATCACATATTAGGTATGCTATCTTAGCATGGGGTAATTCATCAAAACAAAACCTTGATAGGGTGTTTAAGATCCAAAAGACAGCTGTTAGGTGTATGGAAAGATTAAATAGATTAGATTCATGTAGGCCGTGGTTCAAGAGACTTGGTCTCCTATCTGTACACTGCTTATATGTGTATGAAGCAACTTTATATGTAAAAAAAGTGATATTAGCCTATCTATATAAATAAAATTAGAGTTCCTGGATTTCTTGTTCCATGACGAACTGCGTTGTTAATATTAACTTTTCATGTGAAATTAGAGTTTTGTCTGTACATTTATCAGAATTATATATTTTTTGGTTATTTTTACGTTTTATACATCAAATAAGCCGAAAATAGTCTTATCTCACTTTCTGTCTGTCTGTCACGGCCCCAAAGGCATTTTACGCGGCCTTCTCCTCAAAAACGAAAGCATCGATCGGGATTTTAGTTATTGAACAGTATTGAACACTTTATTGACAATGTCTTTAGCTATAAAAAAACTAAATTAACTCTTTTTTAACAGAGTAATAAACGTTTAAAAACCAAGTATTTTGCGATTTTGGATACATTTTACGCGGCCTTCTCCTGAAAAACGAGAGCATCGATCGGGATTAAAGTTATTTATCAGTATTGAAAACCTTTTTGACAATGTCTTTAGCTATAAAAAACTAAATTAACTTTTTTTTAAACATAATAATAAACGTTTAAAAACCAAGTATTGTGCGATTTTGAATACATTTCTTCTATGTTTTATTACCACATAAGAACAAATCACGTTATTTATCATGATATATCAATCAGCTGTTCTCAAATATAATCTGAATGGTGGGCCCTTCGCGGCGTTATTTACGCTGTCTGCAGACTTGTGTAGTCGGAGCATTGCAGTCTTTTAGGAAACATATGTGAATCAAAGCTCATCTTATGTTTTATAAATTATTTCTTTGTTGAAAAAAATCTCTAATTTCAATTTATCATAACAAAAATTAACATTTTAGGAAGGTGCGGTTTGTGCTAGGCTCTTGGGAATTCTCCAGGTAGCACTATTATAACCAAAATAACGTTGCAATGCATGGGTGAACCGCTAGATTCGTTTTAAATGGGTAAGAAAATGTGATGCTTTAGTACTATTCCGCTTTACAACCAATGCACCATGGACAAGACAAACGTTGTTACATGGTAATATGTAAATATGTACCAGAATATTAATATTTGAATTATTCAAAATGCCTCAGAAAAAAAGAAGTTATTTTGTGTTTGGATTCCAACATATTTTATAAGTGGATATATCAATCAGCTGTTCTCAAATATAATCTGAATGGTATAATCTGAGTGGTGTACAGTGGCTCACTTCAAGAGAAATTCAGGCTTATCAATTCTATAGATTGGTTTTAAATTGGTAAGGAAATGTGATGCTTTAGAGTACTATTCCGCTTTACAACCAATGCACCATGGACAAGACTCAATCTTACTTTTTACTTATTATTATTATCATCGAATTGAAATTATTGATTGCTTCAACTATTATCAACCCCCAAAACACTAATACTTGACAATTATTATTGTTGGATAACATGCTATCAAAACTAAGTGTAATTAAAAATGTTTTGTTGAATGATATGTATGTCTTACTCCTAAACATAATCCGTAAGAAGGACGGGTACAATAGCTAGTAGTAACTAAAATATTGTCGTACACGATTATAATACAAGAAGCCGAGGAGATTATTACTTGGTGAGTCACAAAAGTAGCTTATTTAAACAAAAACTTAGTACCTATTAACTTGTTATGTGAATTTAACGACTAGCAGTAAAATATTCATTAAGAATAAGTAAAATTTACTTACTCTGTAGGCCGAGCGCTTTCAAATCTTTGAGATCCGTTTACAGAGGCGTGTTCCTAGATCATCGACGCCTCTGAAAACGGATCTCAAAGATTCGAAAGCGCTCGGCCTACAGAGTAAGTAAATTTTACTTATTCTTAATAGATCTATGTTCATTTATTGTTTTTACATTTTCTTCTTTATATTTTCAAGTATTCATAATTATTTTTCTTGTAATCTTTGAAATTTGTACTTTATTTTGTGTTATGAGGACAATAATGGGATCATCCTGGTGCCCTCATTGATTATAATCTCTTAATAAATAAATAAAATAATACATATAAATAAATATTTGACTGCAAGCTGTTAAATTCACATAACAAGTTAATATTAACAACGCAGTTCATCATGGAACAAGAAATCCAGAAAAACTTAGTTATATTGGTAGGAAACTCTACAACAATCTACCGAATTTTTGAAGTCTTGACAATATAGAAATATTGAATAAATATCTGGTTGATAATAGTAGTTTATGCAACGATTTTATTTTGACCCTTATTAAGGCACGAGTTAGATGTAAGTTATAACACGAGCGAATGCGAGTGTTATAAATATCTCACGAGTGCCTTAATGGCCAAATAAAATCGTTGCATACACTATTTTATCTACGACCACTAGTATACATTTAATTAAAACAATTTCATTTGCTGCGGAGATTATGTATTGGAGAAGATGCTCAGGCTTGTCATTATTGGATAAAGTAAGAAATGAAGTAATAAGAGAGCAAATGAATGTGAAGGAAACAATACTGAGTAGCATAGGAAAAAACCAGGTAAAATTCGGCCACCATCGCCGAATGAATATGGAAAGAATACCGCTGAAAGTCTTTGAATGGACTCCGAACCAACATCAGAAGCGAGGTAGGCCAAGGAAAATATGGATGGCAAATGTTCGGCAGGAAATGGAAAGTAGAGGATTGCGAGAGGGGGACTGGAGAGATAAGGAGCGATGGCGGAAGGGATGCGAGAAGCGACTCTAAAGTTGCAAAACTTGCTAAAAAAAATTTCATTTTACCTGTGATTGTCAGAGATACCTAACCTTTCATCTCAAATACAAGAAGTTATAGTAGATTGTTAGATTAAAGCAGCTGGTGTAGCAGTTTGATCAAATCAGCTGATAGTTTCACAATATTGAATTACGATATTGATTCTATCAAAAATGCTTCTGATTGGTCCAGAACCCGTGTTATAATGTAGAACCTGTACTATAATGAGCTCTTTATGCAACGGGTTTCAAAAAGCATTTCGAAAAGACAGCTGTTTTGGCATCAATTGTGAAACTGTAATGTATACATTATGACATGGTCGTAGATAAAGCGTTTTATAGTGTACAAGAGTTCCTTTCACATCTAAATTAAGCCTCACCTCAACTAATTGATAATTCTTGATCTGACTTATCTTATTCTCCTTAACCAAGACGTACGTAATCTAAAAAAAAATAATTACTGTGAACACTTTTCTAGTCAATTTGAACTCTTACTGTTTTGTGCGTGCGTCATTGAACCATTTATTGGCATACAGAATATAGCAGGAATCACAATGTACGGTAGTCTCGGACTCATGTAGGCATCATCAGCAATTAAAAAAAAAAAAAACATAAATAAATGAGTGTTCAGCTCACAAGAAAAGTGATAATTACTGTAATTATTTATGTTTAAAAATATGATATGTAGCCTTTCCAATAATGAATCAATTTTTCATTCACTTAATTCATAACAATACCTTGAGGAAGCTGTATCTTCATAAAATGCACTACCATGTACCTTCTAAATACATGGATATCGATCCATGAGACTTTTCAACACTGTGTCACGTGATGTTGATATTTTCAGTCCCTATTTAGAGGCGTTTGTAAAATCATGCTCTATATTATTGAAGTATTAGATTAGATATATGATCTTTGTTCTTTTGACATTTTTTTATTGATTTCAGAACTGAAGCTCTCTTTCTGCTATCTTCTATATTTTACCTTTTTTCTTTTGAATCTTTCAAATCCAACTGAACAGTATTCTATTTTATTAGATTTATATATTTCTGAATTTGTAATGTTTCTATATTTAATTGGTGTATATATTTCTATATCTGTAAATCCGAAATGATTGACTATAAAAAACCGACATTATCTTTATTCTTGATTTTTTATAAAACTTTCAATTAGTTAAAACTATTGTGTATGTTTTGTGGAGTGCGGTTTTGGGCTTTGCCTGTCGCATCTACATGATGTAATCTTTTTGAAATAAATTGAAATTGAAATAGCTATTTTAAAGAAATTATTGCCTTTAAATTTGGTGTACATGACGAACTGCGCGTTTCATTTCACTAATACTTTACAAATAATCCATGACGAACTGCATGTTTCACTAGTAATTGCACGGCAGTCAAATATTTGAGTGGACTGAAATAGCCATTAGCTCAGTCAGTAAAATAATCTATTTTTTCACTCAAATATTTTACAGCTTTTTTTGTAGATTACGTCTCTGAGACTCCAGTTAAGGAGTATAAGACAAGTCAGATCAACAATTATACACTAGATACCATAATTACTATATCAATTAGTTGGGGTGAGGTTTAATTTTGATGTGAAAGGAACTCTTGTACACTATAAAACGCTTCATCAACTGAATATTTTTTCGATTGCTTTTTTTTAAACATTTCTATATTTTCAAGACTCTTTAAAAACTGCAGTAGCTTGTTGTAGAGTTTCCTACCAATATAACTAGGTTTTTGTTTGAATAAGTTACTATTGTGACCAGTGGCGTAGCCAGGATTACATTTCTTGGGGGGGGGGGGGGGGGCTCACCAAGGGGTGGAGTGTCTGGGGGATAGGAGGGTCCCGATTTTTTTTTAAATTTAGTGGTGTAAAAAGCTAATCTAGACAACTTGTTGGGCTTTAAAGTTCAAAAGAAATTTTTGAAAAATTACTACCCAAGAACTTAGGTGACCAGGTTTGATATACTAATATCTGTGACTATTTTGAGTCAAAACCCTTGAATTAGAACTAACCATACTTAACTCATGTACTGAATCAAGGGCGCACGCCAGGAAATTTTTCAGGGGGGTGCCAATCCTTTCGGGGGGTTTGGGGGTGCAGTAAATTTCCCCTGACAAATTTTGAAAAATCAGATTAAAAATGGTGAGTTTAGAAACTTGTTTTATGACGTTTACACCTGATTTCCTGAAATAGAAAAAAGATGCGGGCAACAAACAAACCCCAAATTTATCAGTCTGTAACAATTAGCTTTTTTCATTAATATTGTTCTATTTACATCAAGCTTTATTCAAACAAAAACTGAACTCTTCTACTTTCAGTGGCAAACAAATTGATTGAATTTGTTACAAATTCTTCTTTTATTTTCTTTCAAAAATTGTCTGTGTGCAGACATCAGGCAAAGCCCACTAAGGCTTTCGTTGCCTGTTTTTATTTCTAGCCCCTAGCCAACTCTTGAACTTCTCGCAAAATAATATTGTACGAAGTATGATACTAATACAAGTCGTACAGAAATAAGTAGATAGGCCTACATGTAAAACAGTTTTCAATCATTTTAAATACTTTTCACTGAAACATTTTTCCTATGAAACTTCAACTTTGAAATAAGTGATGAATGTTATGTTATTCTTTCCTAACATATTACTTTTTCCCTAGGTGCTAGGGGGGGAGCCGTGGCCCCCCCTTTCCCTTATGTGGTGGCGACCATTTACTGAATCACAAAATTAATACAATGATAATAAATTGCATTTCAAGTTTATAAAAATACAACTAACAAAATATACACGAAGAAAGCATACCGTTTTATAAGTTTCATATAATTTATGTCATTAGCCTAGAACGCACCCAACCCAAAGATCATGAAATCGGAATTTTTGATCATAGCACACTGATTTTACACGCTTGCGTAGAACGTGCATTTTTGTGTGTTTTCATTTATAAAAACCCGATTTCATGAACTTTGGGTGCGTTTAGGCTAGTGGGTTATACTGAATTTTAACTTCAAAACTAAATTTTCTACAAGATGAGTTTATTCAAAAAGGTGATTTATCAATAATTAACAAAGTTAATCCACTTCAAACTTGAAAAATTGTGTTTTATTTAATGTAATATTTCAATATAATTATGGTAGTCACAATTTCTAACATGTTTTAAATAAAAATTATCTATTTGAACACCTAAATAAAAAGTCTACAAGTTTCTATATGAGTAAATATTTGAATATATGAATACATTAATCTGACTATAACTGTAGCTATATTCTATTACACAATCAGGGTTTCTGTATTCTGTTCGTTATAATACTACAAAACAGATAGAACCCTTCAGCTTTAATAAGTCCTTATCTATTAGTTATTTGAGAATTTTTTATTTCTTAAATTTGGGGAGGGGGGCCTGGGCCCCATGGGCCCCCCTGGCTACGCCACTGATTGTGACTCACCAAGTGATAATGTTCTCGTCTTCTTGTATTTCAATCGTGTACTTCAAGATTTTGGTTAATATCATTCGTTTTTACATATAAAGTAGCTTCATACACATATAAGCAGAGTACGGTTAGGAGACCAAGTCTCTTGAACAACGGCCTACATGAATCTAATCTATTTACTCTTTCCATACACCTAACAGCTATCTTTTCGATCACACCTTATCAAGGTTTTGTTATGATGAATTACCCCATACTAAAGCTGGGTTTACACCTAAAGTCAGTGACAGAATTGTCATAGACTTTTGTCACAAACACAAGTCATCGACACAAGTCACTGACAGATAATGTTGTACTTTTGTTTTGGTCAGAGACATATTGTATCTCACAGCCTGTCCGCAATGCTACGCCACCAGTACTGAGTGTTCCATGCTCAGTAGTGGTGACAATGGTGAGAGGACGACTTGGTTCTCGCTGCAGCGTGCGTTATTATTTTGTCAAAGCAGAAGCAATTTCAGACCAAGCGTAGTTTTTTTGATTTTTGTCTTTGAACTCTGGGCTAGTTGGGTCCCACAACACTGTACGTTCACGGTAAAGTTCTATCAACTGTACAAGTTGTTCCTGGTTCCACTCCATACTCGCCATGTTGTCCTCTTCCATCACAACTATTTACTTCACTTTATAATAAACAAAACGTACACACAATAATAAACTCTATAATGCACACAAAAAACGAGAAAACACTTTCAACTCAACCTCAAACTGACGTAGCTCTCTAAAAGCTGTATTTGGCGCGCGAAACAGTAGGCTTTTGTCGCAGACAAAAGTCACCACAGCGTTTACATATACTGCGACAGGAGTCTGTGACATGTTGTCGGTGACAGTCCTTTGATCGTTACCGACTCTCGATGGGAAACCTAAAATCGTGTTTGTGACACAGTATTTCAGTAGCTGACAAGTGTCACTGACACAATGTCGCAAGAAATTTTAGAAGATTTTGTAAAGTCTCTGACTTTTTGTCGCTGACATGTGTCACAGACTCTGGTGTAAACCCAGCTTAAGATAGCATACTTGTCATAGCATTGCTAGTCTTGCAATTACTGCAATTGTAAATTACTAAAAGTGATTGCATTCATGTTCTGAAGTAATATTATTCATCCTCCAGAAAACTTACTGTATTTTTCAATGAAATAAAATAGGCTACTGTATTTTAATACAAAAATAAAATTTCCATTTTTTACAGGTTATTTATGTGGCAAGAAATCCCAAAGACGTAGCTGTGTCTTTCTATCACCTCAATAGGCTGTTCAAAACTCAAGGTTTCATAGGTGATTTTGCCAAATACTGGGATTACTTTGAAAGAAACCTGAGTAAGTGTAAATTTTCATTGAACCTGACAGTATCTTTTTGATGCTGAAGATACATCGTTTCCATTAATATACGGTGGAAATCGTCTATAGCGACCTTGAGGGACCGCCCAAAACCGGTAATTATAGCCGGTGGACGCAACAAGCGATACATGGCCTAACAAGGCCGTGACGCCTTTATTGTTTGTGTTTGCATGATTTTTCAACACTGTCATTTATGTTTGTCGTACAACACAATTCAGATCCATTTTTCGAACTCCAATTTGCTGACACATTCACTAACTAATCGGTATAACGTTGCAGTAACAGTAACGTTGTTGTACTCAGAAGTTCTATAATAACATCCTGCATTGGTAATCCAGGGAAAGAATTCTCCGAATATACTAATATTGCAAAAAATAGGCCTATGTATATGTGGTAGGCTTACGTAGGCGTACCGTCGTTATAGATAGACAAAAAATCATTTTTCCATGAAATTCTAGTCTTTATAGCCGGTTATGTCGTAACAACCAATGTCGTTATATTTGATATAACTTGTTCAGATATTATGTACAGTACTTCTATACTATAAACCAAACAGGGAAAAATATATGGTCGCTATAGTCAGTTTATTGTTACAACCGATGTTGCTATAGACAATTTCCACTGTATAATAAAAACTTAAAAAACACTTAAGTGGAAATTGTGACTCACGCTATAGTGTGACGGCCGTTTCACTCTGATGTTAAGAGCATCGTCAGACGACCTACAGTAAACTGACTTAAGGCATGAGTTTGAGGGTTATGGATGTTGGATGGTGAGGGGGTGGGGGTATGAGTAGGCAGAAGGTTTAAAATTGGGAGTATTTTGTCAAAAAGGGTGTGTGAGAAGTTAATTTGGTAATTTAAAATGTTGTTCAGGTTACTGTTCTGTGTGTTTATAAATTTCATATTGCTCACAAAAGCCAAAAACTCAATGTTTTAGAGCAATATGAAATTTATAAACACACAAAATAGCAACCTGACAACATTTAAAATGACCAAATCAACTTCTTCTCACACACCCTTTTTGACAAAATAATCCCAATTTCAAACCTTCTTCCTACTCATTCCCTCACCCCCTCACACTTCCAACATCCATAACGCTCAAACTCATGCCTTGAATCAGTGTACTGTGGGTCGTCTGACGATGCTCTTAACATCAGAGTGAAACTGCCGTCACGCAAAAACGTGAGTCACAATTTCCACTTAAAAGTGTTTTTAAAGTTTTTATTAAGTTGTTTTTATTTCATTTTTTCATCATACAAAGATTGATGCATGTATCAGACTTTTAAATGGGAAAATTCAATAGAGCTTCCTGGATTTCTTGTTTCATGAAGAATTGTTAATATTAACTTTTTAAGTGAATTCAACGACTTGCAGATAAATTTTCATTAAGAATAAGTAGAATTTACTTACTCTGAAGGCCGAACATTTTCGAATCTTTGAGATCCATTTTCAGAGGCGTCCTCCTTGATAATCGATGTCAGTTTTTTGGTTAGAATAATTGTGGTTTTTGTAGAATGTGATCAAAAAGTTTGTGTGATTTAAAATTTAGTTGTTTGTTGAGGATGTTTTGTTTATTGTGTGTGGTGTGCTTGTATATTTCAAATTGTTCCAAGGTGTTGAGTTTGTGTCATTTAGATCTTATATGTAGAATATGTAGGTTGGTAGTGATGTCAGAAAAAGTTTGTCCAGTTTGAATGATATGGTCGGCGAAATTCGATTCAGCTTTTGATGTTAAGGCTTGAAAATGTTCCTTGCAACGTTGTTTGAATGTGCGGCCTGTTTGTCCTATGTAGAATTAGTTACAATCAGATCAGTTCAGTTTGTAGATCCCTGGGAGATCGTATTTGTTTGTGTTCTGTGTAGTTTTGAGTGTAAGTGCATTTTTTATTTTGTTTTTTGTTCTGAATGAGATGGTGTGGCCGGCTTTTTTGAAGATTTTTGCTAGTCTGATTGTGGATTAATGTATGCCATTGTGATGTATTTTTTGTCAGTGGTGTTGATGTTTGGTTTTTTGTTTGTTATTTTATGATTGAATTTGTCAATTAGGTCGTATTTTAAACCACACAAACTTTTTGATCACATTCTACAAAAACCACAATTCTTCTAACCAAAAAACTGACAACGATGTTCAAGGAGGACGCCTCTGAAAATGGATCTCAAAGATTCGAAAACGTTCGGCCAACAGAGTAAGTAAATTCAACTTATTCTTGATGAAAATTTGACTGCAAGTCGTTGAATTCACTTAGAAAGTTCATATTCAATAGAACTATTGATTCAAATATTTATTTTGTACTAGCAGGTAGCCCGATTCAAATGAGTCATAATATATTTTAACCATATCCTTCTCCTCCTTTTCTTCTCCTTCTAGCTTCTCCGCCACCTCCTTCTTCTCCTCTCTTTTCTTCTCCTTTCTCTTTTTCTCTTTCACCTTTTTCTCCTTCTCTTCTTTTATTTTCCTCTCCTTCTCTTTCTCTTTCTCCTCCTCCTCCTCCTCCTCCTCCTTCTTCTCCGTTTTTTCCTCGCTTTTTCTTCTCCTAAGGTTGAGTGGTAGAGAAGTCTTTATAGCCTAACTATGCCTATTAAAGATTTTTTCATTTCATTTCCTTTTCTTCATCATCATCATCTTTTTCTTCTTCTTTCTCCATCATCATCTTTTGAAAATGTTTTTCAAAGTGTGCAATTTTTTGTTGTAATGATGTTTTTTTTTGGAAATAAATAACCCTCCATAGCTTCATTCAAATTAAATGAATAAATCCAAGATGAATGGATGAAATGTTATCTCTTTTTATTCGCCTATTCTTTTTAGTTTAATTTCTAACAATTCTTTTAATTTATTGTATTTATATTTATTTTATTATATTTTTTCATTTTCTATTTGCTTGTTCTGTTTAGTTTAATTTCCATCTATTTTTTTAATTTTTTCTATTTATATTATTCTATTTCATTTATTTTCTATTTGCTTATTCTTTTTAGTTTAATTTTTATCTATTCTTTTAATTTATTTAATTTATATTATTATATTTTATTTATTCTATGTTTGCTTATTGTTTTTATTTCATTTTCTATCTATTCTTTTCATTTATTTTCCAATTCATATTGTTTCAGGTGCCTGGGCTCCATATTGGTCACATGTTCTAGAAGGCTGGAACAGAAGAAGTCATCCCAATGTTCTGTTCTTGTTTTACGAGCATATGAACTCGGTAAATCATTTTCACAGCAGGCAATACAATAATATTACAGATCTTTCAATAATTATACTTGTTTCTACTAAACCTAGTTGTGGTTTTTAATGAGTTTTCAGCTTGTTTAAAAAAATTGAAATAATGAATAATAATGTTGTCAGGCCACTTAAATAATTAGCACACGAGTTACATAATTATAGTATTGGACGTAAGTGATAGCCGAGTGCCGTAGCAGATACCTGTTCAATCAGAGATAAGCTACGAAACTCCTGGGCGCTCTTTGTAAGGGTGACCGATTGGATTGGCCAGCAAAAAAGACTCAGTTCTTTGCTGTAAAATCACTTCCTGGAGGTTCGGAACCCACCTAAAACTGTAGGTCCAACTCATCAATCACCATCATCCAATTCATTACCCACACACAGGTCTCAGACCTATGTGGGCTTTATTCTCAAAAAAAAATCATGAATTTCGAATTCCTCAAAGTGCTATCAATTCGATATTAATAAAAATACGCTCTGTATAATTGCCAGTTTGCAAAATTGTCTGTTCCTTCAAATCCAACTAATTTTTTTGACTGTCACATTATTTTACATAAGGATGGTGAATGTTCTATATAAAAATAAATATGTTTCAAACTGTTTTCATGCACTGAGGAACTTTAACAAAAATTCACTTGAATTTGAAATTTTATTTATTCGGGCCCCATTTTTCAATTACGGTACCGTACCTAATACAGTAGGCTAATATAAAATCCATATTTTTCTTTATTTAGACTACTTCACTATAATTAAAACGGTCTAATATCAAAACTGACACCGTATTTCTATTTAATATATGATTATCACTTATACTGGAGGGATGCATTTCACTTCTAAAGAGAAGCTCTATCAGCTTCTCTTTAGAAGTGAAATGCATCCCTCCAGTATCTCCAGTATTAATGATAATCATGTATAAAATATAAATACAGTGTCAGTTTTGATATTAGATTGTTCATCAAGCAATTCGTCATGGAAAACATCACAGATTAAAACTGTTTTATAAAAAACTAGCTGGCCCGATGCGCGTTGCTGCGTTCTCATAAAACATTATTGATTTTATTATTTGTCACCTCCCACTAAGGTTACATTTCAAATTTCAACCTTCTAGGACTATTAGGGAAGAAGTTAGTCCTAGGGCTCTTCCAGCTGATCTGAGTGGCCTCCTTCGTTGTTTTCTTACACAGTAAGACCTTACTCACCACCTCTCAATGAACATTTCAAATTTCAACCTTCCACGACTATTAGGGTAGAAGCTAGGTTTTTCATTTTATTATTCGCCACCTCCTACTGATAATACATTTCAAATTTCTAGCTGCATTGTTTAACCCGATGTCATCAACCCGGCTTAATTACATTTCATCATACCCAGTCATATGTTTCCTACATACTGCAAGGCTCTGACTGCACGGTAGCCAACATGCAAAGATTTTGCGTTCCAGACAGCGTAAATAACGCCGCTAAGGGGCCTGCCATATGATTAAAAACTGTTGACTTCTATCAGCTGTTCCTTCAAGCTATTTGGCCGGCAAGTTCAGTAGGCTAGGTGAATGATGATTTGCAAAACACACAAACAGCTTGTCCATCAAAACAGCGTGTACAGCAGATCGAAAAATTTCAAATTATTTTCCATATGATTGAAAGATCCCAGTAAGCTAGCTAGCCATGTACCCGTGCTTTGCATAGGCAAAACTTTAACCCCCTAAAAACACCCCTAAAATTGCGAATTTTGAAAAATCCTTTCTTATTGCACGGTGAAATCCTATAAGGATTGTTCATACGAAATTTCAAGTTCATAGGCCTAGTAGTTTTGGCTCTGCGTTGATGAGTGAGTCAGGGTATCATCCTTTTATAGATAGAGATTGATGGTTTATTACGGTAATAGCTATTATCCGCTGAGGGGTCTCCTAAACTTTACACCCCCTTCTGGCATATGTCCCTTTTTCAAATGAATGATATCTGATGGCGGCCCTGATATGCTCTCAGAAATATCACAAGTCGAAATAAAGAAACATGTTGTCCCACATTTCGATTGAAACTGTAATAAAATTGTCAGTAGTAAATCCACACTATGTTATGTATTGTGGATTTGAGTGAAGCCAGAATCTATTTTGTTCAACCATACTTATCACTAATTATTATTGACGATATTATTCACTAGTGAATTATTGGTAGCACTTTGTCTACCAATTGAAAATGGAAGATTATTTAGGAAGTTGGCTCTGTCCAAACAAGAAAAATTTTTTCTTATTTAGAAACTAATTTTTGCACGTTTCGTTATAATTTTTACTGAATATTAATATTATTTACAATATTTTTGAGCATAGTTCAAAATGTTAAAGTAAATTTTTCTATTTAGTAGCTCACTGGTATGAATTAAACAGGAAAAAGAATTATCACTATAGGCACAGAGAAAGAATTATCACTAAATAGGCACAACATATAGAACTGTCACAATTTGTTTATCACAACGAATTTCAAACAAGACTGAACTCGTTTCTACAAATGCGTTCGCCTTAAATAGGTTTTTTAACAATCGAAAGATCTATACATTTTTCTATCAACTTCTAAATAAACAGATAAGAGAACTCGTACTTTCCACAATATTCGATAAGACTCCATTAATCTCTAATCAAACAACTAGAACATTCTACAGAGTAAAAAGTAAACATCATAAAAGTGTCAAAATTAATCATCAGAGCCCTCACACGGAGTTGGATATTCAGAGACTTGAGATAATCCAAAATAAATTTTTAAGGTTTCTCTATTTCAAAAAGTATGGTATGGCTTGTCCCTTGGGCTTTCCAACTGATCGCTTGAGGCTAATATTCCATGTGACTTCTCTGAGATTGCGTCGAGAAAGAGACTCATCAAGTTTTTTGCCTGGCCTGATTAGTAATAGATTTTTCTCCCCATTTCTCCTATCCTCAATTGATTTGCATGTTCCTTCTTTTGATTCCAGGAGTTGTCCCACATTCAAAATCCCCAGAAGTAGAACCTATTTTCAGAGTGCTTAGACTTTGCAATAAGATGAGCCATAGGATAGATGCATTTAAAAATAATAATGGATTCAGAAGGGATCTGGAGATGGTATATTCCTGACTGATTTCTCAGAATGCATCCAGATTATACTGAGTGCTGGCATTACTGTTGTCTACAGGATCTTACATATTCTTATTTGCAACAGTATACTTTATGCAAAGTGTCTCTGTTTTCATATGACTATTACTTCATCTATATTCATATATCTATAAGAATATTGTCACCTAAATGCTCTTGAATGTTTTAAATATTTTATATCTTAATATCTTTCATATTTTTACAAATAAAAAAATTTTTCTACATTTTTTTAAATTATGTAATAGTTTCATACAAATATCTCTATTTCACATCTATGTTCATTTATTGTTTTTACAGTTTCTTCTTTATATTTTCAAGTATTCATAATTATTTTTCTTGTAATCTTTGAAAATTGTACTTTGTTTTGTGTTATGAGGACAATAATGGGATCATCCTGGTGTCCTCATTGATTATAATAAATAAATAAAAGCAAAGTAATTAAATGCTTAGAAGTGAAGATTTACATAGCAGATAACACCGAGAACGACTTCTTTCTCTCAATTCTCATTACACTACTCCCACCTTAAGAGATTGTTCTGTCCCAGAACAAAAGCACTTATGTTAGTTTGGATCTGCTCTGGTTACTGGCTGGCTCCTCATTGGTCCTCCAAGGATTGTAGATGCAGATGGTAATGTGGATTCCAGTGGATCTGAACACCTCCTCCAACATTGGCTTACCAATTGTCCAATCCAGGCCATCATATCCACTTCCAAGCCATGGTATGCCAAGTTTCCTCACTCCTAGTTGCTGCATTCTGTCCCTCAGCTGAACCAAGCAAGTCCACAATGTGTCATATGATGTCTTCATCTCAGACTGTCCCTTAGTCACCAGGTAGTAGATATGCTGACCATGCCGCTGCAGATGAAGAACATTTCCATTTGCAGGTCCTTGTTGTTCCAGGTCTCCAAGACCAGCAAACTTATTCCTGAAGACTGTAGCAATACCTCAAAATTCCACTTAGTTGCTGGTGACACAATGCACCAGTGCATACTCCTTGAGCAGGGTGAACAGATCCCTTTCACTTGTCTGGATCATTTTCCCAACTGTTGTTGAACTGCAATCATCAGTAGACTTCTCTGGGGATATAGTATGCTGAACCTGAGCTGCTTGTTCTTCCTCAGCACCATTGCTATTTTTGAATGGAGTCAAGCAATTGAAATGTACTATTCTTGTCTTCCCTCTTGGAGGTTTTCTTATCTGGTATACCACATCATGGATCCTAGTCACAACCTCAAAAGTCCCTTCCCACTGATTTTGAAGTTTTGGAGAGTAGCCACGAATCCTCCTTAGGTTGTATAACCAGACTAGGTATCTTGCTTGGTATCCACCTTGGTCAGCTTTGATGTCATACTGCTCCTTCATCTTCAGGCTTGCTTAATCAAGATTGGTGCGGACTTTCTCATGAGTCTTACTCATGTGTTTCCTCAGTTGGGTGATGTAGTCTTCCTCCTTGAATGTCTCACCAGGCTTGCTTCCTAACTGAATATTACAGGGTAGCTGTAGATCTCTACCAAAGATGATGCAAGAAGGTGTTTCCCTTGTGGATTCACTAATGGAGCTACAATATGGGAATATGCCATCAAAAAGAAATGGAGATGTTGATCCCAATCATGCTGATTGTCTGAAACCACTTTCCTCAGATATTGCTGCATGGTCCTGTTCATTCTCTCTACCATGCCATCTGACTGTGGGTGCAATGGAGTGGTCCATGTCTTCCTGATGCCCATCAATTCACACACTCTGCTGACACACTTCTGACTCAAAGTTTCTCCCTTGATCTGAGTGCAGCTCTAATGGCACACCAAAATGACTGAAGAACTGCTTTATCAACACATCAGCCACTGTGATTGCTTCCTGGTTAGGTAAGGCATATGCTTCAACCCATTTACTGAAATAATCCATGGCTACTAGGATGTATTTGTTTCCATCATTGATTGTGGGAAATGGTCCAGCAATATCAATAGCCACATGCTCAAATGGTTCTCCAACATTATAGGTCTTCATTGGTGCCCTTTTCTTCCTTTGTGGACCATTGGCTGCTGCACAAGTTGTACATTTCCTACACCAATCTCTGATGTCCTCCTTCAAGTTAGGCCAGTAGAATCTTTCTCTGACTTTTTCTAATGTTTTGTCAAATCCAAGATGACCACCAGAACTTCCATCATGCAAACTCCTCAGTACTTCAGGTATGCGGTTGTTTGGGACAATCACTTGTTGCCTCTTCTGATCCCCTGCTGCATTTTCAATCACCCTCTTAAGGACACCATCATTTTCAATAATAGAGTCCCACTGTGCCCAATAGGTCTTGACACTTTGAGAAAGAGGTGCTATTTCCTGCCAAGCTGGTCTTCCATGTCCTGAATGTTTCCAATCCCAGAGGTGCTTCAAGTCAGGATCTCTTCTCTGGTCTTCCTGCAGCTTGTTGCTTTCCCAAAGACAATTACAGTAGTTCTTGTCCAGATGCCTTCCTTGTGGTCATGGTGGGAACAGTGCTTACAATCTTCTTCACAGGGTCTCCTTGAAAGAGCATCTGCATTTCCATGACTGATCCCTGCTTGATGAACTGATTCAAAATTGTACTCCTGGAGTCATTCAATCCAGCATGCCACTTGTCCTTCAGGAGTTTTGAACCGGAGTAGCCACTTCAGTGCTGCATGGTCTGTCCTCAGGAGAAAATGTCTTCCATAAAGATATTTGTGGAAGTGTCCAACAGCCTTAACCACTGCTAGAAGCTCCTGTTAGGTTACACAGTAGTAGTTGCACTCAGGTTTTGACAGGACTTTGCTGAAATATCCAATGACCTTTTCCACTCTTTCCTGCTCCTGAGAAACTCTGATGGCCACATTACTAGCGTCTGTATCCAGGATGAATTTTCCTTCTGCCTTAGGGTAACCAAGGATGGGGGCATCAACCAGTGCTTGCCTCAGCTCATCAAATGCATGTTGACAGTTCTCATCCCAAACAAAGCTGCTCTTGTCCTCAGTCAACTTGGTCAGAGGTTTAGCAATGTTGGAGAAACCCTTCACAAACCGCCTATAATAAGTGCACAGACCAAGAAAGCTCTCACTTCATGCTTGTCATGTGGAACTGGCCACTTGGTTACAGCCTCTATTTTCTCTGGGTCTGGGGCAACTCCAGCATCAGACACAACATGTCCCAGATAGTTGACTTGTTTTCTAAACAGGTTGCACTTCCTTGGATTCAGTCTCAGATTTGTCTGCCTCAGCCTCTGGAATACTTGCTCCAAATTGTGTAGATGATGACTGAAGGACTTTCCCAGAACAATTATGTCATCCAAGTAAACTAAACAGGTCTCCCAAGACAATCCTCTCAACACACTCTCCATTAGCCTCTCAAATGTAGCTGGAGCATTACACAGCCCAAATGGCATTACATTGAACTGCCAAAGACCTTCACCTATTGAGAAAGCAGTCTTTTCTTTATTCTCTGGCTTCAAGCCTACTTGCCAATACCCACTCTTGAGGTCCAGTGTTGAGAATAGTTTACATCCCTCAAGGCTGTCTAATATGTCATCAATCCTTGATAGCAGAGGATAACTGTCCTTCTTGGTGACATTATTCAGCAATCGATAATCTATGCAGAATCTCAATGATCCATCTTTCTTCTTCACCAGCACCACTGGAGAAGCCCAAGAACTGTTTGAAGGTTCTATGATGTCATCTTCTTCCATTTCCTTGACAACTTTCCTGGCTTCCTCCCTCTTTGCTAATGACAATCTCCGTGGATTTTGAAGTATGGGCCTAGCATCACCAGTTTCTATTGCATGCTGTACAATATTTGTTCTTCCTTTTGGACCTGCCCCAAATTTTGAAGACATCCTTGTATCTGGTGATGAAGTCTTTCACTTTGGCGGCCTGCTCACTGTAAGGTTCTTGCAGGTGGTAGAAGTGAATTCCTGAAATTCCTTTGGAAGTCCTTGGTTCACTTGCTGAGACTTTTGGATCTGTCTCACCACTGATGAGGCTGTTGAACAGTGTCCAAGCATGCTTCCTCCTTTTAGAGTCATCTTGTAGTCATTCACATTCATGATGCATACTGGGAACTTGTTGCTGGTCCAAAATAAAGTTCTTGCCACTAAGACTCCTTGATGCAAGTTGTCCTCTTGTCCTGCTGGTTCCAATAGTGCACTCTGCCCTTTCTCCATGTCATCCTGTATTCTCCCATAGGCTACAATCTGGCTCCTTGCTGGTAGGGTGATGTCGGTGAGTAGCAATACTCTGCTACTGCTTGGATTCCCTGGGTGAAGTATGACCTCTTCTTCTCCAATTACAACAGTTTTCTTATTCAAGTCCAACTTGAGACCAAACTTGTTGAAGAAATCCATCCCAAGTATAACATCTTCTTGTATATCTGCCACTAAAACTTGATGCTCAAAGTTACTGCCACCAATAAGGAGGGTAGCAGCTGTTTCCCCAAAAACTGTAGCCAAATCCCCTGTAGCTGTACGGAGTGTCCACTTTGTTGACTTAATTTTCTTCTTATTACAGACTGCAATCCTATTCAGGATGGTCATGATAGCTCCTATGTCAATAAGTAGTTGTCTTGCTTGTCCATCCACAATGCCATCTATATACAAACTACTTCTGCTGCCAGCAAGAGATGTCACCTCTGCTTTTCTTACTGGGGCCTTCTGCTTGTGGGTTGACAGCTGCCCCTCCCTATCAACCCTCTTTAGTTTACCTGCTCCTTCTTCTCACTTGGTTTGGTGGTACACTTGCTTCTAACATGTCCAATTTTTCCACATGCCCAGCATCAAACCTCCTTCTTCCTGGATCTCAACTTTTCCAGAACCTGTTCAACTATCTTCTGGATTGTGCTTGCATCCATGACTTCAGCCTCCATAACCCATACCTTAGAATGGCCTGGTACTGACTGCCAAACTGCTTCAAACTCCAATGCCTGGGCCAAAGCATCATCTAATGTCTTGGGTATAGCCAGTTTGATGGACTGCTGGGTCTCTGGTATTCTCAATCTATTCAAAAAAAATTCTACTGCAAGACTTTCATATGTGTTGTCATCAGCAGATGGATATGCAGTCCTAACAAGTCAAGTGATGTCAGCTTCAAATCTTGTAGGGATTCATTGGGCCTCTGCACCCTATTATTGAGCTGAGATTGGTACAACTATTCCAGGTGTTTGTTGCCAAATCATATCTCCAGTCGTCTCCACAGCTCACCAAAACTCCACTTCTTCTCAGCTGATGGTATTGAGTGAACAATTGCCAATGCTTCACCTCAGAGATTCATCCTCAGAACGTAGGCCTTTGTTTCTGGTGACCACCCCTGGAACTCAGCTGCTGACTCAAACAGTGTTTGGTAGTCCTCTAAAGGTGTTTTTCCATCATAGGTAGGCAGTCCAGTGTGCTGAGGTATAACTACTGACTGTTTCTGGAGATCTTCCTCCTTAGCATCCATCATTGACTTTTCTGAGATGACTATTTCAGGAAAATTTGAAGTTTTACTTACTTCTTGGTTGCTGCTTGAAGTTCCAGCACCACACACCAGCTGCTTAAGACGATTTTCCATGGTTTTCAAATCTTCTTGCAGTTGACCTTCCATGGTTTTGAAATCTTCCTGTAGTCGATCATCAATGGCTTTCAAGTCTTCCTTCACCCTGTTGACTTCTTCATGTAGTGAGGTAATATTCTCTTGTAATTTGCTTTCTATGGATGCCACATTTTGCTTAATATCTTGAATATTCCTCTGTAATTCGTCCTTCATGGATGAAATATTCTCTTGTAGCTTACCTTCCATTGATGTGAAGTTTTCCTGGAGTTCGCCCTTCATGGATGACATTAATTTTGTATCTGGAGTCTCAAAGAGGTAGGCAGCTGAGTCTTCAACTTCCACCAATAATGCATCACGAAGACGGTCTTGTAGAGTAGACTTCTTTCCAGATGTTTCGAGATCACAGTCTTCTAATTCACGTTTGAGATCGGCCACTTTTAAATAGCACAATGTAATTTCGCCAGCCATCTTTAATAAAACACAAAAAATCCCTGACTTCCGACACTAATTGTTATGGGTTCTAAGTCTAAAATAACGCTGGCAACACTTAAATTTATCACTCGCACTTATTTACACAAATAATCACAACACTCACTAATCAGTAATGTCTTACAGAAAAATAAGCAATTAAAAACAGATAAATCGATATTGTTCAACTAATAAAGAGATTTCAATAAACTGTACAAAAATCAATCACTAAAAGTTAAAAGGCTGATCTAATAAAAAAACTGTACAATAAACTGTCAAATAATAATCAGAAAGAAATGTCGAAAAAGAACAATTAACATACGTAGCACTAGTCCATAATACAATAAAAACTATTTAGTAGCTCACTGGTATGAATTAAACAGGAAAAAGAATTATCTCTATATAGGCACAGAGAAAGAATTATCACTAAATAGGCACAACATATAGAACTGTCACAATTTGTTTATCACAACGAATTTCAAACAAGACTGAACTAGTTTCTACAAATGTGTTCGCCTTAAATAGGTTTTTCAACAATCAAGAGATATCTACATTTTTCTATCAACTTCTAAATAAACAGATAAGGAAACTCGAACTTTCCACAATATTCGATAAGACTTCATTAATCTTTAATCAAACAACTAGAACATTCTGCAGAGTAAAAAGTAAACACCATAAAAGTGTCAAAAGCAGAGTAATTAATTGCTTAGAAGTAAACATTTACATAGCAGATAACACCGAGAACGACTTCTTTCTCTCAATTCTCACTACAATACCTTTGTCAACTCACTGCTAGCTCACAATCATTATATGCTCATGCTAGTTTCTATCTATAGCAAGATAGGCTTACCGTATTTGTTAACATTGATATTTATAATCCGCTTTTGTTCTCGTTCACAATTTAAATTGTTTAATTTATTTCTTTCTCTTTTTTTTCTCCTTTATAGATTTCATAATTATCAATTTAATTTCACTTTATGTTTCATTAATGTTTCAGGCTATGTAGCCTCTGCATTCACTATTTGGTTTTAGTTTTATTTCTCTGTATGCATTTTATTTACTTTTGTAATTTTTGTTTATTTCTTCATAGTGATTATGTTTTTAATAAATTTTGTATTATTATATGCGTTATGGAAGAAAATAATGAGATTATCCTGTATGGTTCCGTATTTGTATTTTAAAATAAATAAATAATTCCTGGATTTCTTGTTCCATGACGAACTGCGTTGTTAATATTAAATTTTTAAGTGAATTCAACGAGTAAGTAAATTCTACTTATTCTTAATAAAAATTTGACTGCAAGTCACTGAATTCACTTAAAAAGTTGATATTTATTAGTATTGTATTCATTGTTGTAAGTCTGTTTAGAAATGCAGACAATTTCAATGAAAATGTAAGAATGAGAATAATTTGATTGTGATAGTCTATCAGTGAAATTTATTATCACTGTAATTTATTTGCTTGATTTCAGGGACTCAGAGAAATTATTGAAAAAGTATCGAAATTCTTGGAGAAGCCTATAACTGAAGAGCAGACCGAACAACTAATGAACTATCTCGATATTAGAAACTTCAAGAACAACCCAGCAGTCAATTTTGATTTTCTGAAAGAAGTTGGCATACTAAATACAGGAGAACAAGGATTTGTCAGGAAAGGTACAGAAAAAATTTCATATTTTTTTCAATAGTGGAATAATCTAAGAATATTACAATAATTATTAAATAAGAATTGATTGAGTTAATGGGAATTTCTCAATTACCGGTGAATGTTATTGGTGGCTGGTGGCGTCAGATTGAAATTCATATACGTAGACTGAATACGTATATTCAGATTGGAATTCATATTCAAATACGTTATTCTATTCAAATTTATAGACGTTGAAAAATTTGAATTAAACAATCTCATGCCACCGGTAACATTTACCGGTAATAAATGGGAAGGCTCCCATGATTTCAATCATTGTAGATGGTATTGAATTTTCAATTTGATGAAAGTTGAATTAAGAATTCAAATTTCATTACTTTCATATTTTTGTTTCGTTGGTCTCATATTGGCCTTCCATCTATCATAAGGTTTCAACTGTAAGGCCTATTTCAATATCGCATCATTCCTTGTCAAATTATATTGGACATTACTTTAAAAATTTTTTTGTTCATTTAAAAGCTTATTTATAGATAGTGTCCCAACATCCCTTGGGGCACCTAGAATAAAATTTTATTTTTTATTCCACAGTTTCCGCTAATACTTTGTGTAAGTTGTAAGTTATCATTTTGATTTGTTTTTTCTTCCATTGCTACTTCAACTCTTATTTCATTTAGTTATTTGAGGGCATTTTTCAATTGATATTGTGACTTCAAACCGTATTTAATTTAGTTAAGTGGCATTTCTTTTATTAATATTTTAATTTCATCTTGTAATCAATTTAGTTATTTAGTGGCATTATTTTCGCTATGAGGTGAATTGTATAAACTGTACGAATAATTGAATTTTAATTGAAAAGAAATGGATTTCTTGTTACATAACGACCTGCATTGTTAATATTAACTTTAATAATGATTCTCAACGATTCGAAAAGTTTGGCCTATGTGAGTAGAAATATTATTTGAATTTTTTATTTATTAACAATTAAAATTGACTGCAAGTCGTTTAATTTACTACAAAATGTTAATATATTTTCAAGTAAACATGTAAGTACAAGTGAACCTACAAAAAATTTTCTAAGATATTTTCTTTCACAGGAAAAAATAATGGCTGGTCTGAAGAGTTTACACCGGAATTGATAAAAAGAGCTGACAAATGGATTCAAGATAACTTGCAGAGAACTGATCTGAGATTTCCTGGCATGCAATCATCTTAATAAATGAACAACAGACGCAAATCATACATAAATGGAATGTGGAATACACAGAGTAGTGGCGAAGGCCTTAAAACTACACTATTGGTATTTCTAGAAAGTTTAATAGAAATTTCTTACTTCTGGATATTTAAAGCTTTGTTTTCAAGTATTTATTTGCATACAAGTTAAGTTTGTGGCTTCTATTTATTGTAAAGAATATATATTTTACTTTTATTGGTCTATATTATTTGCCTTTTTTTTGGCTTGAGATGGATGATTTGTTTATAATGAATAATAAGACAATAAATGTGGTTGTGAAAATTTCGTCTTATTATTCATTATGGATATCTTCCATATAAGTTTTTGTTTATCTTAGATACAAAACATGCTACATTAATTGTGTTGCTTTCCAAACGAATGATGGCTTGGACGCAGGAAGTAGCTCAGAGGCGTGCTAGATAGTATACACACTTTACCTGTGCAGTCACACCCTGTGTGAACGTGGGAGTGAAGTGTTTGAAGCCTAGAGCTTCAGAATTTGTTTCGTTGGGCTTGGCATAGGTACAATTGTGTTAGCTCAGTGAGGAAAGTAATCCCAACCTACCTCACTCCTCGTTTGTGTAGTACGGTCTTTGGACCAAAACATAATGTATTAGAATTTTTTTCTGTTGGCTTGGCTCTGTTAGCACAGTGAGAAATGGCATAGATACAACTCTTGTTAGCTTAGTGAGGAAAGTAATCGCAATCTACCTCACTCCTCATATGCGTAGTACATTCTTTGTAGCAAACATAATGTTGAGGTCTGAAGAGTCAACTGCAGTCGAAATCGACTATGGTACTGCGAATACGTTTAGGTATTGGTCTAGGAGTTTCGATGTTCATAATGTATTACCTCACAAATAAACGATTTAATTCAGACTGATGAGAGGAGGTGGTGAGAGGAATGCTTATCCTAACTTCAGGCCTATTTCCCTCCTCTCCATCTTTTCTAAAGTTTTGGAGAAGGTGGTGAGGAGGCAACTAAATGACTTCCTGGAGGCTCATGGGGTGATAGTGCCAGAACAGTATGGATTCAGGGAAGGCATTGGAGTAAATGAGGCCCTGTTTGACTTTACCACAACAGCCTTCAACAATCTGTCTAAAGGTAACTGTGTGGTTGCTGCTTTTCTTGATCTTGCTAAAGCCTTTGATTCTACTGACAGGACAATACTCTTCAAAAAGCTGGAACATGTGGGGGTTTGTGGCGTTTCCCTGAATTGGTTCACAAGTTATCTAAGTAATCGTAAACAGGTGGTGAGATTGCTGAACATTGAAAGCTCCTTGATATCTGTGGACTATGGAGTTGTGCAGGGTAGCACACTTGGTCCCCTCTTGTTTCTGGTTTATATTAATAACATTTTAAAGGTTGAAACACAGGGCAGAATGTTCCTTTTTGCTGATGATGCTGCTATCCTGTTTGACGATAAATCATGGAACTGTGTTTACAGAAGAGCTGGTGAGGGTCTAAGCATCCTAAAAAGATGGTTTGATCAAAACTCATTGACCTTGAATACAAGCAAAACAAAAGTAATGCCACTTTTTCTTAGGAACGAAAATGTTAATGCAAGGAATGGTTTGTCTATAAAAATTCATACTTGTGGAGATAGCTCAAGTACAACTTGTAATTGTCAAGAGCTGGAGCAGGTCTCTGAATACAAGTATTTGGGTGTCTTCCTTGATAGAAACCTGAGATGGAATAGGCACATAACTCACCTTAAACAGAAGCTCAGAAAATATATATTCGTTTTTAGAAAACTAAATTCTCTGCTAGATCCCCCTATCATAAGGCTAGCTTATTTTGCCTGTGTGCAGTCTTTACTGCACAGTGGCATTGTTGTATGGGGTGGTGCTTTTATGAATGTCCTGAAACCTCTATTGACTGTGCAAAAGGCGGTTATCAAGGCTGCTACTGGTCGGCCTAGACGCTATTCTTCTGACCAGCTGTTCATGGAGTTTAGAGTATTGGATGTACGGCAGCTCTTCATCAAAGCATTGCTTGTGCACATGCATAAAAGGCGGGATAGCCAAATTATGACTGTATCAAATCATGATCATTTTACTCGCTTCTCCCGCATCAACAACATCAGGATGCCCAGATTAGTAACAATGGCCGCTTCTCGCGACCCTCTCTATATTTCTCACCGTTTGTGTTGCAATATGCCTGCGCAGTTCTCTACTTTTGACCGATTTAGTGTTACTTCCTACAAGAAAATGCTGCTCTCTTGGCTGTTAGAACATGGAAGAGATGCATCTGAGATGCTGCTGCAGTCTGCATACCGCTTTTAAGAGTTTTATTATTTCTCTTTTCCAAATAAAATAACTGCTTCTAACCCTCATATTATTTTCTTTGATCTTTTATTTAATATTCATTCTGCCTTCCTACCTTTTCTACATGTGCTGAAAGAAGCTCCTGCATAATTTTCTTTTCTTGATACAACTAGTGCTCATCCCAGAAACCTTACTTGTATACGTTTTTTCTCTCTGGTTTCTCTTGTTGGCCTCGCATTTCCCATAGATAGATGATCCTCCTCAAATAATTAAGCCTTTTTTTCTCGCTTTTTTTTTTGTTTTTTTTCCCTCTTTTTTTGGCTGTAATTTATTTTTCTCTTCAATTTTTTTTTTTTTAATTTGTCTTTTTTTCTTCTAAATAAAATCCTACGATTCAGACTCTTCTTCGCACACAGGCATTGTAGCCCATGTGAAGAATATTTTTTTTCTCAAAATTATTGTCATTACCTATGTACTTGTTTTTTTAAAGAGGAAATAAAGAACTATTCAATTCTGGCCTTGGCTTCACCCTTGCCTCTTCCATGCAAAAAAAGAACAATTTTATACTCTTCTAGGACTATCCCTGGTCAAGTTGGCTAGAACTAGTTTTGAATTGATGAACATTCTTCTATTTAGCTAAAGATTAAAAATAATAATAATAAGGAAAATGTTTCTCGTCAATTATTCCACAGGATATTGAATCAGAGTTGAAATTTTCCAGATTTCTTATATTTTGACTAGCTTCCGCTTCCGAATAATATGAACTATTAGAATATTTCTATAATTGAAGATAAAAGATATTTCAAATGGCTGAAATTTGGTATACAATCATGTTCAGTTGACGTCGTAAATGTGTGTTTCAAGAAAAAGCTCCAAAAATGGACCAAAATTACGACCTTAATTAACGTTTTTTGAAAACTGAGCTACTTTTTTCAGCATTTCTTGAGAACTATTACAATGAAAATGTAGAAATTTCAGATTTTATATACAGGTTTAGGAACTAGACACGCGGTAATGAAATTTTGAAAAATTTCTCAAAACACTCCCAAAATTTACATTATTTATTTGAAAACTATGCGATGATATTTCAGCTTTTCTCATGTAGGCTAATCCGTGTATGGAAATATTGAAATTGGGTATACATCTTCGGTTGAGGGACCCAGATACGAACTACAAACTATGAAATGATTCGAATTTATTTTTTCAAAATACACCAAAAATGAACGATTGTTTAAAATGATTACTGTAACAATGGGCCGAAGAGGTTGAGATTAAATTCACGTTTTCTATTGAGCCATAGACGCATGATGATAGAGTTTAAAAATACTTTCTAAAATACGCCGAAAACTGTCATATGGGTCCAAAATTAACGATGAGTTTTTTGGTCACAGCTTCTCAAGAAACCGAAGAAAAGGCTATAAAAGTTAGGTATCCAGGTTCATTTATAACTAGATGAGTTCCAAGTAAATTTTTCGAAATTTTCTTGTAGAAGGTGCAACAATTGGTATTTTTTTAAATATTGTATAAAATTCCCTCTCCCGTCACTGGGTCTAGTCGCACGGGTAAGGCGAGCGAAGCGAGCCTGTCGGTTTTTCAAATGATAGAAAATAATAGATTTCAAACAAGGACTGGAAAATCGAGATGGAGAGCTGCTCACCTAACAACGAATTGAGTAACTGATAAAAGTGAAGATAAAGTCTTCACGGGACCCTAGGCTAGATCGAGAACAACAGTTATAACAATTTGAATACAAAAACGTGTGATTGTTTGGGATGAGACAAATAAATTAAAATTAATTTTAAAGTTCTTATTATTTTGTACAAAACAAGAAACTAGCAAAATTAGATGGATAACTAATCAACAATAAATTACGTTGAAAAACTTTATTTCAAACTGGAGTGAGATGATCCATAAGTAACTCACAACTTCATAAATGTGAATCGCGACACAATTCAAGTCACTAAGATGAGCTTAACTTTCGGGAAAAACAGAATACTATATCAACAAATTAATGTGACCTAAACTTCCTGACTGCAGACAGGCAACAGAGAGCTATCGAACTTGAGATTTTTTTGTAGATTACGTCTTGGAGACTTCAGTTAAGGAGTATAAGACAAGTCAGATCAACAATATTATACACTAGATACCATAATTACTTCAATTAGTTGAGTTGAGGCTTAATTATGATGTGAAAGGAACTCTTGTACACTATAAAAAGCTTTATCAACTAAATATTTCTTTAATTGTTTTTTAAATATTTCTATATTTTCAAGACTTCAAAAACTGCGGTAGCTTGTTGTAGAATTTCCGACCAATATAACTAGGTTTTTGTTTGAATAAGCTACTATTATGACTCACCAAGTGATAATCTCCTCGGCTTCTTGTATTATAATCATGTACATCAAGATTTTGGTTAATATCATTCGTTTTTACATATAGAGTAGCTTAATACACATATAAGCAGGGTACAGTTAGGAGACCAAGTCTCTTGAACAACGGCCTACATGAATCTAATCTATTTACTCTTTCTATACACCTAACCGCTTTCTTTTGGATCTTAAACACCCTATCAAGATTTTGTTTTGATGAATTACCCCATACTAAGATAGCATTCCTAATATGTGACAGTAAGATAGTTAAATAGAAGGCTATTGGAGTGTTCTGTTTGGAATAGGTTTCAAAAATATAAGGTAGGCCTACTCCGAGTTTCAAATTATCTGGGTAGTGTAATCTGTACAATTGTACAGGAATTTTGCAATTTCCTATGAAATTTGATTTCAACATGGTTTATTATAAAGTATGACTAATGAGCATACCTAAAATTGAGTAAAATTGTACTAGTTCAGTGTATTAATTTTATTTATCCCAGATGATTTTTTAGTGAGGCTCAGATTTTGGGGGGGGGGGGGGGTCATGACCCCCATGACCCCCCCCCTGGGACCGCCCTTGCATGTAGTACTGAAAAGGTTATATTGGATCTAGATTTTCCCGTTGGTCAGTAGACTCTAGTCTAAAAAATATAAGAAATAAGGCTCTTGCTTTTGACGTTGGCAGTCAAACAGATTCTTTGATTCTAGAAGACAAGGATGTTTTGATCAATCGTATTAATGATCTTTTGAAGTATCAAGATGCTCTTATAGCGGAGATTCAGTCTCTTAAAGGGGCTGATTCTTTACGCCATGGTGTCGAAATAGGAATACAAATAAACTCTACTTTTGAAACTCAGTGCGGCGGCACACAAACCGACTCTCTTTGTCAGCTATCAAATAAGGGTGATCTTAATCAGGGTGTTTGTGGAGTCTCAGATGACATTTCTGCTTTTAAGATAGAAACTTGCAAATCATTGAACGATACAAATAATTATCTGTATGTAGAGATTGTAAATCTTGAACATGATATTGCGGAAAATAGAAAAAAGATTACTTTGTTAGAGGCAGAGAGAAGTAACCTTGCTGAGCGAATCACTAAATTGAGAAGTGAAGATGGGAAGAAGGGAAGTTGAAGATGGGAAGAATTTATTGTTTGGTGAGGAGCACCGTGAGGTTTTAGGAGCTATACGTAGTACTGTTGTCAATGACACAACAGAGAATCAAAGAGGGAAAATTCTCATATTTTCAGACAGTCAAGGTCGTAATCTATCATATCTCTTAAAAAATAGGTTGCCACATGATTTGGATGTTTCTAGCTTTGTCTACCCGGGGGCTAGTATAAAACAAGTTATAGATGCAGCTTTAAATTGTAAGGAAGTCAAGAATTTGAATAAGATAGACTATTTGATTGTACTTGGGGGTACAAATGATATAGATTCCTCAGCTGATGAAAGGGATGTCATGATATTCAGATTAAAAGTTGAAAGTTTATTAAATCAAATAAAACATACTAATTTAGTCATTGGAACTGTGCCCTTCAGATATGATTTATCAGCTGCATCAAAAATAAATCATTTAATAAAGTTGCTTAATGGTGATCTCAGAAGGATTATCTCAGGTAAGGCTAGGTTGGTGGAAACGTGGGATCTAACAGCAAGGGAGCATACACGCCACGGATTTCACATTAATAGAAGAGGAAAGTTGAGAATTGCTCGGAGGCTGAGTGACATTGTTGAGACTTCTCTTTTGAATCGGAAATAGAATTGTTTGTCTCATGAGGTGTGTAAAGGCAACTTTTTCACATACGCTTCTCAGATGGAATCACATATTGTGGAGTCGCACATTATTTGCGATGTAGATGAGCTTGACAATGTGTCTGCATTGAATGAGTCTCTGGTAGTTGCCTCTCTCTTTCAAAATGCTCCTAATATGGTGGAGGATGAGATGATTGTCTCTGTTGAGAGTGTATCTGAATGTACGCCAAATTTAAACTGTTAGCCGATGACAATGAGGTCACACATGATTGTAGCACAATCGAATTGGACTTCAGCCTAGTTTCAGAGCCTAACTTTTCTTCCTTTGCAATACCCATTATTTGGAACCCAATAAGAAAGCCAAATGTCAGTAGAGGAGCAATTAATCATTCAAACCTCACATATATACCAATCATGAAAGATGATATGCATAACACTAGATCTATTAATTTGTGTACCATTAATGCTCAAAGTATTAGAAATAAAGTAATTGGCCTGGAGCTGCTTTGTGAGGTAAACAATATCGATATTCTATGTGTTTGTGAGCACTGGCTTACTGAACCAGAATTGCAATTTTACAGTACTCTCAATTGTCTTAATTTGGCTTCTTCCTTTTGTCGTAGAACTCCATTTGGAGGAGTTGCCTGCCATCTATGTTAAGAGGTCTGTCAAAAGTTCCAAGTTGGATTTGAGCGATTTCTGTGAGGAGTTGGTGGGTGAGTTTGCGGGAGTTATGATTCCTGAATTGTCATAGATTGTGATGTCCATGTACCGGTCTCCAAGTGGGAGTTTTAGAAGATTTATCGACCTGCTTGAACAATGTCTTGGCTACTTGTCTATATTTAATTTGTCTGTTATTGTAGGCACAGACCACAACATAAATCTCATTCAACAGACTAATGATACTCATGAGTTTCTCAATCTGTTACGTAGCTTCAACCTCTTTCCAAGTGTGATAGAGCCTACAAGAGGCAATGCTTGTCTTGATTCCTTTTTGACAAATATTGATCATTGGAATTACGATGTTAAGGTGAGCATGGATCAGATTTCTGATCACAGACATATTCTTCTCAGACTAAGACTTAAATTGAACAAAAATGACTGTCATAGTAATGTGAGAGCTATACGTTTTAGAGTTTTTAGTGATCGTAATTATCATGGTTTCATAAATGATTTGGAGGCTCAAGTTGAAGTCTGGCAGAATGAAATACTAGAACTGCCTGCCAATAATGCATTCTCTTCTTTCTTTGAAAAATTTCTACAACTTTTCAACCAGTCTTTCCCAGTTCGAAATAAATTGGTGACCAAATCTCAAAAAAATGGCAAAGTCAATCTGAAACGCAGGAATTGGAACACTCCAGAATTGGCTGAGCTCAGGGAGTACATATTAATGATAAGTGTCATCTGTACATATAGGCCCCATTTTCAACCCATCTTATCTGAGATTAGGAAGATATATAGACAGAAGTTGAGAAATTCTAAGTGAGAAGCACTTGGTTTGATGGTAGCTAATTCTGCAAATCCCTGTAAGTCGGCTTGGGAATTGATTAATCAAAGAAGGCCTCAGTCCTCTCTCCCTTCAATGGATTTTGCAACAGCTGAGGATTTTAATGAGTATTTTTTGGGTTCGGTTGACAGTCTTGTGAACAATGTCATTGATCCCTCTGAGTGGCATAGTGAAAGTGTCTTTCCTAGAGCCGGTCAGTCGTTTCAATGGAGAGGGGTGAGTGGGGGTGACATGCTGCGGTTGGTTAAAGGCTTCAAATCTACAAAGAGCAATGATGTCTATGATATGTCAGCAACATTTCTAAAGAGAATAATAGGTACTTTGGCACCATTGCTGGCATTCCTTATTAATGTTGCTTTAGTGAGGGAGTTTTTCCAGATAAGCTCAAAACCTCAAAGACTGTTCCTATCTACAAAAAGGGCTCTCACAATGAGGTAGGTAGTTTCAGACCAGTATCAATAATTGTAACTTTCAGCAAGGTGTATGAGGCTGCAATGCTGGAGCAACTTTATGAGCATTTTGAGAGACATGAACTTCTAGTTCCTACTCAGTTTGGGTTCCGAAAAGGTAGACCTACAGTTCTAGCTGTGGAGACTCTCCTCCAGGTCATTCTTAGGTCTTTCGAGATGAAACAGTCCACTTCAGTTTTGCTGTGCGACCTGTCACGTGCGTTCGACTGTATCTCGCATAGTATTTTGCTGAAAAAGTTTGAAAGGTATGGACTGGAGCCTGGTCCGCTGAGAATGATTGACTCCTATCTATCAGGCAGGCAACAGGTGGTCAGTTGGAATGGCAGGATTTCATGTCCTGAAGCTGTGAAGCATGGTGTGCCTCAGGGTTCCATTTTGGGCCCTTTTCTCTTCATAGTGTCAATTAATGACCTCCATTTTGAGTTATCAGGCAAAGTTCTCATGTATGCCGATGACATTACTTTGTATGCTTGTGACCCCAATGCTGAAATTGCTAGAGAACAGGTTCAAGAGATGCTGGAGGTGTCTGCTAGATGGTTTGTGGAGAATAGGTTGACTTTGAATAATGAAAAAACACAAGCTATCACGTTCAGCCTTGCTAGAGGTGCTCTTAATGGTGATGCAGATGTCAAGCTTCTGGGTTTCATTCTTGATCCAAAGTTGTGTTGGAGAAAGCATATAGATGCTCTATGCTCTAGGCTTAGTAGAGTAATCTTCCTGCTAAGGCGCCTTAAATGTGAAATGACATTGAAATTCACAATGATGGCCTACTATGCTTTTTTTCACTCCCTCATCATGTATGGTGTGAGACTATGGGGTCATTCAAGTGAGGTGGGCAGAGTGTTGATCCTTCAAAAGAAGGCAGTACATATTTTGTGTAATGCCCCATATCTTGAGCACTGTAAGCCTCTGTTTCAGCAGTGCAAAATTTTGACTGTCTGTAATGAATATGTATTTCAATGCCTGGTGGCCATAAAGAATAATGAGTCTCATCTGGCCAGAAATGGGGACATACATAACTATGCGACCAGACATCGTGCAAATTTGCATATTTTTAGAGACAGACTGCAAAGGACTTCTGATTGTTTTCCTGTTTCTGGTGTTAAATTCTTCAACCACTTACCTGAGAGAGTTCGAGTTTTGCCAAGTAAAATATTTTCTAGGACCGTTAAAAACTGGCTCTTGGATTCCCCTCTATATGAAATCAGCAATTTCTTTGAATTGAGTGGCTGTGAGGGATACATTGCAAATCAGGGGGGAGGAGTGACCATTCATGATATATAAATATATATATAGTGCATATTATTGTAGTACATCTAACCTTGTATTTGATTCTATTTAGTTTTATGATTTCTGACTTAGAATTTATGATTTTTTTTTATATCTTTCTATGTATGTATATAAACAATTAGTATGTACTGTATTTGACAGATTATTGTATTTTGTTTATTAATCTTGTAAAGTGACTTGGCCTATGTACCACATTGTATTTTGGCTTAAATAAAATCATTGTATCAAACCTGGCCACCTAGGTTCTTGGGTAGTAATTTTTCCAAAATTTGTTTAACAAGATGTCTAGATTAGCTTTTTACACCACTAAATTTAAAAAAATCCGGACCCTCCTATAACCCAGACCCCCCCTTAGTGAGCCCCCCCCCCCCCCACGAAATCTGATCCTGACTAAGCCACTGCCCAGACCCCTCCGTGGTGAGCCCCCCCCCCCCCGAAATCCAATCCTGGCTACGCCACTGATTGAGAGATTAGAGTCTTGGTATCCAAGAAATGAAATGCATTTTGAACTAGGCTACCGTACTTTATTTTACTTGATTATTCTATTTTTTCAGCTGTTTCATTATTTTACTATAAACAAACTAAATCTTATTTAGACTGGGCGATTCGAAGTCTCTTGTCTGTTTATAATATTCCGATACAATTTTTTATTATCATATCATGAATTAATCTATTTTAAAGAAAATAATTCATGCACATTTTTCATTATTGTTGAATATTATAGCACTTTTATTGAAAGTCACCATTCAAATATTATAACTGCAAGTGTAATTTATTCAAGTCTATCTTGGAATTGTAAGTGATGGTACTGATACTAGTGATCACGACCCACCGGTTGGGAATCATAAACACAGCTTATTTTATTCTCTACGTAAAGGCGAAAACGAAGAAGAGAGACCGAAGCTGTGAGTAAGTGAGAAGAGTGGAGACTGTAGGAGAGGAGTGTAGTATGGTATGGCGGAGTGGTGGGGGAAAGACTGTAGTTTTCAGAACTGCACGGTTGCTGCCCCGTTCTCCACCTCTCGCCTACCGACTATGACTCTGACTCTACTGAGGTCGATTACAAGAATCGGACTCCACCACCGAGTTTTGCCAAAGGTATTAAGGCCTCTTAATAAGACTTTTGCTATTATAATTTTCCTAAATACAATATCCTAATCTAATATTAAAACTGACACTGTATTTCACTTTTAAATAATGTTTTACTCACATATATTGGAGATGCTTGAGGAATGCATTTCACTTCTGAAAAGAAGCTTCGTCAGCCTGCCGCCAGGGGTCATGCTTTGTTGTGGTTAGGATGAGCGGTCATTATGTATTTGAAAATTGCGTTTGATTTGAATTGTGTTTGGTCGTTGAGTAAGTTTGTTCTATCTTGTTTATGGTGTTTGAATATTTCATATTGTTCCAGTGTATTTAGTTTGTTCCTTTTTTGGAATGTGTGTAGAATTTCCAAGTCAGTTTGGATGTTATTGTGTGAGTGCCCAGTGTTGATTAAGTGATCTGCAAATGTTGAGTCAGAGTTGGAATGTAGTGCTTTGATGTGCTCTTTATATCTTATGTTGAATGATCTGCCTGTTTGTCCTATATAGTACTTGGGGCATGTGTTGCATTTGAGCTTATAGATGCCTGGTTTGTTGAATTTGTGAATTGTACTGATTGTTAGGTGAGCTGGTTTTTGTTGGATCTGGTGTTTCAGGTTGTTTGTTGTTCTGAATGCTGTGTTAAATCCGGATTTTTGGAAGATGTAAGCTATTTTGAGTGATTTTTTGTTGAGATATGTGAGTGTGACAAATCTGTTTTGGTTTGCTGGTTTTGGATTTTTATTTTTCATTTAATTCATGATTTTGTCTACTAGATTGGTAGAAAATCATGAATAAAATGAAAAATAAAAATCCAAAACTAGCAAACCAAAACAGATTTGTCACACTCACATATCTCAACAAAAAATCACACAAAATAGCTTACATCTTCCAAAAATCCGGATTTAACACAGCATTCAGAACAACAAACAACCTGAAACACCAGATCCAACAAAATCCAGCTCACCTAACAAACAGCACAATTCACAAATTCAACAAACCAGGCATCTATAAGCTCAAATGCAACACATGCCCCAAGTACTACATAGGACAAACAGGCAGATCATTCAACATAAGATATAAAGAGCACATCAAAGCACTACATTCCAACTCTGACTCAACATTTGCAGATCACTTAATCAACACTGGGCACTCACACAATAACATACAAACTGACTTGGAAATTCTACACACATTCCAAAAAAGGCACAAACTAAATACACTGGAACAATATGAAATATTCAAACACCATAAACAAGATAGAACAAACTTACTCAACGACCAAACACAATTCAAATCAAACGCAATTTTCAAATACATAATGACCGCTCATCCTAACCTCAACAAAGCATGACCCCTGGCGGCAGGCTGACGAAGCTTCTTTTCAGAAGTGAAATGCATTCCTCAAGCATCTCCAATATATGTGAGTAAAACATTATTTAAAAGTGAAATACAGTGTCAGTTTTAATATTAGATTGTTCATTAAGTATTTCGTCATGGAAAACATCACAGACAATATCCTACATTAGAGTTGTGAAATTTTTCTTAGTTTATCAACTAGCAGCTACCCTTCCTTCGTACGGATTATGTTTAGAAATACGACTAAATATGTTTTGGCTTTTTTGATAGCAATGATCATGAAGTTGTTAGCAGCTTAGTTAACAACTTAGGACATGAACAATTCAGTGACAGTTATCAGAGAGAATATTTGAGAACAGCTGATTGATATATCATCATAAATATTACGTGATTTGTTGTTGTTCTTATGTGGTAATAATAGTGCTACATGGCGAATTCCCAAGAGCCTAGCACAAACCGCACCTTCCTAAAATGTTAATTTTTGTTTTGATAAATTGAAATTAGAAAATTTTG
This sequence comes from Conomelus anceps, assembly GCA_948455865.1. NCBI lineage: Eukaryota > Metazoa > Arthropoda > Insecta > Hemiptera > Delphacidae > Conomelus > Conomelus anceps. The sequence continues at coordinate 28,642,492 of OX418221.1, read as the reverse complement.
TTTTTTTTCAACAAAGAAATAATTGATAAAACATAAGATGAGCTTTGATTCACCAGACATACTACTACTACTACTATCACTCGTTACTTCAATCCTGTAGTGTCGCGGTCCTATGGTTTTGTTAATTAAAATAATCTAATTTTAATTAATATCATTGTTAATCGGTAGCATAGGATAGCTTAATGAAAACATGCATCGTTATTTCTACAAGAATTGGCAGTAAGCTGTTGCGCCTTCTCCATTTATTGAACACGTCATCACAGAGTACAGTGGTCAATTGCCAACATGAAAAACCAAATATTAAATTTGAATGTACAGTAGAAAATAATTATTATTAAATTACTATTATTTTCTAACACCTCCCCTCATTCAATGTTTAACATTTTCCTTAAAAATAGAACAATCTTTCTTAATAACTTCTAACTAGACAAACCAAAAAATAATAGAACATTATGAAAAAATAATCTTGAAAAGACAATAATAAAATTCTAAAACTAATATAATGATTTTTCCACACATGGAAAAACAAGTCAACCTGCTTCCAATTCCAACTCCTTTCCAATTATTAATTGTAGGATTACTACAACATTGGCTAAGCTTCCAACTCCTTTCCAATTATTAATTGTAGGATTACTACAACATTGGCTAAGCTTACAAACTGCATTTGCAATATCAGGACGAGTACATGTACTAAGATATATTAGACTTCCAATTGCCTTTTGAAACAAATCTTTATCAAAACTTTCACCTTCACCTTTAACCTCATGATTACTACCTACTTGCAATGGGCAAGAACTACCCTTACAATCTATCATAGAGAACTCACTGAGCAAAGAGTTAATGTAATCACTTTGATTTAGCATTATCAAATCATAACTAGGTCGATTAAATTTTATTGACAAAAAATTATTAACAGGCCCTAGATCTTTCACTTGAATGAGCATTGCTATTTGCATTTTAAATTCTAAGACATTTTCTTTCTCTCCTTCAACACAAAAATCATCAACATAAGTTGCAACAATGATTTTTTTTTTGAAATAAACACATGGTTCACTGATACATTTGTTGAACCCTAGTCTTAACATGGTGGCACTAAGAAATTCATACCAATTTCTTCCTGACTGTTTAAGCCCATAAAGACTCTTCTTCAATTTACATACAAACTGATTATCAGCTATTTCTAACGATTCTGGAATTTTCATGTAAACTGTTTCATCAATTTTACTGTTCAAATAAGCGCTGACTACATCTAAATGATCAAGTTCCCATGCATTCTCTACAGCAAGGTATGCTAATAGTCTAATTGATTTCTTCTCAACTACTGGACTTGTTGTATCAAGATAATTTACACCATAAACTTGATTATAACCTTGTGCTACTAACCTGGCTTTATAATTTGTGATAGTCTTATCATTAGTCTCTTTGATTGTGAAAATCCACTTACAACCAATTACTCTGGCTTCTGGTGGTCTTCTTACAATTTCCCAGGTATCTTGCATCTGCAGGGCTTTCAGTTCCTCTTCAATAGCTGTTTTCCACTTTTCAGCATCTGGTCCATTTATGGCTTCTTGGACATTTAATGGAATTTTCTTCTCATAACTGGAATGGACCACATTACAGCACGGACATTGTTTCTTGGGTACACACTTGCGATCTGATCTTCTCAATGTAGGTTCTTCTTCAATTAAGTGCAGTTGTGAGGCATCTTCATTTTCTTCTTCTGCTTCAACCAAGTGTAGTTGTGATGCATCTTCATTTTCTTCTTCAGCAGGTAATAATAGTGCACCAGGATCATCAATAGCTGCTTCCTCCCCTTGCTTTGGATTTTCTTCATTGTAGCAATCAAGGTGGTATTCTTCTTTGGTTTCATCTTCTTCATCAGATTTTCTCTCTTGATATTCAAATTGACTTGAGTTTGTCGATTTTTTGTAGGGAAAAACATTCTCAATAAATTTCACATCTCTGCTAATGATAATCTTACTTTTGCTTGCATCCCATAGACGATAGCCTTTTGTACCTTCTGGATATCCAACAAGGATTGCTTGTTGTGCTCTTGGATCTAACTTGTCTCCTTTTTGTGTATGGTACCAAGCTTGACAACCAAATACATGAATATGATTGTAGTCATTGATTAGAAGTTCTTCACCAGTCCATTTCTTCATAGGAATTTCAAAATTTATTGCTGCTGATGAGGAAAGATTTCTAATGTAGCAGGCAGTAACTAAAGCTTCAGCCCAGAAATTCTTTGGCAGTCCAGATTGATCAAGCATACAACGCACAGTGTTCATTAAAGTTTGATTACATCATTCTGCTAATCCATTTTGTTGTGGAACATATGGAACTGACAATCGGTGTGAAATTCCATTCTTCTCAAGATGATTCTTCAGTGTTTGATTAGTATATTCACCACCATTATCTGTCTGAAATTCTTTTATTTTTTGATCATGCATCAGTTCATATTTTTTCTGGTATTTTATAAACTCATCTGTCACATCACTTTTATGTTTAATTGGCACTGCTACTACAAAATTTGAGAAATTATCTATAAATGTTACAAAATATTTACATCCACTTAGTGTCTTACAAGGCATTGGTCCAGCAACATCAGAATGTATTCGGTGGAGTACTTCATTTGCCTTGTTTCCTCCATTATAATTGAATTTTTGCTTCTTGAACTTTCCACGAATGCAAGTTTCACAAACTTCATTATTCTTGAAACTTATCATGTCCTTTATTGGTTCAATTTTCTCAAGAGCTTCTTTGTGGAGATGACCTAAACGATCATGCCATAAATTTGCAGATACACGGAAAGCATTTATACTGTCATGAATATGTGCTTCTTCTCTTATTTCCTCTATAGATGCACTACCCTTGGTGGTAATATAGTACAGGAAACCAACTCTATGACCCTGAAAAACATCTTCATCAACATCTATAACTTTTGCCAAACCATTTTTCCGTATAATAGTCATTCCTTTGTCATCTAATCGTCCTTCAGAAATTAGGTTATCTTGCAGATCAGGAACATAGAGAACATTACTTAATTTTATGTCCCATCCACCACATTCATCAGACATGTGTATAAGAATAGATCCTTTGCCTTCAATATGAATAGTTTTTCCATTTCCAACAGTCACTGTGCCATGTTCTGATGAAAAATCTATAAATAAGTCCTTTTGTGGTGTCATGTGATCTGATGCTGCTGAGTCTAATATCCAAATACCATCACTCTGATGATTTTGTTTCCTTTGTGTGCACAAAGCCTTATATCCTCTGGAAACTACAGACATTGCGCTCTTCTTCTCTTCTGTTGAATGTTGTACTCTTGTAGGAACTGACACTGGTAATGATGAGCAATTCTTTGCAATGTGGCCTTCTTTTCCACAACTGAAGCAGATGTATCGTTTCTGTGAATAGCTGTTTTTCACATGTTTGGATTTGAAGTTCTCACTATTTGAATTTATTTTATTGTGGAGATGAACAGGAGGTAATTTGTTGAATGTCTTCTTCATTTTCAGTGCCCTAGCTTCATTTTCCCTACCTTCATCATTCTTCATTCGTTTCTCTTCAAGGAGTAATTGAGACCTGACAAATTTCGAGGTTATGTCACCATCATTGGTTCTATAGACACTTCTAATAAATTCAGCATAATTATCTCATGGAAGACCCATCAAATAAAATGCAGCTATAGCTCTGTCTGGTAAAGAAAGTCCACACTTCTTGATTTTCTTATTGTAGTTCTGAATTTTGCTCATATACTGCATCATTGATATATCTTCGGTTTTTTCAATATTCACCATTTCTTTTAGAAAAATTACTTCTTGAAAAATGTCATACGTTGTGCATACTTCTTCAAGGGCTTCCCACATATCCTTTGCAGATTCGAGATGGACAATATCATCCAGGAACGAGTCTTCAACATGCTCTATGATGATAGCTCTTGTCTGTTGATTTAATCTTGTTCTTTGTTTTATTTCACTCTGGGGAAAAGCTGTTGCATCTTCAATTTCACGTTCTACGTCATTCTTGTCAATGTGTACGTATGAACCAAACCCTTCTATTGCTTCCCAACATCCTTTTCTCATTAGGTGAGCTTCTAACCTAACTGCCCATATTTCATAATTTTCGGTATTGAGGTACGGTATACTTACGCGAATCTTCTCTTCTGCCATTGTGATTGTGGAAGACACACTTCTTCTTGCTTTCACACAATCTACAAATGTTCATAAAAAAAAACTTCTTCAAACAAAAATGTTCACGTAACCGTTCACTTGTAGCCTTGTTTAGGTTAACTTCACTAAACCAGTCATTTTACTTCTCGAAAACTTCACAACACTTTACCGAAACTTCATCAAGCTAAATCGAACGTTTCTAAGTCTCATAATCTGTTAATTAAAATAATCTAATTTTAATTAATATCATTGTTAATCGGTAGCATAGGATAGCTTAATGAAAACACGCATCATTATTTCTATAAGAATTGGCGGTAAGCTGTCGCGCCTTCTCCATTTATTGAACACGTCATCACAGAGTACAGTGGTCAATTGCCAACATGAAAAACCAAATATTAAATTTGAATGTACAGTAGAAAATAATTATTATTAAATTACTATTATTTTCTAACAGGTTTATCTCATGATATCAACTTACGCGTCTCATCATTTCCCTCCACTTGTCCATCCATCACAATGGGCGTTTTCACACACACCGACACGGCGCCGGCACGACACCGGCACCGGGCGCTGATATCGTCACGACATCGTTGAAGCATTTCACACTTACCGACACGGCATCTGGCTGTCGGTGAAGAACTAACCTTATTTTGCAGTGGGCGGCACAGTTCAAAACGGTATGATGGCTGATTACAACCAGAGAGTATAGTAAAAGAATTACTTCTATTCTCTCTGATTACAACAGGAGGTTGCATTCGTTATATTTATTATATCTACGACGTAAAAGGCGCAGTCGTAATAGACAACTTTGAATTGACCCAATAATAAAAGTTCGCTATTTGGATGGCTTGTATTACTACACCTTATTTGATAAGCTAGTGACAAACCCAACAAAATTTTTTAATTTTTTTCGTATGGGTACTGTAAGGAAACTTTCGACTATATATTAGTGAATTTAAGTGATGAAATCAAAAAACAAGACTAAGATCTTGTTCTTATTTTCTTCTATAGTTTTGTCCCATAAACAGGGCTCGGATTCGACTAATTCAATTAGGGTGACAACATCATACCTATCAGCCTTCGTACTGTACCAGACGTTTTTTTTTCAGTACCTAACCTCAAACTGTTGAGGTTAAATAACCAAATTCTGTTCAAAACTATGGACGACACACAAGTGTCGGTGCCGGCACCGGCGGGAGCTATGCTGCCAACGACATGCCGGCGCCGGCAGCCGGCTGCCGGTGCCGTGTCGGTGAATGTGAAAGCTGTTCCATTTGGCAGCATTGTATCTCAACCCCCACGACACCGGGACGACATCTTGCCGGTGTCGTGCCGGCGCCGTGTCGGTGTGTGTGAAAACGGCCATTCCATCACATTCTGTACATTTTCCTTTAGAGGTATACCGGTGAACTGTTTCACCTGGTCAAGCCATCGTTTTGGAGCCCTTCCTCTGGGTCTCGCACCCTCAATCTTTCCCTGCACAACCAATTTCTCCAAATTATCATTTGGTCTCCTACTTATGTGGCCGACGTACCTTAGAATTCGCTGTTTTATTGAGGTTGAAAGCCTTTCTTTTATATTCAGCTCTTGCAATATTGACTGGTTGGTCCTATGAGCAGTCCACGGGATTCTCAGGAGCCTTCTCCACACCCACATTTCAAAAGCATCCAGTTTAGCCAAATCTGTCGCCTTCAATGTCCAAGCTTCAGCTCCATACAGTGCAACGGGAAAGACGAGTGTTCTAACCAGTCTACATTTTGTTACAGACGATATGTGGTTATCCTTCCAGACCTTATTCAACTTGGTCATGGCCGTCTTAGCCAGGGCTATCCTTCTCTTGTCCTCCATTGAAGAGCCTCCATCGCTGTTTATGAAAGATCCCAGGTAATTGAACTCTCTTACCATTTCCACCCTTTGTATATCCGGTGATTCAGTAACTATTCAGCCATGATGATAAATGTTCAAATTGAAATGCAGAGTTCCAAAACTTGAAGAGCCTCCATCGCTGTTTATGAAAGATCCCAGGTAATTGAACTCTCTTACCATTTCCACCCCTTGTTTGTCCGGTGATTCAGTAACTATTCAGCCATGATGATAAATGTTCAAATTGAAATGCAGAGTTCCAAAACTTACTGTGGAATACGTATCTTCACTTATCAATAGTTCCAATCACCAGACATATGTTTCCTAAAAGACTGCAATGCTCCACCGTCGTGAAGCTGGCCCCACCCAAAACGGCAGAAACTATAAGTTGTATATCATGAGATACTTCAGAGTTTCTGCTATTTAATGCCGCAAAAATAAATTTTCTGCTGTTTTCAGGAAAAAAGTTATTCAACTTTAAAAAAGTTAATTACTGGGTGGGGCCAGAATCACGCTGCCCCACCCACTTCGCAAAACTTAATAAAGCACATATCAATAGTTTCTGCTGAGTTTCTGCTATTTAATGCCGCAAAAATAAATTTTCTGCTGCTTTTAGAAAAAAAGTTATAGCCCATTCAAGTTTTGGGTTGATGAAAATTAATTGGCTGTAACTCGGTTAATATACATGTTACAATAACGGGCTACATGTCAATCTTTACTGCTAAACAGTGGCTATCAAATGACATTAACAGCATAGCCGTAGCTACACCAGCAAAAAAGATATAGCAAAAACTATTTTGCCATTTAAACCAATGTTATTTTTAACCAGCCCCACCCACTTCAAAAATTTCAATTCAATATATGTCAAAATTTTCAGTTGAATTTCTGCTACTCAATGCCATGAAAAGTAAAGTTTCTGATGCTTTCAGAAAAAAGTTATAGCCAATTAAATTTTGGGTCAACGAAAATTAATTGGCTGTATCTCGGTTAATGACACATCAGCATAGACCGGTCATTTAAGACAATTTTACTACTAATGTACATACATGCCAGAACAAGGCTTAATTTCTGAATTGAGAAGTACCGGAGCTGTAACTTACCGTGGGTCTGGGGGTATGGTTTAACTCCCAGCAAAAGTGGGGTTCAGGGATCCCCCCCCCCACAGGAAATGTTTTAAAGTTACACTTGAATTTGTGCATTCTAAACACATTTGAGCATGGTTAGTAATGCACATAGTTACATAATACACAAAATAATAAGATTTAGGTTTTTTTAAAATAAGGTTTTTAAACGATTTTGAAGAGAACTTGGAAACCATAACTACAAAAGTCAAAAACTCAAGTCAGGTTTAAAAAGGGTACAATTTTTCGGTTTTTCGCTTATACATTGGAAACGATAATTAAGATTCATCAATTTCTCTGTTCTCACCAAAGTTAAAGCTAACAAAATGCTCCAAAAAAATCAGCTCCCCCTGTCCTGTTCTCCCCCTAATATGAAGTGGACAATGGGTAAAATTTCGCAAAATATCTTTCAGATATTTGAAGGGTTTATTGCGTGAGGACTACTCTTCACAGAACTACTAGTGGTGGGGTAACTCAACTTACTCTTTGGTATGTATGTGCTTAGTAGTATCTATAATAAGTTTCAATTATATTGAGTTGTGTGTCAAGTTGAATTATTAATTTAATACATCAACCCCAACGGAGTAATCAATTTTTCTAGATTATTTGTAATATGACGTCACAGCCGGCTGCTGTATGTGGTGATGTGTGTTGCGTATCGAAGCGGCCCACTCCCATTAAAGCAATTATTGTGGAATGTCATCACGTGCTACTAACTACTACCAGAAGATTCAAAAATAGGGTGTACGGTATTACCCCACTGCATGGTATTCTCCCACTTTCCCCAATGCTTGCAATATATGCAACAAGTGATTTCTTACTCACTAAAAAATGCTCCTATATAGGTGAGAAAAAGAACTAGAATGTTATAAAAGTAGGCTTACTCAGAAACCATTTTAATTTTTTAATCAAAATATATTAATACGGCTTTGATATGATTACAGTTAAGAAAATTGTTATCACAACCTTTTAATAAGTCAAATTGCTGTTTATTAAGTAATGAGGATTAATGTATTCAAGACTTTTTCGTTTGCACTAAAACGTCAATGTCAGGGTTGAATGAAGGTATTTTCAATCTTTTTAATCTTGAATCACTTTCAACCTTGAGTTGATTTCCGTATTTGTTTTTTATGAAAGCGAAAATTAAAAAAGGGCGTTTTCATATGGTGGTGACATAAGCTTATCCAGAAATTTTTCAAGGGGGGTCCACTTTACCTACATACAACACTCCTTGACTAACCCCCCTCCCCCCCCCCCCGCCACGGCAATCAAATCCTAAAACTTTTATTCACTTTGTATCACAGCAGCCGTAGTTCACCAATTTTAAACTATTTCAATTTATTAATTAAGTATTATACTGTACTACTTATTACACAATACATATACGAATGTTTTTTTTTAATATTAAAAAGTTGCTAAACCCATTTTAAAATTTCGAAACTCCATGTTTTAAAAAAAAAACATATTTTTCGGCACCCATCTCATGTGAGATGAAAGGTGAAGGGAATAGGTGAAGACAACGATACATTTGAAATATCACGAAATCTCATGTATAACCACTAACTGTGATTGCACTACGATTGAGCAAGTTGAAGAAACAAAATATTTAGGACTAATGTTGGACAGTAATCTTACTTGGAAGCCACATGTTACGTATATTAAAAAAAAGATGATGAAATGAACAAGAATATTTTATATGCTCAAATCTATATGCCCCCCTGATGTAATGAGGGTGTTGTATTTTGCTTTTGTCGACTCCAAACTCCAATATGGATTATCCATTTGGGGAGGAGCATATTATACAACAGTAAAACCAATAGTTATACTACAAAAGTCCTTTATCCGTATTTCTTGTAATGCAGGATATTTAGAACACACTCGTCCATTGTTTAGAGTAATGAGAATACTGCCATTCCAAAATTTATATATTTATAAGGTATTGAAGATTTTTTTCGACAGAGCCAGTACAGAACGAAGGTGTGAAAGACCTGGACTACATTATGTTTTAAGAAATAGATTGGATGTGAATATTCCAAGACCAAATTTAACGTTGTTTAAAAAATGTTATACTTTTTTGGCTCCAAAATTTTATAATTTATTACCGGTTTATATTAGATCTATTTCTAAGAAATATATTTTCCTCAAAACAGTGAAGGAGTACCTTATCGAGCTAGACGATGTAAATACTTTTTTGCATCCCTAATTCAATTTAAAAAAAGAAACTGATAGAGAAGCTTCACCAAAGTTGAAAAACTTCTACTTCATTATGGCTTTTTCACGTAGAGGTTCAATGTATTATGTGAACCTTATTCATTGTATATTATTAATTCATTCAATACCTTATTGCATATACCCTATATTTATTCATCTACCTTATTAATTGTTTGAAGTCCAATTCGATTTGGACGTTGTCTAGTAATCCTATTATTATGCATTAATAACATTATTGTATACCTTCTTAAATGTTTGAAGTCTAATTTGATTCCTTGTATGTCTAGCAACCCTATAATTATGTATTAATAAATGACCGGTCGGTCGCACCATCTATATCTAGTTCTCTACTTTAAGTAAGAATTTGCATACCATCCCACACAGGCTAGGCCTCGGGATGTTTTTCTTTTATTCATCTAAGGAAAAGAATCTTGTCCTTATTACGATTTTTAGTGTGGTTTTTTTAATGTATTATGTAGCTTGGTTTTTTTTATATAGCAGAGTTTTATGTGTTATCTATATGGTATATAGATCTTTTTCATTGTGATAAGAGACTGTTTTTCTGTTTATTGTAAATTGTTGTGGATGAATAAAATTTATTTCATTTCATTAAAAGGGTGCATTCTATGAGTATGGAAAGAAGAAACCAAGTACCCTGATGTGTATGTTATTGAGAGTGTACTAGAGAAGAAAGTTAACAAATTGTATGTAAAATGGTTGGGCTTTGATTCGAAATACAATTCATGGATTGATAATAATAATGTTGTCTGGAAAAATAATCATATTGTCTCTGTATTGAAAAATGAACTTGAAACAGCACATATCAAAACTACCACTGATCAACTTTGATAAGTATTTAAATGAGAAGAACAGAAAGCAACAAATGAGACACAGTGTACTTTTGAATTGTGTGTGCACCATCCAATATTGGGAAAATCAATATCGTTTTCAATTTATTATTTGCAGAAAATGGTGTTAATTCTTTAAATTTATGTGTACTTACCAATTCTCACCAGCAAGACTCATGAATTTCTCAAAGAAATTATGAGTCAAGTCCCTGAGATTGGATTCAATTAATTTGTTTCAACAAATGAAGAAATCCCACACCTGATTGATTTCTAAACTATCACAACTACTGTTTGAGGATGAAGTCAATGTTTCTTTAATTATTAATGTTTTAGCTGTTTTTGCGTAAAAGTAATGGATATTTTCTTTTTTCAGCCAAAACAAACTTAAAACGAAAAATTAAAAATCCAATAATTGAAAAATTGAAAACTAATATTAAATGGCAGCAATTGTTTTAATCTCTATTAAAACTTGTATAAATGCAAGATTGTATGGCATTGTACCAGGACCGAAAACGAAATTATTAATTTTACTTCAACACCAACCGTGATCCACGCAGAAACTGAGGAACTGAGCTGTCCACTTCTGGACAGTTGAAAAGCTCAAACGGAAGTCTATAAAATCATTTTGTTATTTTATCATGGAAAAAGAATTCACAATGTCAACATTTGCGAGCTATGCTACTATAATACGTTTTTTCTAGACTAATGACTTCTCCCAGTTTTGTTATGAAATTCTAACCCACTCTTTCTCGATAATGTACCATACATTAAAGTTCTCTCCTCTAACGTATAAAGATAGTCTAAACATGCTACAATAATGGATACAATAACAGCCGCGATGCTTAGTTCTCAACACTCCAATATTGTAATATTAATTCCGTCTAGATTAAATTTTGTTCACTAGAATTATTATCACTGGTATAGAATTATTCTCAAGAACATTTCCTACAGCAAAAAAGCATTCTATCTAGTGCTTAGTCATCTAAAATGGGGGGGGGGGGTCCGGACCCGGGGACTCCTCCCTTGAATACGCCCCTGGGTGGTGAATACCATCAGAAATCTCATCGCAATTACGGATATTGTTTGATATTCTATCCTCATCACCATCCAAAATGATGTTCAATCTTTCTCCTTATAGCCTGATTAAATGATAGAATCGCGGCAGTTCAATGAGCTCATTTTCCTGCAAAATAATTAATTACTGGTTTTTCAAAAAACTCACCCAAAAAAGAAAGGGAAACCTAAAATAGCCACACATTTCAAACTCAGTATTTGAATATAAAACTTCATAGAACAGACTTCTTATTTTGCAATAAAAAATTTGATGAATACAGTATTATTTTTAGAAAGAATTTAATTTTGTTAAAATATTTTAAATTGATGTATCTACATACTACGATTGTGAATAGTTAAATAACTCATATTGTTAAGAGAAAATGTGTAAGAAATGTTCAGTTACTGTAATATTTTAAGATTTAAAAGAGTAACTGGGAGGTCGTAAGGCTGAGATTATTTAAGTTTGTTGTCCTCATCAAACGGATTTTCAATCCATTGTTTTCATTCTTCTATGAAAGAAAGGTAGTGTTTTAGTTCAGAAGCCAAGGCTTTAAGATTGAAGCCAAGGCTGGCAGAGCTGATTGAAAGTCGTTTGCAATCTACTGTCAATAATTCTCCTAAACAATCATCTAACGAACCTTTTTTAGTAAAGTGGCTCAAAACCGGGAAGGGAAACTAGTTTCAGATGATAAATTCATATCTTCAATTGTATTAAAAGACGTTAATCGATCAAAAAATCAGGATAGCATTAGTGGAAGGAACTCTTGTAGCAATCTGATAGGCTCTCAAGATTCTAAGAGATTAAGTAAATCTACTTCAATATGCAAAAGCAACGATAAAGTAATAAGGGATGATAGGGAAGTACCGGTACTCACTGTGTTCCATCAGAATATTCAATACATTCGTAACAAAATAGATAGAATCGAAGTATTTTTTAAAGAAGAGGCTCCTGATATAGCTATTTTCACAGAGCATGGTTTAAAAGAAGATGAATTGTCACAACTTAATATTCCAAACTATTCATTGAAAACGTCGTATTGCAGGACATCTCATCGAAGTGGGGGAGTAGCTATCTTCACTAAAAATGCTAAGAATATGCAAACATTTAATTTAGAATATGCAGAGAAATTTGCTGTGGAAATGGATTTAGAAGTTACTGGTTTGAGAGTAAAAATCGACAATAATTTCGAAGTAGCGGTGTTAGGTATTTACAGGTCACCAAATGGGGAATGGAACAATTTTTGTGAACTATTCAATAGGCTTTTAGAGATTACTACTACTCGTTTTACAAACGTTATTGTAGCGGGAGATTTCAATACAGACTTTGCAACACAGAATAAAATGACAGAAGATTTAAAGGATATTATTTGCATGAATAACTTGGAAATAAAAGTTCATGAATATACCAGAGTCACAAGAACATCACAAACAATAATTGATAACATCCTTACTAATATAGATTACTCTAAAACAAGATTAGGCGGCTCGGAACTATCTGATCATGACTATCAAATCTTAGAGGTGGGGTTGCAAGGTCATAAATCAATTAAAAAGAGTAGAGTAATGAAAGAAATTCAACAATGTGAACAGGGGAATATCGATTGTTTGAAGCAGAATCTGCTACAAGAAAACTGGAGTAGGGTTTACAATAGCAATAGTTTAAATGACAAATATGATAGTTTCATTAATATTTTAAGGTTTCATATTACTATGAGTTGTCCAGTTAAAAAAGTCCCTGTAAAGAACAAATTAGACAAGATTGAAGAGTGGATAACTGATGATATCCTTGCAGAAAGAAATAGGGTTAAAGATGCATATGATGAATTCAAACTATCTAGAAATATGTTAAGTGAAGATAATTACAAAGCTCTAAAGAAAAACTATATGAAAAAAGTGAAAAGAGCGAAATGTAAGAAAACAGCTGAAATTTTGAATAATAGTGTGTACTTTAACACAGCAGTGTGGGATGTAATAAACAAAAATAGGCAAGTAGCTCATGTAGATGCTTATACTAGTGTCCCCAGAATAATTAACGAAAATAAAAAATATATTGATGATAGTGTAGACATTTGTAATTTCTTTAACAGATATTATCAACTGGTTGCTAAGGATCTTCAAAATCTCTTAATACAGGTATTAGTGATGCAAACATGAGGAATACTGAGGGGATTCAGAACGAATTAAAATTCCACCCAGTATGCCAAGACGAGTTGTCAAATATCATTGATAGTTTAAATAATAAAAAAACTGTAGGAATGGATGGGGTATCCAGTAAAATTCTGAAAGAATGTAAAGATCAATTGTTAGACCCTTTGATTCATCTGATCAATCATTCATTAGAACAAGGTGTTTTTCCAGATAATTTAAAAGAGGGGAAGATCTTGCCAATCTTCAAAAGTGGCGATAGAGAAAAGGTAGAAAACTATAGGCCCATTAGTATTTTAAATGTAATAAGTAAAATTTTTGAAAGAGTAGTTCTAAATAGGTTACTTCTGCACCTTCAAGAAGCTAACTTTATCTGTGATGAACAGCATGGCTTCCAGAAAGGGAGATCAACAAAAACAGCCATAGTTTCTCTAGTTGAAAAACTAATAGATATAATAGATTCAGGTGATAAAGCTACTGCAATCTTCTTAGATCTGTCAAAGGCATTTGATTGTGTTAATCATAGAACTTTATTGGAAATACTGCAAAATGTAGGTGTAAATGGGGTTGAACTGAAATGGTTTGAATCATATCTTATTGGGAGAAAACAAGGTGTAGAACTAACTACAGTAGTTGGTAATAGTATAGTAAAGAATAAATCTAATAAATTAGAGGTGCAAGCTGGAGTGCCTCAGGGGTCAATACTAGGTCCATTGCTTTTTTTGTTACATGTCAACCGTTTACCTAAAGAATTAATTAGTGGTAGAGCCCTCTTATTTGCTGATGATACATCACTCATTTTCAGCAATTCCATTCTAGATAATTTAGAAATAAGTGCCCATATAGGTGTGCAGTCCATTGTCCAATTTTTAAACCAGTTGAAATTAACTATAAATAGTAAAAAATGCCAATACCTTCAATTCAAAAACAAACATAATTTAAATGAAGATAGGGCTATAAACGTGTTGTAAACGATAATCAATTAGACCAGGAAGAAAAAATTGCATTTCTAGGAGTTACGTTGGATAGACGATTGACCTGGACTCCATACATTGAGAAAATATGTAGTAAAATTTCATCTGGGGTATTTGTCCTGCGACAGCTCGCTAGATTGAATGACAAAAAGTTACTTTTTACAGCTTACCATGGGCTCGTAAGGCCCGGATCCACCGGAGTGCGCAACTGTGTGGCACAGTGTTCCTTTCCGATGTTTCGTTTTGGTGTAGCAGGTACCGCAAACATGCACAAAGTTCGCGCACTCGAAGCGGTTGTTGACGAACATTTTGCGCTGAACTTATTTCAAGGTCAGCCTGCGCTCACAATGTTTCCAACAATATTTTTGCTTCCGCTACCAGACCGTAAACATTCTGTGTTCGCATGCACTTTTCATTCTGTCTACAACTACTGTATTGCTCGGTCCGCATTTATAATCGTTTATAGTTTAACTTAAGTAATTTTGTAGTTGATTTGAATTTGATTTTTTGATTGATTTGATTTTACATGCATTGCAATATTTTAGTAGAAAAATTAAAAAGTTCAAGTTAAATAAAAAGCATAAAGTTGTTAGATTGTGGTACCAAGTGAAATCACAATGTATCACAATGTAGCAGGTATCTGTTCAATCAGAGATAAGCTACGAAACTCCCGGGCGCTCTTTGTAAGGGTGACCGATTGAATTGGCCAGCACAAAAGACTATTTCTCTGCTGTAAAATCACTTCCCGGTGGTTCGGAACCCACCTAAAATTGTAGGTCCAACTCATCAATCACCATCCTCCAATTCATTACCCACGCACAGGTCTCAGACCTATGTGGCCTTCATCCTCAAAAAAAAAATATTGTTTATTACAACCAATATTGGGCTGCGTGTCATTCCCTTGTCTCCATTAAACCTTGAATCGATAAGCTACCTACCTTTTTTGTGAAATTTTAAATTATTCTACTGAGAATTTTCTATACAGAACTAATTTTCTGTTGTATAGTACCGTACCTCACCTCATATATCGTCTCTTCTAATCTTATTATTATCATTATTTTTTTTTTTAGTTAGGCCGAAACATAATTATTTAGTGTTATTTCTAAACATAATCCGTACGAAGGACGGGCACAATAGCTAGTTATATTATAAAAATTCTTTAGAACAGCTGACTTCAAATATTAACTCAATTTTTTTTAAATAGGCAGTTAATACAAAAAATGCCATCATTTGAATGCCTTATTAATTGAAAAAATGAGAGGATGTATTTTCAACTCTTCCAAAAAGTTTTTGGTTGCCTTCTTTTTTTAAAAGGTCAGACCCAAATACGCGGATTTTCCCGACGCTTTTTTCGTAATTTAGGTAAAATAATACACACAGCCGAGCTCAGAATTACATCCTCCTCCTGGCAAAGCATGTTGGATACTAAATAGCAATGAGCTACAGTATTGATGTGCTATTTCTAGTATAGACATAACATGAATAGATTAAATTTTGTTACCAAGAGAAAACTTTTTCAATTTTTATTATTTTCAAAAAACAGCCCCGACTCTTATTAATTTTAGGGTGCTAAACCCGAATCTGAAATCGAAATTCATCTATCTCTAATTTTACGCATTTTTGGGGTTGGGTGAATTTTATAAAAAGGATGATGTCATTATTGACCGGAAAGAAGGTGGCCGAGTCAGACGATCCAGACAAAAGTAAACAAAGCGATAAGAAGTTGAACTGGTTGGCGCCATACATCCGCAAACAATTCTTTGTGCGCGAACATATTGAGTGCAAAACAATTTTCTTTTGGTGTGGCAGGGCTGCTCAACAGAGCCTTCGGAAACTGAAAGTTCACACAAAATGTGCAGTACACCATGTTGCGCACACACTTTTGGTGGATCAGCACCTTTACTGTCACATATTAGGTATGCTATCTTAGTATGGGGTAATTCATCAAAACAAAATCTTGATAGGGTGTTTAAGATCCAAAAGAAAGCGGTTAGGTGTATAGAAAGAGTAAATAGATTAGATTCATGTAGACCGTTGTTCAAGAGACTTGGTCTCCTAACTGTACCCTGCTTATATGTGTATGAAGCTACTCTATATGTAAAAACGAATGATAATAACCGAAATCTTGATGTACATGATTATAATACAAGAAGCCGAGGAGATTATCACTTGGTGAGTCACAATAGTAGCCTATTCAAACAAAAACCTAGTTATATTGGTAGGAAATTCTACAACAAGCTACCGCAGTTTTTGAAGAGTCTTGAAAATATAGAAATATTTAAAAATCAATTGAAGAAATATTTAGTTGATAAAGCTTTTTATAGTGTACAAGAGTTCCTTTCACATCAAAATTAAGCCTCACCTCAACTAATTGAAGTAATTATGGTATCTAGTGTATAATATTGTTGATCTGACTTGTCTTATACTCCTTAACTGGAGTCTCCAAGACGTAATCTACAAAAAAAAAAAAAAAAAAAAAAAAAAAAGATGATCATAATAATTTTGGAAGTTTCTTTATTTACTTTGATAGTTCTGTAATAATTTTATCATCCAAAAAATCGTTCAGAAGTCGTAAGTCATCAAATAATACATTTTTCTAAATGTTATCGGACCACCATTGTATCTCTTTGATAGTATAGCATCAATTTTGTCTTGCACAAATAATTTGTGAATATCTTTTTCTTAAGGTCAAATTAAGAGTATTTAGAGAACTAAGAATATACGCTAAGTAAGCTAACTTTATTAACCAAACCTCATCATTAAGGCATTTGTCAAAAATTAAATATGAATGTACTCAATAGTCAAGAACGGTCACAAATTTTATAAAGTCGAGTTTTTTTTAATCAAAGCATACTGATTTTGCACAGATGCTTTCCACTTGCTATTCTTCTGTTTTTGATCCAATTTAAGTTCTGGTTTATTAAACTCTGGGTGATTTATTCGAAATCAATAACCAAGCTCATAACCTTCAATCTTAAAAACGCCTTCTTTTGGCCTTTTTTTGCATATTTCATATAACTTTATAATTAGGGAAGTGATAGCCGCGAGCCGTAGCAGGTATCTGTTCAATCAGAGAGATAAGCTGCGTTCTCGTAGGTCCTGTTTGTAACGGTGACCGATTAGATTGGCCAGCAAAAAAGACACTGTTCTCTGCTGTAAAATCACTTCCCGGTGGTTTGGAACCCACCTAAAACTGTAGGTCCAACTCATCAATCACCATCATCCAACTCTTTACCCACGCACAGGTCTCAGACCTACGTGGGCTTCATCCTCAAAAACAAATCGCAGTACTTAATGTTTTAAATAATTTTACAGTCCATTTCGCAACGAATGCATTCAATTCACCACCTAAATGAGGGCTTTAGAAGCCTAAAGTTTTCTGAATGATTGCTAATTTATTGATCTCTTATTGAAAATGATAGCTTCACTCTTTTGCTGTATTTCTTTCTGTATTGAAGCGTTTAAAAAGGAATAAACTTTTGCAATTATATTGAATTTTTTTCGCAAAAACCTGTAACCTTTTTTAGGAAATTGTTAGCCGCGAACCGTAACAGGTACCTGTTCAGTCAGATAAGATAAGCTGCAAATTCCTAGGGTAAGGGTGACCGAATAGATCGGCCACCAAAAAAGAGGGTTCTCAGCTATAAAATCACTTGCCGATGATTCGGAACTCACCTAAAACTGTGGGTCCAACTTATCAAACATTAACATTCAACACATTACATTACCCACGCACAGGTCTCAGAACTATCTGAGCTTCACCTTCCGAAAAATATTATATTATTAATCTACTGTAACGTTAAATGTATTACAGGTTTAGGAGGTTCTAGAGGCTAGAGGTCCTGTAATTATTGGTTAAATGATTGCCAGATTAATATGAGTGAGACGAATTATCTTTACCCAGCCGCCTGGTCAAATCTTAATTCTGCCAGGCTACAAACTCTATTTCCACCTATGGTAGTCACTCATTAATATTCCTTTTAATAGTATACCGATATTGTTAATTGTTATAAACACTATCCTATTTAAACAAGTTTGAAATGTACAGCCTAGAGTTCATATTACACACAGCCAATTCGCTTGAAAATTATCAACGTTTTGATAAGGATTTCAGGACCTGAGGGAAAGGCTTGAGCCCCAAAGCCCCCCATGTGAAGCCACTAGTTATGAACATTATTCTACTTTAAAAGCTGAATACATGACATGTACCAACACTAATCAGCCTACAGCACATATTCTCCATAATAAATTATCTTAAAAATTATTAACAATTTTTCAAAGAGCTCGGGTTCTGGGGGGGGGGGGGGCTTAAGCCCTCTAATCCCCCTTCCTTGGGTGCGCCACTGGCTCACTTCCCATTTCATCGCACAACGCACCAAAGACCCTTGAGTTTTTAGATTGTAGTTGATAAAATTAACAGGTTCACACGAATCTGTGTGAGTCATCTGGGAGCAGTGGACAAAATAGAGTGGAGTAAATAGAGTTGACTCAGTGGGTGGGGGGTTTACTAACCCCTCCCACGGTCAATTACTCTTACATATTACTCCCTTCAAAAAATTTCTCAGAATATAAATATAATACATATTATACAATATTCATACAGGGTAAAGGAACCAAACGCTGACAAAAGCGCTTGGCTGACTTAATTGAGCCTCAATTGTGGCGCGCGACCACAACTACAGTCGCTCAGTATAGCAAGGCTGTTGGATATAATTAATTTCCACATCTATTACACATTGCTTTGCTTTCTCAAATGATTCCATTTCAACATAAATTAATAATATAATAGGTGATATTGTAGTGAATGTGAACACTATGTATATATGATGACCATTCCACATTGTTCTAGTTCTTCCTTGGCCATGGATTGAGGCCTACTCATTGATTTCAATTGAATTCCTGGATTTCTTGTTCCATGACGAACTGCGTTGTTAGTATTAACTTTTCAAGTGAATTCAACGACTTGCAGTCAAATTTTTATTAAGAATAAGTAGTATTTCACTTACTTTGTAGGCCAAACGTTTTCGAGTTGTTGAAAACCATCTTCAAGGCATCATAAATATCGATGTTGGTTTGTTGGTTAGAAGAGCTGTGGTTTCTGTATAATGTGGTCAAAAAGTTTGTGTGATTTAAAATTTAACTGTTCGTTATAGAAGAAAATGAGCGAACTAGTTGATTACAATGAGGACTCTTAAGCTATTATTATTGATTTTCAAATTTCTCTACTATGCTTATTAATTATTAATATATTATTAATCATCAAATAGGCTATATTAGACATTATCATTATTTTAATTATTGTTAATATCAATCTCTAGTATGTTTTATATGTATGATTACTATTTGATATATAAAATTAAATTAGCTCATTCAAGGTATGTCAGCTACTGGTGTCAAGGTATGTCAGCTACTGGAGGTGACCAAAAATAGAGGTGTCAGCTATTGGTATAGATATCAAGTGATTTTAAAATCAAAATTTCTTGTTGAAATTAGTATCTAAATTGTCCCCAATTTCAATCAGCCATTTAAAAGACTTGAATAAATAGATTGTAAACATTTTTTTATTAATCCGTACAATAGCCCAAAAGTAAATAGATAATATTCATGAATTGGCTCACTAAGGTGTCAGCTGCCGGTTCCTTCACCCTAGCTTCAAATTGAATGAATGATCTTTCAAATTTTTAGTTTTTCAAATTGTTTCTTACAATTTTTCTAAGCAATGTTGGGTTACGTCCCCAATACTCCTCCCCCCTCCCACCCATCACCACTTATTACGCCTATGCTTGGGAGAGATGCAGTTCTTCTGTAGTCTGCCCCAGATGCCAAAGTCAAGAACCAAGAAAACAATCAAAACTCAATTTGATTTTTCTTATCTTCTCTTATAGTGTTTATTCCATGGTTTCTGATAGTTTTAGGATAGTTACAACCCACCTGTAACTCTTCTGCAACCCACCGGTTGGGAACCGCTGGAATAGAATATTCTATTTTCTCTAGTCACCGGCTGGTGCTGGAGCAAGGCTATATACATGAAATTAGCAAGCATTGTCTCCCGATATTCATCGGCTAAAATCACAATGATTTCCATTTACTATTTGTGTGGGTTAATGGACATGCATGTCGCTGACCCGGCCATGTCTGAATTTGTTCAAACAATTTATGCCAATATTTAGAACCTATTTCGTACTATTTAGTACCAGCTATAAAAAAATTTGTACATCAACCCCCAACTGAGTAACCGAATTTTTGAGATAACTGGTTAACAACTGGTTGCCGGGGGTTAGCTCCAATACCACAATTACTTGAAAATCTTTTCTCAATTGTTATTTTAAAATTATAGTTCATAATTTTCTTTTCAAACTAATACACTATGATCAAATTCCCTTACCAAGCATATTTCAATTTGTGATATGAAACAACTTCCTTTCTTGCACCACATCCTCCCTTTTGTGAGTTAATAAGAAGTACTTAGGTATGATTTTTATCTATTTCGAAAAAATGTAATTTCAGATTTTTGATAAATTCTGTTTAAAAAGTAAAAGAATATCGAAAGTTCAATTGATTTTGAGAATTGGCTGAAAATTGAAAATATTAACTGACAGAAATAACTACAAATGGCCCGCAAAAAATCGTCAAATTTGAGCTAGTAGCTCAAATCGTTTAATGAGTCTTTATCCAGTACTCATGAGAAGAGATTCTATAGCCTATACATAACGGTTCTTTGTTCTTGAAAAAGGTGAGCAATCATATAATTTAGGCAATAGGCTATAGCGACAAAGATTTTTGTTTATAGGAACAGTTGATAGCTATTTCTGTGGAAGAATGGAATACAGGTAATAGAACTAACATATTTCTATTAGAGGTGTGAAAACAACTGCAATTTTTTTTTTTTTTGTTTCAGTTCAGCAATTCAAGTGAATTTTAAATTGGGATATTAAAGAGAACGTTTTTGGACACTAAGATAACATTTTCGGACACATAAGGAATGACACAATCTTAGTCTCCAAAAATGTTTCAAACCCAATTATTATTTTGAAACATAACAAAGCGTTATCAAAAATCGCTTATAATAGAAAAATCAATCTGCAGTTATCTGCTCTTTAGAAAATTTGCAAATTATAAAGATATGGATATTAAAGGCTGTGTAACAGCGGGAAGGTCTGTAAATAGTGCCGAAGCTGATTAACAAAATGGGGAAGTGAGAAATGATTGGACGTAGTGATGAAGACGGAGACATTATGGAAAGATGAAGAATGAAAAGGATGTGGGTGAGCGAGCGAGTGAGTGAGAGAGAGAATTAATGAGAAGGACCTCCACAACAGACTGGAAATAATTATCACGCTCTGTGTTGAGTTATCGATGGCTGGCAGCATGTGACGTCAACCAGCAGTTGTAGGCCTATAAGATGCGAGAATCAGCTGTTCTATGACGAATGAAAGTGAACATCTAAAAAATTCAGTTGGTTTCAGAAACAGTTGGTTTCAAACGGTAGCCATGGCTTAATAGTAAAGATTGACACTTAGCCCGTTATTGTAATGTGTATATTAACCGAGTTACAGCGAATTAAGTTTCATTAACCCAAAAATTAAATTGGCTATAACTTTTTTTCTGAAAGCAGCAGAAAATTTATTTTTACGGCATTAAATAGCAGAAACTCAGCAGAAACTATTGATATGTGCTTTATTAAGTTTTGCGAAGTGGGTGGGGCAGCGTGATTCTGGCCCCACCCAGTAATTAACTTTTTTAAAGTTGAATAACTTTTTTCCTGAAAACAGCAGAAAATTTATTTTTGCGGCATTAAATAGCAGAAACTCTGAAGTATCTCATGATATACAACTTATAGTTTCTGCCGTTTTGGGTGGGGCCAGCTTCACGACGGTCAATGCTCCGACTACACAAGTCTGCAGACAGCGTAAATAACGCCGCGAAGGGCCCACCATTTATATTTGAGAACAGCTGATTGATATATCATGATAAATTACGTGATTTGTTCTTATTCTTATGTGGTAATAAAACTTGGAAGAAATGTATCCAAAATCGCACAATACTTGGTTTTTAAACGTTTATTATTCTGTTAAAAAAAAAGTTAATTTAGTTTTTTATAGCTAAAGACGTTGTCAAAAAGGTTTTCAATACTGATAAATAACTTAAATCCCGATCGATGCTCTCGTTTTTCAGGAGAAGGCCGCGTAAAATGCCTTTGGGGCCGTGACAGACAGACAGACAGAAAGTGAGATAAGACTATTTTCGGCTTATTTGATGTATAAAACGTAAAAATAACAAAAAAATATATAATTCTGATAAATGTACAGACAAAACTCTAATTTTATTTATATAGATACTTTATAGGTCGACTTTTAGCTACTTATTTAGTTTGGATGTTATGTATGGCTTGCTAATTTGATAAATATTTCATAATGTAGGCTACAAGAAATTTCTCATGTTTTCAATGTTTGAAAATTCAACTCAAAAGCTTAAAATAAAAAAAAATTAAAACAAAAAAGAAACCGACTTCAATAAAATGATACTCAAACATTAAATACTCACGTAGGTATTAAAAACCTTAAAATTTAGTATTTACTTTAAACTGAGAACATTTTAAATTTGATACGAGTAGCCTAATCTTATTTTGTAGTCAGAGCAAAATATTATTTGAAGTTAATAGAAAAAGCTTTGTAATATTAAAGGTTTATAGAATATTTGTCTTGGATCTCAAAATATAACTCGTATTGTATTTAAAATGTTTTCAGTTTAAAGTAAAAACATTATTTTAAACCTGCAGTACGTGAGTATTTAATGTTTGAGTAGCCTATCATTTCATTGAAGTTGGTTTCTTTTTTGTTTTAAAATTTGGCTTTTTTTTTTTTAAAAAAAATGCTCGCTGGACTTGAAAGGTTTGTGACCTACCGGCTAGTAGGTTACATTGATAATAGAATAAAAACTTTGAATGGAACAATAGAAAATAATGATACCGACCATGTCCACCAGCCAACTGAAATCCTGACTGGAGATATGCTAATCTTGATAACAATTTTGACATGTAATTGCAATGAAGATTGTTTTGACTCAGTGAAACGTTTCTGAGAAGCTGATGTTGTTGAAGCCAGTGGCGTAGTCAGGATTGAACTTCGTGGGGGTGGGGGTATACCAAGGGGTGTGGGGGGGAATGGAATCCGCCCAGTTGATAGGGGGGTTTGATATTTATCATTTTTATAATATTTTTTTGAGCATTTAAAAGTAATTTTTACTTGGATAATTCATGCCGACTGTCGGTGTCGTATGAACGACTAGAGGGCGCAGCGAGCTACTGGAACTGTTCACACATCTCCGACACGACAGCCTACTGTACTGAGCGGCCGAGTTGAATTGACGCGTTGAATTGTGTTTTTTTCGTAATTTATTGTTTGTTGGCAATGGATTCGATTGATTTAGAATTGCTCATCTCGTTGGTACAAGAGCGCCCTGTTATTTGGGACAAGACTATCGAAGAATATAAGGACAGAACCCTAACCAGAGACGCATGGATTGAAGTGTTCAAGCAATTGAATGCAAAGTTTGAAGAGCTAGAGCCAAATGAAAAAACGAATATGTTAATAATACTGTTTTATTCTCAACTAACAATAAACTAAGTATATTTATTCCTGGATTTATTATTCCATAACGATCAGAGTAAGCTGTTAATTAACTTTATTGTAAATTCAACGAATTAAAGTCTATTTTAATTGAGTAAAAATATTAAATAGAAATTTATTCTCAATTGAAATTGACTAAAAGTTGTTGAATTTCCCATAAAAAATTGATAAGTATTTATGTCATTACAAACAGGAATTAATTTTTCAGTCTCTGATTTTGGTTTAAACAAGAAACTATGAAAAATAATTTATACAAAAATACCTAAATACTGGAAATTTTGTTGTAAAATTTTTGATTGTTTGAATAAATCAAGGCACAGCCTCTACTTGCAATAATTGAGTCACTGGGACGAAAAAATCGCAATCGCTAAAAAATGGTAGGTGAACCCACTACGATAAATAAATTGTTAATTTCAATGCACAACTATGTACAATAAATCGTTTCATGTAACAGCTGTTCCGTATCAAAAAATATCGGAAGTACGGTAGGTGAATCCACGACGATAAATAAATCGTCAATTTCAATTTCAATACACAACAATGTAGCCTACAATAAATCGTTTCATGTTACAGCTGTTCAGTATTAAAAAATATAGGAAGTGTGTGTGTTGGTGGTCGCGTTTGTGTGAATTAAATGATGTATTGAATAAAACGATGGATTGAATTGGGGGAGTGATAGCTGTGAGCCGTAGCAGTCATCTGTTCAATCAGATTAGATAAGCAACGCTCTCCGGTGTCCTCTTTAGGTAAGGGTGACCAACTGGATTGGTCAGCAAAAAAGACTGTTCTCTACTGTACAATTATTTCCCGGTGGTTTGGAACCCACCTAAAACTTCAATTAATCAACTAACTAAACAAACTTCAATTAATATGTTTAACTAATCATGGGCGTATATAAGGGGGTCTTGGAAGGCGTGACATCCCCCCCCCCCCAAAATTCCAAACACAAATTCGAAAATTAGTAGAAATGCGTAGAAATATGTGATTTCAATTTACGATACAAAAAATTTTATAATATTTTCCAATTATAATATTTACAAATATGTGACTTCAATTTCTGAAGAATTTTCCCGGGTAAGACCCCCGGACTCGCCTTTACGATGGGGGGTATTCCATACCCCCCGGTAGTTTCGACCCCCCATAGTAAAATCCTGGGTGCGCCACACTAGCCGTTCTTGTGGCACCCCCGAACATTTTTTCTACACCACTGCAACTAATCACCATCATTAAAATCATTACCCACGCACAGGTCTCAAACCCATGTGGGCTTCATCCTTCAAAAAAAATATTATTTTTGAATTTGTATTTAATTTTAAGTGTAAGACAGAACCAGCGAGACCCAACTTCGCCTGAATAAAAGTCATTCTATAAAATAATATAGAAAGAAAATATAGGAAATAGAAAATAAATGATTATTTAAAAAGTTATAATTTATTTATAAAGTCCTTCTCAAGTTGATTGGATGTACTCAGTGCAGTCGATTCCTTCTCCTTGCTTTAATTCGTCTATAAACTACCAAGCAACACAATAACGTTTCCCGATTCATTTATTCTTTAATTTTTGTAGAACCACACGAAACTAGACTGCGTTGTATATCGACTATACTAAAATGTCATGGTCGTGTGAATGTGAACGGTTCCAATTTTTATGTCGTTGTCGTTTAGACGACCGGTCGTGCAGGTGTGAAAGAAGCCTTAAGAGTGCCAGGTTGTCGTTTGCATGCAGCGTCAAGCTGGCACTGTTTTATTCTGTCTCCTGGCGCCAAAGTTGCACGCCGTCACCATGGGCTGAATTCCTAAGTGTGCCAGGTTGGCGGTGCATGCAAACGACAAACTGGCACTCATACAATTTTGTCACCCGGCGCCAAAGCTGCACGCCGTCACAGTGGGCTGAATTCCTAAGTGTTCCAGGTTGGCGGTGCATGCAACGACAAACTGGCACTCTTTTGATTTTGTCACCCGGCGCCAAAGCTGCACGCCGTCACAGTGGGCTGCATTCCAAAGTGTGCCAGGTTGGCGGTGCATGCAACGTCACCGTGGGCTGGAAAACCAGCCCAGCTTGACGGCGTGCGAGTTTGGCGGGGTCCCGATTGTGATCGCGGGGTCACCGAGCTCAACAATAAAAAATACTATAGGCATACACAAGTTCAGAGCAATCAGCTGATTTTACAAATTTATCCGGCAGGTGTAATTTGGCCTGAAATTGTGGCATGCGACCGCGACTGAAGTGGCTCTGTGTAATAAGGCTCTTACTGGTTTTACAACAATTATCAGTTTTTATTACACCACCAACTAGAATTATTTAAAAAAACTAAATGGTGTCTTTAGTAATAAATTAATTGAATTATTTTCTCAATGGAATATTGTAGACCAACTATAGTTTATGGGAGTGTAGGAAGAGTGTAAATAATTCAAATATGTGATAATTCATTATTTTAAATTTAAATGACCTTATTTAAATATTATTCCTGTAAAATTGGTTACTGTATTGTTTTTGTTAAGGTCTGAAGTAACAAAGCCAGTAGATAAGTATTAAATCAGTTTACCAGCCAGTTGCACGAAAGAAAATTAAATTTGACCGCCGTAAGATGACGTCATTTGTTGGAGCCAGTGTACCAAATTCCTATTGAGCTCTGTAAGATGACGTCATCTTACAGTGGTTAAATTTAATTTTCTTTCATGCAACTGGCTGTAGGTATATTACTCATAAGTATTGCTATTATATATATTTATATGCCTAATCTGAGCTATATATATGTAAATTACATAGTAAGGTTGCAAAGAAGGGATGGAAAACTTTGGAAACTAATATAAATTTAATTAAAAGTTCAAATAAAATATAATATATGATTCAAAAATAGTTGTAACTTAATTAGATACATACAAATTATAGGTATTCTTTCTCACATTTGCTGGAAACACATATGGCTGTAAAAACTATGCTAAACAAACTTATAACATAATGCTGGTATCTATCACAATCTAGTAGCTTATTTATTAACTTATCCTCATAGAATTTGTAAAAAATCTGTGCAGAAACAAGTTTTGTAGGTCAGCTAATGCGCAGAGGAGATGGTGGAAGGTAGCAAGTTGTATGTTATACTATGAAATAAGTACCAGAAAAATTAATGCAGCTAGTTAGCCAATGTTGTGCTAGATTGTAATCAAAATAAAATTGAAAAAATCAATATCATGCACAAGCTGAAACCAAGGAGCTTGATTTTACCAGTTCAGGACCAAAATAAATTAATTGTATAATTCAATTTTCAAAATTAAACTAAAAAAAAAAAAAAAAAAACAATTAATATCACCCATAAGCTGAAACCAAGGGATGTTTTACCAAGTTCACGACCGCTATAAAATAATTATATAGCAGTAACTATTTGAAAAAAAATTAGTTGATTATTTAGTTTTGTCTTAAAAAATACAACAATTTTCCTTTGTCAATTAACCTGTCATTTTTATAGCATCTATTGTTTATTACAACATTTGTTCTGCATTTTTCTTTGAAAGCACCAACAGATTGACCCATTCATTAGATTTATTCTTACAAAAACATTCAAAAATTTTCTAATTTATTCGAGTGTTACAAATGAAAAAGCTAGTTCCATAAAAATTTAAAAAGTTGTGTGATTGAGTATGTGGGTGGGACTTGTATCTTGACATTCATAGTGACAAATCAATCGTAAATCATTGCAGAATGATAGTTGAAAGCTTTTTCCCAACATGTAACATTGCACCATAACATAACTGTGTTACATGACATCACTCCTTAAAAAATTGTACCATAGCATTGTGGCATCGCATAACATCTTATTATAGCATTTATGGAGAGTTGTTACAGGATGATGTGACAATGTTGTGTTAATGAGTGATGTTATGTGACAGAGTTACATTACCATGCATTATCACATGTCCTGGATGAGCCTTCAGGATCAAACAAGACCAATGTTCAAAATTGTGACTATTTGTCTTATCCACTACTAAAGTTATGATTTTTTTTTGTCTTTTACTACATGCTTTGACGAAGAAACATTCTGTTTCAAAGCTATTTTAGTTGTATCTTTACTTGATTGTGTTTTGTTATAAATAATTTAAAATTTTTTATATTTTCAACACCACTTGTAACATTCAATGCAACAAGAAACACACATAATATTTTGAGATGAACTATGAACGTTTTATTAATTTGAAACATTAAATATTCGTCATAGTGCCACTTGTCTGATTATTAAGAAATTTTAGGTTAGGTTAGTTAGGTCAGGTTAGGTCAAGTAAGGTTAGGTTGCATTTACTACATCAGTAACACAACTTTATAAACCTTTTTTATGGAACATTCGAGGTTTACATTTGTAGCACCTTTTAAATATGTGCTCAAAAATTAGGCAACATTTTTCTCTTTTGGTGACTTATATTCTTTGTCTGTTCCCAAATGATCTTTGTCAACTTCTTTAAATTCAATCTGCTTCTCCTTCATGGTTTTCTGAAACAGAGAAATGAGTGCATTTATTATAAGATATTCGCTTTAAACTGAATAAATAAACTAAAAATATGGTTATGCAAGAAGGAAACAAATAATATTTGAAGTGAGATGATGATAGACAGGTAGAATGATTGAATTTCATCTCTATTTACATTCATTACAAAAACACAATCAAGTAAAAAAAAAACTATTAATTGAGAGAGAAATAGAACTAGAAAAAAAACTAGAAAAACTATTTCATACCTCAAAAAATTGAATTATTATGAAACAAATGTATTCATACGTTAAATTTTAATTTTTTTCAGTGACTTCAATACTAAAGCTAAGCTATCAACTTGATTGGAAGTCAAAAAATAAGAAAAGTAAGGTTACTTATAAGTTAATTTCTTGGAACATATTTTTGCTTTATTGCCATGGGAGAGAGCACTATCATTAATCAGGCATTTATTGATGAAAATTTGTTTACATAATTCCATACTCTACTAAACATGTATTATTAAATTGGATTAAAATTGTTTTCAAGGCGAAATAAACTCTCATATTTTATGTTTATGAAATTTTGACACATATAAAGAATGAGAGTATTTAATTTTGCTTGATGATCAAAAATTAGACAGAAAAATAATGTAATGGAAAACAATACGAATGAATCGAATAAGTAATAAGATGAGAACGTATTGAGCTAAGGGGTATTGAGTTTAAAAATATCATTAACAACTCAATTTTTAATTTTTTCCAAAGATGAAAATATCAAATTTGAGTAAAAATAGGATATTTTTAGTAGTAATAGTACTTGGACAAGCAATACTACCAATAATTCCAAATTTCTTGATAAAAAAGTGTATATTATAATTGGTTTTACTTGGTTTTTGTTGATCAATGACAAACTGCGAGTAGTAGATATTTTCATATGGACGACATGCAAAACATTTACAATAAATAATAAATTTGAACTTTTCTTTCTTTCTTAAGGCAGAACAAGCCTGAGGATAAGGCACTGAGGATAGACATCCTGCCTGAAAACATGTTCTGTCTCAAGTAAGAAATAAATGTTTGAATTTCTTTTTCATTGTAAAGTGTTCTGCTTGTTCTATGAATTTTTAAATATCTTTCAGAAATACCAATAATGTCCGGTGAGAAAGTAGATGTAAACAAGGGAAAATATCTACTTTTCTAAAAATGAAAACGCCTAACACTTGACAATTCAACTATTCTACTCGCAACTCGTCATGGAACAACAAATACAAAGTTTTAATTCCGGCAGATAAAATAAATCCGCAGAGGCACTGAGAATAGGATTCCTGCCCAAAAACATGTTCTGCCTCAAGTGAGAAATAAAATGATTCATTTACTGTAAATGTTCTGCATGTCGCTTATATGAAAATACCTATTTTTAAAATTATTCTTATCATACCTGAACACAGTCTGTATACACTTTCAAAAGTGAAGCACACATTTCATCATTGTGGTCCCCCTTTAAAAACTTTTGACTAAACCACCAATTGAAACAAGTACTGTATTCATCTCTAAGATCTTTACACTGCTCCATGATCTTTCTAATACAGTCGTAAGGTAGGTTATATATCAGATATCTGCAAATGCACAACATATTGCCAACATAATAATCAACTACACATTAATATTATTGAAAACGGAACATTGGGAACAAGGCAACCATCTGGAATCATATTGATGGAGGAAATTATTTGATAAAGATTATTTTATAGTATATTTAAAAAGAGAACCAGAGAACAATCCAGACAGCAGAGATAATATGCTGATAAGATCATGTCACAGCAGCCTGTCACCCTTCCAGGCAAAGACTGAGCATCACGACGCCCTGAAACCACGCTCAGAGAGTGAACAATCACTCCCAAAAACATCGGCCTACATAATTTTGATATTTTATTGTGCAGGCACAGATTATCAATTAGTATCTTCCAGTAAGTCTCTTATTATCTACAATGTTCCGCTCTCAATATCGAAAAAATCATCAATTATAATTAGCTAAGTTTTATATTCACCTTAAGGCACTGCTGATAAACCCTGAATAATGGGGCGCATATTTCATCATTCATGTCACCTTTAAGAAATCTTTCTGTGAACCAAGACTGGAAACAAGCATCATACTGCTGTTTCATGTCAGTGCATTGCTTGCCCACACTGTTCATTATATCAACTGAAAACCAGCAAACGATAAACGTATTTATAATAGAATTACTGTATGAAATCTGATTTTCACTTTGGATTTCCATGAGAAAGATTCTGCGATACATACAATTATAATGAACAATGGTTTCAAATTCCATTTCAACGTGACTAAAATTCATGATAGCCTAGAAGCAACAGGAAATATCATGAACGATAGTGAGCATTATGATAAAAGGACAGGACAGGTCACAAGAATGTTGCTCAAAGAACAGGCAGTAAGAATGTCATAATTTCAAAAAATACAATTTTTATAGATAGAAATTGATGAACTGGAAAGGATTCTGTTTTCTACCATTAACTTATCACAAGGAATACGGTACGGTACCTTATTTCAGGTCACTTAGTTCAAGTTACAATGTTTTGATTGTAGGCCTAGTTGATAATTTTTGTGATAACTGCATAAAATGTGGGCCAGACGTTGAATCTAGTTCCGTTGAAAGTACACCCCAAAAGATGAAATTAGTATCTTTCTAAAGAAAACTTATATTATAACAATTGTATCATTGAAAAGAGCTAAGTTAATTGAAACACTTACTGAGTAATGACTTGCCAGCTTGAATACTTGACTAATTTGTTATCTTCTTCAAGCAATTGTTACAAACAATATTGTTTAATGGAAAAATAATTCAAATCCAGGCTCTATAGGAGCATAAGCATATAGGCACGATGCCATAACATTTACTTACTTGATACAAAGGATTGCAAATCTGTCACAATATCAAAATAATATAATTTTGAGACAATTACATCGCGGACCTAACCTGCAAATAGAAATGTGTAGTATGTGTTTGAAGGTTTGAAAAATATCGATTATTCCCAATTCGTCTTCACTATACACTTCCACCAATGATGGAGGTCGATAGTCGAGCAGCATCGAGCCTCGTTCTCGATAGTATCGCTACTCAATTGAAGACTTTGTTTATCTGAGTGAGGTTAAGTTAGACTGTTGAGGTTATACCTGTAGTATTCATGATTTTCAGGAGCCAAAATTGAATTGCCGTTGTAAATTAGTTTAGCTTCGTTGAGTTTTGTGCTAATCTAATGTTTTTTGGTGTAAGTCATAAGATTACTGCAGTGTCTTGTTTTTTCATACATCACATAAAATGTTGTCTCACATTCTCGAATGATAATCGAAGTGAAAGTGCTGAATAAGGTAACATTCACGTCAGGTAACATAATTATTATCTATAGATAGATTGCCACGAGAATGGCATTGGCCCCCATAAATGTCAGCTGATGCCATTCTTCTGGCGATCCACCTATATAAATTAAGCATAAATACCAAGTTTATCTTATTGAAATTTATGGTTTTAATCGATTTGTCATGTTATTGTGACTATGAAAAAATACCCCTAATTTTAGAACTAATTTCATGGAATGTTTCCAAATCTACTTCAACGCAACCCCTTTCTGTAATAAAACGAATTGGAAAGGCTTTTGTCTGCGCACAAGCAAAGAACATATTATACAGAAATGACAGATCCTATGTCGATTTTTTAATGCTGTAACTGGCTAAGCTAGAAATAAAATATTAATCCTCGATTTTAAACCTTAAATACATTTTAATTTGACTCCCCTTCGAAAAATCACTTCAATCTCAATTTTGACCCATTTCTAGGCGTTTTCACGCCAAATGATTTGTGATAATTTCTCAAGCATGTCTGTATTTGGTTGAGTCATCAACTGTGACTGTTCAGCCAAACTGTCTACCACGCTTTAAATAAATTGCTGTCATTGGCTGGGTTTCATTAAATGTGATGGCACAATCATGGCCGAATTATAGCTAGAATACAGCAACGCAGCAATTGCACTGACAATAATGAATAGCTCCTATATCTATATATGTATCACTATACCATCTGAAGTCGATGTTGACCTGATAAACCTGATGACACAGTAGTTTTGCCATGTAGCTTATGCTCCGGCCCTTTAGCTATAGTTCGGCCATAGCTCAGTCAATGACCACCTTTTAATTCGTCGTGGATGCCTGGAGTAGATCCCACGCTTTGGAGTAGATCCCACGCTTGGTAACCGCTTCGTGTACGGACAGTCCAAAATCGGAAATACTGAAGCCTATTACTGTAAGTTGAAAACTATTCAAGTCCTTACTGTGTTGTGTGATTGCCTAATGTTCCATTAATATTGGCATAGAATACAATAGTTCAATAGAATTCTGACTATTGTCAATGAATACTAAATTACATATTCACTATCCAAACTTTTATAATACCTCAGTAGGGATACCAGGTACACTAATATGCCGGTATTGACAGGAAAGAATTGGTCATTGTTTTTCAAAGTGATTTTTTGTTATCCTTGTGCTCATCGAACATTTTTTTTTGGATTCTCCAGTGTTGTAAATTTGCGAAGAAAGCAGTTGTGGGCGAAAGCCTGCTGTATCTTTGCTTTATTGTATTTTTGTCATGAATAAATAAATATAGGATTTACAGGTAGGAGTTATCAGATGTGCCTGTAACAAAGTTTATTTCGAAATGTAAGTTTTAGTAAACGTGTTTGCAGGGCACAGAACAAGTTTAGCCCGATATAGTTTTCAATTTTCACTTTTTTAGCTCATTTCAAGTAATTGGAAATAAATTGTACATGATTTATTACCAATTAAATTATTATACCGGTGGTTCGTAGCCCACCTAAAACTGTAGGTCCAACTCATTACCCACGCACAAATCTCGGATCTAAATATTCTGAAAAAAAGTCTATTGAATGAAGCTCTCTGAAATTGATTTTGTAGTCCTTGTACTCATCAAATTTTTTTTTGCAATGCTGAAGTCCACGTTGATCTGAGACCTGTGCGTGGGTAGTGAGTAGGATGATAGTGATCAATGAGTTGGACCTACAGTTTTAGGTGGGTTCTGAACAACCGGGACTGATTTTACAGCAGAAAGCAGAGTCTTTTTTGCTGACCAATCCAATCGGTCACCCTTAGACCCAGAGGGCCCAGGAGTTAGTAGCTTATCTCTATCTGATTAAAGAGATACCTGCTACGGCTCACGGCTATCACTTCTTGAATTTCTTGATCCATAACGAACTGAGTTGTTAATATGAACTTTTCATGGTAAACTTAACGACTTGCAGTCAATTTTAATTGAGAGTAAATAAAAAGTTTACTCACGTAGGCTGAAATGTTTACGAATTTCGCTGTTGAAAATGAATCATCACGATTCGAAAACGTTTCAGCCGACGTGAGTAAACATTTTAATTATTCTCAATTTAAATTGACTGCAAGTCGTTGAATTTACCGTAAAAAATGAATGCCTCTTGATTTCCAAGTGCCATTAGCCTACATAAAATCCTGAATTAGAAATTTAATAAGATATTTGAATTTAATGGCTAATAAAACATGTGCATACATACTTTTAATGTAAAACGTTATCATTATTTCACATCTAAATTTACTTTTTGGATTTTCAGAACTTATTGATGTCATTATTTCCTCGATTATCGACCCAGAAAATTTGAGAATGATCGGCTTCAAAGTTCCAAGATCGAATATTTGTGTGGACTATTGGGAAGACGAAGAAGAACCGCAAGTCAGGTTTTTGACGCACGTACATGACAATCGTTTACAAAATATATCAAAAGTAAAGGACAGAATATATATGTCATCATTCAGCCGGTGGTATTTGAGGGAAATACATAAGGTAAATGGAATCTCAACTATAAAAACTTGATTACTTTGTTTTGTTTTACTTAGCTCAAGTCCAAAATCCGGTGGTTCGGAACTCACCTAAAACTTTAGGTCCAGCTCATCAATCACCATCATCCAACTCTTTACCCTCAGACCTATGTGGGCTTCATCATCCTCAAAAATTGTAGTAGCCTTATTCAACTTTCTACAGCAATTTCAAATTTCCTTTTTGGATTTCTTGTTCCATAACGATCTGCGTTGTTAATATTAACTTTTTGTTGTAACCTTAACGACTTTCTCCATCAAGTGACTGCAAGTCGTTAAATTTACAACAAAAAGTTCAAATTCCTTTTAATGAATAAATCATGCTAAACGCCCAATTCTTCTCTTTACAAAAGCCAGTATTCCATAACTGCTGGATAATATCTGAGTCGAAACCCAACTCGGGAAGATTTCCAGTTTTGATTGGACTTTGAAAAGTTGCATGAGAAGTAAGTTTTTTGTACATTGTTATTGTATATTTTTTATTCTATTTAATTTAATTAAATTTTGAGATTGTTTTACTATATATCTTTACTTATTATATATTTGATCATGATTTCATTTGAAAAACTAGGAGGTTGCCCGATTCAATTGAAACTGGATTTTTAGAATATTTAATAACCGTTATACAAATGAAATTCGTCTTTTTTTTCTTCGCCCACTTCGTCTCCTTCTCATCCTTTTCTCCTCCTTCCTCCCTCCTTCTCCTCCTCCTCATCCTTTCTCTTCTTCCATTTTCCCTGTCATTTCTCAGTTGACTCTTCTTATGCTCCTTCTTCTACTTATCAGAAACTTTTCTTCTACTGTCATCTTTTCCGTCTTCTATTCTTCTTCCTCCTCTTCTCTTTCTTCTTCTTCCTATCCTTTTTCTTCTTCCTCCATTTCTTTTTCATCTTCTTCTTCTTCTTCTTCTTCTACTACTACTACTAATTTTTCTTCTTCTTTAACACCTCCTCCTCCTTCTTCTCCTCCTCTTTCTCCTTTTTCTTCTCCTCCTCTTTCGTCTTATTGTTCCTTCTTCTCCATCTTCTTGGTTAGGTTAGGTATTCGAATTCAAAATAAAAGTAAAGAAAACACATGTGGACTCACAATAGAAAAAGTAGTGACAAAAGTAGACAATTGACAGCTTACTTGGAGAATTTTTCTCACAGTGACCCGAAAAAGTGCCTATTTTTGCACTAACTGTAGCACCCAAAATCGTTTATTCCTCCACCAGTGCGGGAAAGTAAATTCCAGTGCGCGAAAGTACTTTTCCGCACTCCAGATTTACAACCTAACAACACAAAATAGTGAGTATGTAATACGCAGGTTCCCCATTCTATTTAAAAAATAGGTTGGCTACTTTGCTTCAGCTACTTAAAAACAGTCAGCTGTAGTTCTATGTCCTGTTTTGTTCTGTTTAAATTACTTTATACATTACTGTAGGAGAAACTTAATGTGTAATTCGAGTACAAAGTGTTTCTGCACTCGAGAAACTTTTTTGAAGTCAAGAAAAAACTGTTTCTTGGTGCAGAAATACCCCACTTTCGCTCTATTTAAACAAATAGCTATAGAAAGCTTCAACACAAGAACTAAATTGACCAAAAAAAAAAAAAAAACAGACCAGTAACAGTAAAGGTGGATCGCCTCGAGATTGGTGGCATCAGCTAACATGGATTATCTCATATCAAAACTGTCACTGTATTTCTATTTACAGTAATATATAATTTTCACTCACTTTTACTGGAGTTACTGGAGGGATGCATTTCACTTCTAAGCTTTTCTTTAGAAGTGAAATGCATCCCTCCAGTATAAGTGAGTGAAAATCATATATTGAATAGAAATACAGAGTCAGTTTTGATAGTAAATTGTTCATCAAGTATTCCGTCATGAAAAACATCACAGATTTTAACATATAGGAGTTATTCTTATAGGAGCCAGTGCCATTCTCAGGGCGATCCACCTATAGGAGCTGTCAATTCGTGAAAAACCTATTTATTTCGAATTCTTCTGTTCACTAATTGTAAATAGTTTTTTGGTTCAAGTTAATCTCTTTATTATTTTCACAGGAAAACATCCAAGGAAGCATAACTTGTTTAACATTGAATAAGCGTCATAAGATACGAGCATCCAATGAAACAGGCAAAGATGCAAAGTTTTTTCATGTTACACTTATCGATGCTGAACACTGTCCTGGATCAGTCATGTATTTTTTCGAAGGTACTGTTTTATTTTTCTATTTTTTTTTAAGGTACTGGTTTTTCCTAATTTACATGCAATTTATATTATTATTATTATTATTAGACGTAAAACTCCCAAAGTGGAAGACGCTGAGTGAAGGTGGGTCATTTTTTGAACTTGTTCTTCTTGTTTGCCCACCAGCTTTTCATTTTTTGTGCAAATTCAGCTTTTCTCTCTTCACTCCATTTTGTTCCAACTCTTGGAGGTTTTGTCTCTGGTATAACTTCCCATTTATAAAGTTTTATTCTGAAGTTTTTTTCTATTGTAAATTAATATTACTCTCAATTTATATTATTATTATTACTATCATCAAAATAAAATATCGATTGCAAATTGGAAATTCAACAATTTAAAAGATTTCTTCCATCTGACATGAAAAAAATTAATATTAAATTTCATCCTTCTTCCTCTTTCTACTTTTTCCTTTCCTACTCCTTCTCCTCTACCTTCTCTTCCCCTTCTTCTTCCTCACCCCCTCCTTCTTCTCCTCCTTCTTCTCCTCCTTCTTCCTCACCTCCTCCTTCTTCTCCTCATTCTTCCTCACCTCCTCTTTTTTATTCTCCTCCTTCTTCGTCTCCTCCTCGGTCAAGTGTTTTCATTCAAGAATGGACGAATCTTTGTCCAAACTTCGCCATTTCATGTAATTGCATCACTTAGATTGTCATCACCGTAGTTAATATCATCATAAATATCATACAAATGAGATCATTGTACATAACTTCTAGCACTATAAAAATAGCATCATCTAAGTTGTTTATTACAGTATCTATGTGATTGATGTTGAGAATTTTTATTTCACCCATTTACAGGAAATGTAAATTTACATGAATAAAGAAAGATAATCTAATCCTCCTCCTCCTCCTCCTTTTTACTGCTCATTCTTTTTCCCATCCTTCTCTAGAATTAGAGTTTCGTCGACAGATAACAGCGAATAGCTGTTTTTTTCCCTTGTAAGGCCCGTTGGACCACTTTAGTCAAAATGCAAATAATATCCTCAATTTCGTCTCTTTAATTTAATTTTTTCCCAGTAAGCTTTCATTCTCTGGGATCGAGCAGCCCTCTCAGCATCTGATATTACTCTAGGCACTGGTATTCTCCTGGTAATCTCTCGGAATTAGTGGTATGGTTATTAATTTGTCTTAACTTATCAGACTTTGTTTCTAAATCTTCCAATGTTAGATTTAATTCTGTCAAGTCCTTCTTAACCTCCCGAATCCAAACTGGACCAGTCCTTAAATTCCACATGAATTCAACCAATTTCTTGAGAGTTCTTGTTGGGGGGGTTCTCAGGATGTGCCCAAGGAAAGATATTCGTTTTTTGCGCATAGTATCAATGATAGGTTCGATGTCTCTGTAAACCTCTCTGGTAGGTAAAACCCGCCAGGACCCATCTACAAATATCTTTTTTCCAATGCATGTTCTCAACATCCTCCTTTCCATAGCCTGAACCTTCTTCACTATATTCTTCTGGGTTAATTTGGCCAAGGTTTCGCTGCAATAGGTGACTTCCGGTTGTACAACCGTCTTGTAGTGCTTTAATTTAGTGCCAGTGGAAAGAGATTTAGCTGTTTATTATATAGGATTGCCATTTTTAGTGGTCTTGTAAGTATTTTCAAACATAGTTCAACTCGTACTTCCATAAAGCGCGGTCTCCACTTGCGATTTCTAGTCGCACGATTGTTTAGTCGTAAAAATAAAACTCATTATTCCTAGTTAGGTTGAACCTACATTTGCCTGAAAAATCGCTACGACAAAAAGTTGCAAATCATTCTATTTTTAAATGCTGTTATAAACGTTTCATGTAATACAAAACATGTGATTCCAATGGTTTGCGTTTTTTGGCTCTAAAATATCAAACAAAATTCAAAATTATATCCACTTTCTTTGGAATATTGGTCTGTTTTAGTACTAATCTTTGAAATGAAATACATTTATTCATCCACAAGAAAATTGTACAATAGACAGGAAAAATTATCTTATTATAATACAAATTAAATATATTATAACCATAAAATAAGATTCTTTTCCAAAGATGAATAAATGAAAAAACATCCCGAAGCCCAGCCTGTGTGAAACTTATTCCTTAAAATAGAGAACTGAAGTGAAATTTTTCTTTAACTTTTGAAGTGAACTTCTAAATTAATATTTTTGTTTTAGAAAGAATCGGTTATTGTAACACAAATTGAAATGTTTTGTTGTAAGTACGTATAAATTAATAATTTTATAACGCCAATATTCCGTTTTATTCTCAGTTCACAAAATAAAGATCACAGACTAAAAATATAATGAATGTTTGCTTTTTAACCAACTTCCAAAAATAACAAGGTTCTATATTCGACCTGATTTTTTTAATGTTTGTACATCAATCATTCGAACAATATTGAACCGATTTCGATGAATTTTGTTTTAAATGAAAGAGCATCGCTCAGCGGTGGTCCCATCCAAGTTTCGCAAGGATCGGCCCAATACTTAGCCCAATATTAAACAAAAAGGAGCATTCTTCGATGTCTTCATTTCAATCAAGTTTGAATAGGATAGTTCCACACATAACCGCCAATCGGATAACCGGTTCGTTTACCAGGCTGATCATTGTATCATATGGAGCGCTTCACATCTAGACGGTTTTCGAAATCATATGATACAATGCAATTATGCCTGGTAAACGACATTGGTTACCCAAAGCTGGTTCAGTATGAAACAAGCCTGTAATGTCCCGTTTTGACCAATCAGATGAACTTAATTTGAATCGACAATAAGAAGAATATAATATTTCTGTCCATATGTTCATATGAAAATTGTAATTTGTAAATAATTTAGTTGATGTTATTGAGTCATAGGAATAAGGTTATTTAGTTTCAATCAGAAGTTGGAGAATTTGGAAAAACAGCTGATCTCAGAAGTATTTTTAGTTTCGCTGCTGTGATGGATTAAGAATATTTATTTGCCATTAAATACATGTCCGTACAATAGGCTATTTTGAGGTTATGTTTGATGATCATTTTGTACTAGCTCAAAGTTTAATTAATTTTTAAGTTTTAGTTAATTTTTAATTATCAAAATAATAACTAGCTGGCCCTACGCGCGTTGCTGCGTTCTCATAAAAAAATCTTGATTTTATTATTTGCCACCTCCCACTGAGGTTACATTTCAAATTTCAACCTTCAAGGACTATTAGGGAAGAAGTTAGTCCTAGGGTTCTTCCAGCTGATCAGAGAGGCCCCCTTCGTTTTTTTCTTACACAGTAAGACCTTACTCACCACTTCTCAATGAACATTTCAAATTTAAACCTCCTATGACTATTAGGGTAGAAGCTAGGTTTTTTATTTTATTATTCGCCACCTCCTACTAAGAATACATTTCAAATTTCTAGCTACATTGGTTAACAGATGTCATCAACCCGGCATAATTACATTTCATCATACCCAGTCATATGTTTCCTACATACTGCAAGGCTCCGACTGTATGGTAACCTACATGCAAAGTCTTTGCGTTCCAGACAGCGTAAATAACGCCGCTACGGGACCTGCCATATGATTAAAAACTGTTGACTTCTATCAGCTGTTCCTTTAAGCTGTTTTGCCGGCAAGTTCAGTAGGTTACGTTTGTAAAATGGATTAATTAATAATAATTATTAGCCCCCCCTATTAAAATTTATGGTCAGAAACCATCCCCAATATTCAGACAACATATTCCCAAAGTTTCATGCCGATCTGTCAAGTAGTTTTGAAGTCTATAGGAAACATAAATACATACATACATACATACATACATACATACAGACAGACATTCATTTCTATATATATCTTATTCTATTAAACGAGCAAGGAATTGTATGTATGTATGTATGTATGTATGTATGTATGTATGTATGTATGTATGTACGTATTTCCAGTCACTATCTCAAAAACGGCTCTAACGATTTGATAAAATTACGAATATAGGAGCTTTTTGGTGCAAAAATACGATTGCACTAGGTCTCATTCGTGTAAAAACTCGCTGAAGGACACAAAAAGGAGAAATCTATCCTCAAAGGAACAGCTGATAAAAGAGAAACAGTTTTTAATCATATGGTAGGCCCATTAACGGCGTTATTAACGCTGTCTGGAACCCAAAAACTTCCGCGCGTACCGTGTAGTCGTAGTCTGAGCCTTGCAGTCATGTAGGAAACATATGACTGGAAAGTCAGAGCTCAGCTTATGAAAACTTTGCTAAAAAAAACTTTTCTAATTACAATTTAACCCAACGAACCCATAAGACCAATAGAAGGGGCGTATGCACTAGCGTAGGAGGTGAAGCCAAGTCCGCCATCCATGTAGTGGATAGAAAGACGAAATCGTGTTTTCAAGAGCAGAAAATTTTAATGCGCGCTCTCCAAATAAACTGCAGTTTAACACACTTAGGATTTAGATATAACTTTCAAATTTGGCATGAGTATAGACAATTACATAACGATAACAGTGGCATTTTAAAAGTTAATGGTTACCTCTATATATTTTAATTAGTTGTTTAAAGTTATATTTTTGTCCGAGTTTCAAACCATGACATGAAAAAGTGAGTCACCTACCAAAATTTTCATCTTTTGGGTAGAGATGTGATCAAAGCGAGAAAGTTGTAGAGAAATAACGGAATGATTTTTTCATGATTTTTATTTTAATTTACGACATACTTTGGATGCAATGTTAGATTTAAGTGCAATGTTGAAACGCGATCGGGATGGCGCGCTGTCGTCAGCCGGCTTGCGCATCCGGGACCACAAAGCCAATTATTCACTTATTTCTTGTGTTTGATTCAATACTTCCTTGAAGGTTTATTATTGTAATGTAATAATATTATAGTTAGATTGTTTTTAGTAAATTGTTGATTAAATTAGTCCAACTTTTAAATCTTTCCGTTATGAACGCAAATGAACAAAATCCAAATAGGAAAATGTTTATTAGAACAATGTCATTATTAAATAAAATTTCATCTTTAAAGTCATTGAATCATATAAATCAATGACTACATAAAGTTGAACGTTTACTCAATTTGTCTAATGGGGTAATAGCCTATTGTAAAGACCGTACTTTCGCTATCCAGAATAAAATAATTTCCATATGGGCGCCAACCAAACCAACTTTGGATTGATAAAAAAAAGTATTAACTTTTAAATTTCAAGTTAAAAGAAAGTGGTCATGTTAAAATAATAAAAATTGATATTAATAAAGCTATTCTTCAAGCACTCGCGAAGACACTGAGCACAAAATATATATAACCCTTAAAATAGCACTATTAAAGCAGTATTGAATTAGCTATTCATTTATTAGCACTATTAAATTATACGCAATAATTGATATTGCAGAAGGCATAACAAGAATTAATGTTACATTCAAGATAGGCCAATTGAAACGTCTAGAACATGACTCATATATACTCAAAATTACATTAACATTTAAAATTTGAAGGCCTAATGCTTAATAAGGCAATACATATTTAACAGAGTTTTCTAAGTTGAAAGCAAGATTCCTAACAAGTTATATTTAGATCAACCTAGGAATTAATAATAATGACATAAAACAAGATTAACCTTGGTCTATCCCTAACATGGGATAGGCTAAGCAATATACAATGAGTTCAATCAGGATCCTGAATTAAAATGATAGGTTTTACATAAAACATGATTACTGGAACATTCAATTTGTGGACCTAAATTTCAATTTAAAACTTAGAGACATTGCATTACAAGAAGATTGAGTAAATATACTAAAATAACTAAGATGATCACCAATCTATAAACATAACTGCATAATATCCTACGATCCTTAAACTATCTGAATCGGGATTCTATCTAATATTTAACAAATAGAATGGTAACACTGGAATTCAAGTAGGCTAATCAAATCATCGACTTTCAATTTCATATTATTCTAATATGATTTTATTGTCCAAATAGCCTACATTGGAATAAATGATCAGATAGACACAATTAGTATTTACTAATTATGATGTTTGAAATGCAGCAGTTTAAAAAATTGCAAGTTGATTCAAAGAAAACCAGCTTGATTCAACAAATTATTGCCCTAACTAATGATGCGATAGTTGATTCTCTCAATTAGTATTGAATCAAAGAGTAAGTCCCAATTCAATCAAATTTGAAATTAAATTTGCATCTTGATAATAGTTTAATGTTGATAAGACTAAAATTATATGAAAACATAGTAGCCTACTTTAAAAAAAGCATAGGATGATATCTTAAAATAATTTATTCCAATATAGGCTATTTGGACAATAAAATCAAAATAGAATAATATGAAATTGATAGTTGATGATCTGATTAGCGTACTTGGATTTCAGTGCTAACATTTATTTTATTTAAATTGTAAAAATATATATGTAAATTTAGAATAAATAGCAAAAACTGGCTTCTCAAGCGCTCGCCACTTGGGTGAGTCATCCCTGCGCCGCCATCTTTGTAGTGGACCAGCGCGTAACAAGTGGCTTCCCCTCGGCGACAAGAAGCCCCTTCTATTGGTCTTATGTGTTCGCTGATTTAACCATACAAAAAAATAACATTATTTGTAATTTTTTCATATTTTTTGGATATTTTGTATTACAGTACAATAACTCTGGGTCTAGGCAAGCTAGGAAGATCGGAAAGCCGGAAATACTATAAAACTCATGAAAATTTGGCTAATTATAATAGCTCAATTTGAAAAATGTTTTTTTTTTAGATTTCAATGTCAATGATGTGGAAGAGAAAGATATTACCTACAATTTGAGACCAACTTTGCATTTTTATTTTGAGTAGTTACCAAGTTCTTAAAAAATCGACATTTTTCAAGTACAGTAGAAAGCGTACATTACACTTCCAAGAAGAATTACAAATTAAGCTAAATGTTACAAGTATGAATTTGGGTCGTTCAATGAGCCATTTTGGACAAGGTATGAGAAGCCGTTCTTTAGTGAGGGGTTACAAAGTGGTATCCCATCAACCCAACCACCACCCATCTTGAAAAATTACAGTTCTACAAGCTGGTAAACTCGAAATTCAGATTGTTACTCAAAATACATATATGTAGTGTCTAAAAGAACATTTTTACCAATTGGAATTAACATTATTGTTGATTTGCTTGTGCACTAGCTTATGATGGAAAATGTAGAGATGAGGTGGGAACGCTTCACAGCATAACATTTCGTTAATCCCCTTCCCACAGCATTATCTTCGATCTTCAAGATACACATAATTGCCCCAAACATTTAACGCCCTCCCCCCCCGAGCGGAGCTCGGTCTCCCGATATTCTTATTCTATTAAACGAGCAAGGAATTGTATGTAT
The DNA here is from genome assembly GCA_948455865.1 of Conomelus anceps. NCBI lineage: Eukaryota > Metazoa > Arthropoda > Insecta > Hemiptera > Delphacidae > Conomelus > Conomelus anceps. The sequence continues at coordinate 28,598,561 of OX418221.1, read as the reverse complement.
GTATGTACGTATTTCCAGTCACTATCTCAAAAACGACTCTAACGATTTTGATAAAATTACGAATATAGGAGCTTTTTGGTGCAAAAATACGATTGCGCTAGGTCTCATTCGTGTAAAAACTCGCTGAAGGACACAAAAAGGAGAAATCTATCCTCAAAGGAACAGCTGATAAAATAGAAACAGTTCTTAATCATATGTTAGGCCCATTAACGCTGTCTGGAACGCAAAAACTTCCGCGCGTACCGTGTAGTCGTAGTCTGAGCCTTGCAGTCACGTAGGAAACATATGACTGGAAAGTCAGAGCTCAGCTTATGACGCCATTATTTCTTTGGTGAAAAAATCTTTTCTAATTTCAAATTAACCAAACAAAAAATAACATTATTTGTAATTTTTTGGATATTTTGTATTACAGTACAATAACTCTGGGTCTAGGCAAGCTAGGAAGATGCGGCTTGTGCTAGGCTTTAGGGAATTACATAGATCAGAAAGCCGGAAATACTATAAAACTCATGAAAATTTGGCTAATTATAATAGCTCAATCTGAAATTTTTTTTTTAGATTTTAATGTCAATGATATTACCTACAATTTGAGGCCAACTTTGTATTTTTATTTTGAGTAGTTACCAAGTTCCTAAAAAATCGACATTTTCCAAGTACAGTAGAAAGCCTACATTACACTTCCAAGAAGAATTACAAATTATAAGCTAAATGTTACAAGTATGAATTTGGGTCGTTTCAATGAGCTGAAAGGAATGAGCCATTAGACAAGGTGTGAGAAGCCGTTCTTGAGTGAGGGGTTACAAAGAGGTATCCCATCAACCCAACCACCACCTATCTTGAAAAATTACAGTTCTACGAGCTGGTAAACTCGAAATTCAGATTGTTACTCAAAATACATATATGTAGTGTCTAAAAGAACATTTTTACCAATTGGAATTAACATTATTATTGATTTGCTTGTGCACTAGCTATGATGGAAAATGTAGAGATGAGGTGGGACTGCTTGACAGCATAACGCGTCATCATCATCATCTTCGATCTTCAAGATACACATAATTGCCCCAAACATTTAAACCCCCGAAGCTCGGTCTCCCGATAAGACAACAATTTTAAATTTTATGCTCTCCCTTAGCGGCGTTATTTACGCTGTTTGAATCCGCATACCATTTAGACGGTGCCTTGCAGTTATTTAGGAAACATAAGGCTAGTGAATCAAAGCTCAATACAACATGGTTCTTTAACCACAGGAAACTTGAGAAAACTCATTTTCTATGAGTTTCTAGGAGTCAAAAATATGGTAATTAGTATGTGTGAACTATTAACATAACATAGGTTTTAACTGCTAGGTTTTGTATCAATATCTATAATATCCGCCTTTAAATCAACATGTATCATAATTTTTATCACAACTTATCTTTCCGTTGCTATGAAAACCAGTGATCAAACAATAAACAACTCTTTGCACAAAATACGGTCACGTACAACATTCAGGTTAATTTATTATTATTTTTGGATTTTTTTGTTTAAAATATTGAATTTAAAAAAAAATATGTATATACATTGCTGGGCCTAGGAATAAGGAACATGCATATCAAAAATCATAGCAATTGGTCAATTATTGAAGCAAATTCAGTTTCAATACTTAATCTTATTTAGTCATATCCAATGTATTACTACAACTAAATTCTAGGCTGCAGTTTGATATCCCATCCAGTAAAATAATCGCACGAGTTTTGATACTTAATACCATCGATTGGAAATGTGTATCAAATGTTTTGCGTATCAAAGTGTCTGTATGAAGCGGCATTTTATCACACTAATTGATGTCTGTAATCGTATCGTGAATAAAATATAGTTTATTATTGTTAACTTCACAAAATTATAGACTCCACCAACCGAACATGTCTGCTGAACATTGTTGGCGAATACAAAAAACGGACAAACATTAAACATATGGGTCACCGAACATGTTCGTGAGTTCAATTGAAATGTTCGGTCTGTGAGCGAACAGTGACGACCAACAATAGGTTCCCACCATTATTATAATGTTCGGGAAGGCGTCCACACCAAACAATGTTCGGCGACATCAGATAATTCCAGCAAACACTGTTCGCCGAGCATGTTCGGTTGGTGGAGACGTGGCTTAAAAATTTAATAGAGAATAAATAAACATTTTCTCACATAGACTGAAATGTAATTTGTTCATTTCAACAGCTATCTGGATTGGTAGTGTTCTCTTTTTTGTCGGTTAGGTTAGGTTAAGTTAGGTTTTGGTTGGTTAGGTTAGGTTAGATTGACTTTAGTTGGTTAAGGGTCGATTACATTTGGATAGTTACTATCTAAGCGAGTAGCGAATAGAAACGTTACAGACCGACCGTGCTTCAGCAGCTTTTCTAGGCATTTCTGCACAAAATGATTGTGATATTTGTATCACCATCAAAAATACTTCAACATGAGAACATCAAGTTGAAAAATTCATGGGCTTTTATTTGGTACCTTTATCCCTAAGCATTTCAAAAACTTTTTTTATTAACATATCATTTTTTTGTGCATTGTACTAGTCCTCGAAGTGTAAATGTGTCGTTAAAACGCTACGTACCACGTTATCAGCTGTTTTGTATCATTCGGATGTTACAGAGCAGGTGTGTGTTGATAAGCAAGACAGTATCAATACTTCCATCCGGTATCGAAACTCTTGCGATTATTTCACTGGATGGGATATCGAACTGCAACCAAATTCTATTTTGTTGAGATAATACAAGGGCGGTTACATGCGACGGTTATTGACCGCTTTCAATGGTTATTTATACCTTTTTTTCTGATTTCACGTAATATAATTAATGAACATCACCAGATTGACTCCCTCAGAAAATTTTTAATAAGCTTTTCCATTTAGCAAGTATATTTTAACTTACCGTACTCAAACATTCTATTACATCCGCCCTTGTATTTAATATATAGTATATAATCAATATAAATGATGCATTTTAACTTTTTATTAGATGCCAGGTGGACGTCCTCCAAAACAACGCAAATTCAATTTTAACAAAAATGAGCCTCTGATGCCCAATTTCAATGAATCCCAAGACAGAATAGCTGAACAAGCAATCCATGAAGCCACAGCTGAAATTTCAAATTTTGATTCTATCAATGAAACAAATCTTATGACGTTTAATAATACTTTGCAATCAACTTCTATTATCAATACTGCAAATAACAATCAAAGTTCAAGCAATTTTCATAATTACGATTTGCAATCAACCTCAAGGGTAGCATTTGATACTGTCGTCCAGACAACAATTTTCAATCAAGAAAGTAATGATACTCCTAGACTGGTCCATAAAGCAAAAGCTGCTTGCATAGATAGATTAATAGGAGTTAGTATGTATTTGAATGATTCACAGAGTCAAGAATCTGCAGAAGAACATGAAAAACGTTTGAATGATGATCTTTCGAGAGTCGCTCAACGAATCTCTCAAGAAACTTGTGAGCAAAGAAGCCAGTGTTTGAGTAAAATGCGTGAAAGAAAAAAACAACAAAGAAATGAAGAAACTCTTGAAGAAAGAAGTCAGCAATTGAGTGATATGCGTCAAAGAATTAATGAACAAAGAAATAATGAAACTCCTGAAGAAAGAAGTCAGCGATTGAGTGATATGCGTCAGAGAAATAGTCAACAAAGAAATAATGAAACTCCAGAAGAAAGAAGTTTGCGATTGAGTGATATGTGTCAGAGAAATAGTCAACAAAGAAATAATGAAACTCCTGGGCAGAGAAGTCAGCAATTAGAAAATTTAAGAATTAATGCAAATGAAATTCGAGCTGCTGAAGCTAATGATCGCAGGGAACAATGTCTTGAAGAACAGTGACGTCGGAATGCTCGTCGCCAAAGGCGTTTGTTAGCAAATCCATTGAAACCTACTTACAAGTTAGCTGTTGAAAGTGACGTTGCTTGTCACAGTTTAGGAGAATTTAATGTTGCCTGCATGCATTGTGGTGCATTACATTTTCATGAAGAACGTGTAGGCAATAGAAATAATAATTCATTTGGGGATTGCTGTTTAAAGGGTAAAATTGATGTTAAACATGCTGATTTTCCAAATGAATTAGCAAAACTTTTTTCGCATAGACATCCCTTATCTTCGGAATTTCATCAGAGAATTAAAAATCTAAACTCATTGTATGCAATGGCATCTTATTCATGCAATGATGATCGTACAATAAATAATTGTGGAATATATACTTATATTGCCAACGGTCAGGTATATCATAAAATAAATGCAGCTGCACAGCCAACACAAACTCCAGAAGGTAATTTCGAAAAACCTCTTTATGGACAAATGTATTTTCTTGATCCAGAGGAAGCTGTAACAGAGAGAGGAAACCATCCTATAAATGATGGTATTAGTGAGCCGTTATTTGAATTATTAGAGGAAATCATTCGTTCTGAAAATCCTTTTGCACGAGGCTATATGATGATGAGAGAAGTAGCAGAAGAAGCTGAACGAGATGCAGCTCTTCAACAGATAACAGTACCAAATATTAGGCTTTTATTCACTTGCCCAGAAGGACTTGATCCAACAAGATACAATATTCCTCAAAGCAATGAAGTATATGCTGTGGTTACTTTGAATGCTGATCAAAGTTTTCCAGATAATCCACTGATTATTAGACAATGCGGGAAATCAGTGCAAATAATGAAAAATATTGAAAAACACGCAGAACCCTTAACATACCCTCTATTTTTTCCTAAAGGAACTTTTGGTTTTTCACCGGGTATGCTGCTGAGAGAAGGATATCCGAGTAGAGGTCACATAACTAGACTTGAACTTGCAGGATATAGAATTGCTTTTCGACCTCATTTAGCACAATGTATATCATTGGACGAAACCATAAGGGGATATGATTCACATAACCTTAAGTTTAATGCTTTGCATTTTGGTGGACGTTTGTTTCAACAGTACCTTGTAGATACCTACATTAGAATAGAATATGATAGAATTCAATGGATAAAGTTGAATCAAAAGAAAATACTTGCAGACAGTTATACATCTGTTACAAATTATCTTAATGAGATGGCTCAAAAAATAATGCTATTTTGGGAGAAAATATTATACTTCCTTCGTCTTTTCCTGGCTCTACTAGATATTATACTGAGCATTTTGAAGATGCTATGGCAATGATTAGAAGATTCGGGTCTCCTGACTTCTTTATAACCATGACCTGTAATCCAGACTGGCCGGAAATCAAGGAAGCTATTAAGATAATGAATGAAAATGGTAGTGATTGGCAACAACTAGCTCAAGATAGACCAGACATTATTGCTAGAGTTGCATATTTAAAATTTGCGGAGTTAATTGAGGATTTAGATAAAAGACAAATTTTTGGGCAAGTTGCTGCTTACGTTTATACTGTTTAATTTCAAAAAAGAGGACTGCCTCATATGCACTTGTTAATTATTTTAGAGCAAGAAGATAAGATTCATAATCCTGAAGAACTAGATGATCTCGTTTCAGCAGAAATACCAGACATAGAAGACGATGCAGAACTATGAGAATTAGTTGACAAATGGATGATTGATCAAGCTTGTGGTAAACAAAATCAAAATGCATCATGCATGGTTAATAAAAACGGTAGAATGAGTTGTAGGTTTAAATTTCCTATGGGATTCCAAGATACAACCTCTTAAATCGACGATGGCAAGCCCAAGTATAGAAGAAGGTATGATCCTAAATTAGATCAAAATAATAGAGATTTTTTTGTTCATGAAGAAGCAATTTATCATAAGAATTCTCAAGGTCAAAAAATAACTTGCAATAATTGCCATGTAGCTCATACTTGTTGAAAAAATTCAACTGTCTCATAAATGTTGAATATGTTGGAAGCATTCGGACTGTTAAGTATCTTTACAAATATATTTATAAAGGCCATGATTGTGCTTTTTTAAAAGTTGTCCAAAATAAAACCACTATAAGTTATAATGAAGCAGATAAATTTATTCAAGGTATATGCATAACTCCACCTGAGGCTTGCTGGCGAATTTTTGGGAATGAGATACAAAAAAAGTCATTGTGTTCAACGACTGGATATCCATTTGCCTGGTCAATATTGAGTAGAAAACATTGAACAAGCTCAAGAGGATTTACTTGATATAGGTCGAAAGGGTTCTATGTTAGAAGCTTATTTCCGAACAAACCAAGCTAAAAACAATGTATTGAAAACATTGACAATACAGAAAATAATAGTTTTTATTTCTACTGGAAAATGCCAGAATTTTATCTATGGGAAGGAAAAGAAAGTAAATGGGTTGAAAGACAATGGAATATTCGAGTTATTGGTAGAATACATAATGTTACATTTGTTGCACAACCTGAGTTGTATTTTTTACGTTTACTTTTATATCACGTAAACGATGCTGTGAGTTTTGACAATCTGCTTATGGTTAATGGTGTGAAATGTAATTCGTACAAACAGGCTTGCTTGGCTAGAGGTTTAACTTATGATGATAAACAATGGGTTGATGGCTTACAAGAATCAGCATTGTCTAAAATGCCAAGAGCAATGAGAACTCTTTTTACACAAATATTAATATTTGGAGCTCCTGAAAATCCAAAGAACCTGTGGGATACATTTAAAGAAGATTTGGCTGAAGATTTTATTCATCATGCCAGAGAAAATAGTACTTCTGTTGATGAAGCTATTCGGAAAGCTTACAGAATTATTGCTCATAAGCTCAATTCTCAAGCAACGGAAGGTCGAAATTTTCGATTTTGGGTAGATCAATTTCAGATGGATGATATTGATGGCTATGATGAAATAAGTGATGACATAATAAATATTGATCAATCTTTTGCTCTTGGCAAAGAGATGAGAAGACAACTTCATGGCAACCAAATTGAAGTTGTTGATTCCATAATAGATACACTTGATAATAATTTACAGCTGAGATGCTTTTTCATTGATGGGCCAGGAGGAACTGGAAAAACATTTATGTATAAAACTTTATATCATGTTCTTTCAGCTAAAAATTATAAAGTAAAGTGCATGGCTTTTACAGGAATCGCAGCAATGCTTCTGCCAGGTGGTCATACATCCCATAAAACTTGTGGCCTTAAAGTACCTTTAACTGCAGAATCTGTTTCCAATATAAAGCCTGGATCAGCTAAGGCTAGGGAGCTTGCAAAAATTGATATTTTTTTAATGGATGAAGCTCCTATGCTTCCTAAATACGGACTTCAAAACATAGATGAGTTACTATGAGGTATAGCTAATCCAAACTTACCATTTGGAGGAAAAGTTATTGTTCTGGGAGGAGACTTTCGGCAGTGTTTGCCAGTTCAACCAAGAGCTAATCGAAGTGAACTTGTAAATTTGTCAATAAAAAAGAGCCCTTTATTTCATAATTTTAAATTTATGTCACTCACAGAAAATATGCGTTTCGATCCAGAACAGCTAGAATTTGCTAATTATCTTCTACAAGTTGGGAATGGTGAACTTTCAAAAAATGAGTTGGATGAAATTAAAATTCCAAATGATATGATTTCAAATGGTGATTTAATTGATGAAGTTTTTGGCAACTGCTTGCTTAACAGACAATATGAAAGACCGAGCAATCTTGGCACCATTAAATAAGGATGTAGCCAAAATTAATGCTGAAATCATTGAAAAGTTGGAGGGTGAAAGTAAGCAATATAAAAGTTATGATTCAGTAAAATATCCAGCAGATGATACATTGCAATTTACTCCTGAATTTCTAAATTCAATTGAAATTGCAGATTTACCTCCACATGAGCTAAAATTAAAAAGAAACACAATAGTTATGCTTTTAAGAAATTTAGATCTTGGGGAAGGTCTCTGTAATGGTGTTAGACTCACTGTTACCCAGTTATGCAACAATATTATTAAAGGAAAAATTATAACTGGTGAACATTCTGGACAAGAAGTACATATTCCCAGAATAACTCTGGAATCAAGCAAAAGTCATTTGGGATGCTCAATGCAAAGACATCAATTTCCAGTCAAACCAGCATTTGCCATGACTATTCATAAATCTCAAGGTCAAACATTTGATTATGTTGGTGTTGATTTAAGAAGTCCGGTTTTCATGCATGGTATGCTTTACGTAGCATTTTCAAGAGTTAAGAGAAGAAACAGTCTAAAAATTTCATTACCAGCAGAAAATAATAGTCAAATTCAAGGTTATACATGCAACGTTGTTTGGACTGAGGTATTAAATAACGCAAATAATAATATCGAACCTGATTTGTACCAAGATGAAGACTTTTTTCTTGAAAATTTGGAAGCTTTTGATTCAGCAATAGATAATTTTCACATCAGTTTTTAATATTAAAATCAATTTACTTGTGTTTCATATGATTTATTTCTGGCATTTTAAGAATTTAGCATTGTAAATGAAAAATTTTAATATTGAATCAATCTTTTCCAAAATAATTGTGTTGAATAATTTTGTACATATTCATATATATTTTTTATGTTTCTTAACATGGCATACAGAGAGGTAAAGAGATACTTTGAATCAAGGAATGTGAAGACAATGAGTATAATGGACAAAGATGGTATACTGAAGTATGATGATGAAAGTGTTGTGAGGAGATGGAAAGAATATCTGGAACAGTTATATGGAGGGGACAATGGTGAATTGCACATGGAGAGAGAGGAGGAAGTAGAATTAGATGAGAGAGGGGCACCCATCATGATGGAAGAATTTGAGAAGGCATTAAATGACCTAGAGGAACGGAAGGCTCCAGGAGTGGATGACATAGGTAGTGAACTATTGAAAAGGTCAGGTGGAAGGTTGAAAATGGCACTGTATGACCTGGAATGCAGTATGTACATGACTGGGGAGCTACCTGAAGACTTTGTGAAAAGCATAATAGTACCATTGCCAAAGAAATCAAATGCAAGATCATGTCAAGAATATAGAACACTAAGCCTTGTATGTCATGCATCCAAAATTATTACTAGAATTATTCTAAGAAGGATGGAAAGATAAATAGATGGACAATTATCTGAAGATCAGTTTGGCTTTAGAAAGGCAGTGGGAACAAGAGAAGCCATCTTGACTCTAAGGCAAGTAATTGAAAAACAAATGAAGAAAGGAAACTCCACTTTCTTAGCGTTTGTTGATTTAGAAAAAGCATTTGACAATGTCAACTGGGAAATACTATTCAGCATCTTTCCAAAGACAGGTGTCAGCTACAGAGACAGGAGACTTATATACAATATATATAAACATGAAAGTGGAATAATTCGCAGTGGTGGTATGGAGGAAACTGCCCTCATCCAAAAAGGGTACAACGGGGTTCCTCCCTATCCCCATATTTGTTCAATTTGTATGTTCAGAAGGCGATTAACAGTGTAAGAGAGGAAGTTAATGTAGGTGTGACCATCCATGGTGAGAAAATAGATATGCTGAGGTTTGCGGATGACATAGCAATAATGACAGAAAAGGAAGGGGACTTGCAGAGAATTCTGCATACAATGGACAGAATAATGGATGAGGAATTCAATATGAAAATAAATACGTCCAAAACTATAATACTAGTATGTAGCAGAAATAAGGAGAATGACACGGCAATAACACTGAGGAATGAAGTAATAAAAGAAGTGAAGGAGTTCAATTACCTGGGAAGTAAGATCACATGCGATGGGAGAAGCTGCAAGGACATAGGAAGCAGGATCTGCCAGGCAAAAAATGCTTTCAACAAGAAAAAAGGATTATTCACGGCAAAGAACTTAAGTCTCAATGTGAGGAAACGCTTCTTGAAGACTTATGTATGGAGCATTGCAACATATGGCAGTGAAGCTTGGACAATGGGTGTGAGAGAGGAAGAACGACTGGCTTCATTTGAATCCTGGTGCTACAGAAGAATGTTGAGGATTAGCTGGAGAGAACGAAGAAGTTTTTCGTAGAATAGGAGAGAACGGCTACTTACTGAAGTCCATCAAACAAAGAATAGCACAGTTGATAGGTCACATAATCCGTCATGATGGGCTTACAAAGAGGATAATGGAAGGAATGATAGCGGGCAAGAATCACCGAGGAAGACTCAGATTGGAGTACATGAGACAACTGCTGCAGGATATGGACTGTGCTACATACTGCGAGTTGAAGAGGAAAGCCGAAAATCGTGAAGTGTGGAGAGTTGCTGCCAACCAGCCATCTGGCTGTTAACCAAAGAGAGAGAGAGAATAATAAATGATACTTATTTTGTAAATTTTTTTATGATTTTATTTAAATATACGAGTATATAACAACCTTTTCAATAGAACTGATCAATAAAATAATTCTCTTGAAAATTTTTTCAAATACATTTTAATAATTTTCATAATGGGAGATAATTATTGTGTTCATAGCAAAACCAAACAATTAATAACAAAACTAAATTTTTATATATGAGACACTAACCCGATCGGAGATCGGCTTTCCTGGTACTAGATTAAATACATGTCCGTACAATAGGCTATTTTGAGGTTATGTTTGATGATCCTTTTGTACTAGCTCAAAGTTTATGTTTTTTATATTAAAAAAATATTTACGACTAATATCACGAAAAATATCGTACATAACTCGTCCGGGAAGATGTTTACCATACTCGTATGATAATACCGCACTCAACTGCGTTAACTTATCATATTTTCACTAAACACAATTTTCCACACTTGTAACAGAATATAGGCCTACTATTTCAGTGTAGGTATATTCTGAAAGGGACCACATCAAAATGAATCAAAAGCCATTTCACTTTTAAGAAGCCTTTCGCTATTATAATTTTCCTAAATACAATATTCCACATTAAATAAAACGTTGTAGAATTTTCATTAGTTTATCTTTTCTTATAAGTGGATTTTTAGTTACTTAAGTTTGGATGATATAAATTAATTATTGGCTTGCCAATTTGATAAATATTTCATAATGTAGGCTTTAAGAAATTTCTCATGTTTTCAAAGTTTGAAAATTCAACTAAAAAGCTTAAAATAAAACAAAAAAAGAAACCAACTTCAGTGAAATGATACTCAAACATTAAATACTCACGTACTAAAAAGTTTAAAATAAAGTATTTACTTTAAACTGAGAAATTTTTTAATTTCATACAAGTAGGCTAATCTTTTGAAGTCGGCGCCAAATTTCCCACGAACTTTTAAAATATAACAGAATTACTCTGTGATGTCTTCCATGACGAAATAATTGAACAATCTAATATCAAAACTGAAACTGTATTCCAGTAAAAGTGAGTGTAAATCACATATTTAATTGAAATACAGTGTTAGTTTTGATATTAGATAGAATTTCTTATCAATCACTGTATTTCAGTAAAAGTGAGTGTAAATCACATATTTAATTAAAATACAGTGTTAGTTTTGATATTAGATAGAATTTCTTATCAATCACTTCCCGGTGGTTCGGAACCCACCTAAAACTGTAGGTCCAAATCATCAATCACCATCATCTAACTCATTACCCACGCACAGGTCTCAGACATATGTGGGCTTCATCCTAAAAAATAATTTATAAAATATTTGGCGCCGACTTCAATAGATTACTTGTATGAAATTAAAAATTTTCTCAGTTCAAAGTAAATACTTTATTTTAAACTTTTTAGTACGCGAGTACAGTAGAAACAATTAGTCTGGGCGCACGGCCGTTTGGTAGTCAGCCATGGCGAGGGGAGTGTTTATCGCTCATTTCTGAAAACATGTGGCCCGTGCGACGCTGCAGATGTCTTCAAGGTCAACTAGTCAACTTTTAACAGGACGGGTAGTAGTGAAACCAGAGCCACGCGCCCAGACTAATTGTTTCTACTGTATTTAATGTTTGAGTATCATTTCACAGAAGTCGGTTTCTTTTTTTGTTTTAAAATATGTTTTATTTCGTTCTTAAAATCACTTACACTTCTTCTTTTGTTTTATTGACAGTCATCTGTTCTCAGAGAACAGCTCCTCTCAATAAAAATATTTCGTTTTCTGATGACATCATGGTTATGCCTAGCTTTACCAAGATAGAATAGCTGGCCTACGGTACGTCAAATGTCTGGTTAAACTTGGAAATAACTTAAAATTCAGATTTTTAGTTGAAAATGTGTAAAGAAAGCAGTATTTCGGGCTATGCCTGTTGTATCTTTACTTTATTGTATTTCTTTAATAAATAATTTATCAATTATGTTTATCTTTGAATTATTGTTTCTTATAACAGGCGATTTCGGACAAGTCCTGTGCACTGGTGATTTCCGTCTAACATCAAATATGTTGAGCAACCCAACTTTAAATTCGTTGGTAAAATCAAAGGTACGATTTTTGTTTCTTTTAAACTTATGTAAACACATCACAATCAATTTGTAAATGTAGAATCAAAATCTAAATAAGCGATAAAAATCAATTCTTGAAAAATGATGAAAATGCTGATATTTTTTTACATCTAGAGATTGATGAATAAGTTGAATTTTTTTAATGCCAAAAAACCTTCAATTAAACAATTTTTGTTTCGACTCAATTTCAATTTTTTTACTAGTGGTTTATCCGTGCTCTGCAACGGGATTTAAAGCAGTTTTTTTTCAATTAAATATGTGGTATGTATTAATTCAACCATTAACGCCAATACAATTAAAAAAAAAAACGAATTTTCGCTGCAATATTGATACAGAACAAGACTGCGCTTGGATGGGTGACCGCGCTTCAATGACTTGATGTTACAAGCTTTATTATCACACCCGGTGGTTCGGAACCCACCTGAAACAGTAGGTCCACCATGTTCCCCGTAACATGGCACAAACGGCGATGTGGAACTACCCGTAAGGGTCTCCCCACCATTAAAAGCCATACGCTTATTATTATTACAGAACAAATGTGTTGCTTTAACTTATGACTTGAAGCTTATTTGTGACGTAAAATATGTATCAGCTGTTCTATGAGCTTCCTGCATTTTAAAACAGTAATAGTGTCCATAGGTGAAATTTGAACATAACTTTTGAAAAATGTGGCAAGAAAATAAGAAATCGGGCTTCGAGTGCACTTAATTGAGTTTAGAGGAACCTTTGTACCAAAAATAGTGTTCCAAATCGTTGCCGTTTTTTTTTTAAATCCGTAAGACTGGCATACTCACACACCTACTTTATATATATATTAATAAAAGAGAGTAGGTGTGTGAGTATGCCAGTCTTACGGATTTAAAAAAAACGGCAACGTTTTGGAACACTTCGTATATATATAATAACACTATATATTTTTTTTTTTTTTGAGGATGAAGCCCACATAGCTCTGAGACCTGTGCGTGGGCAATGAGTTGGATGATGGTGATTTATGAGTTGGACCTACAGTTTTAGGTGTGTTCCGAACCACCGGGAAGTGATTTTCAGCAGAGAACAGTGTCTTTTTTGCTGGCCAATCAAGCTGGTCACCGTTACAAACAGGACCTACGAGAAAGCAGCTTATCTATCTGATTGAACAGATACTTGCTACGGCTCGCGGCTATCACTTCCCTATATAATATCACTTCCATATATAATAACTGTTTACCATGGGTTATTTTTGAAATAAACGGGTAGGATATATATAGTTCTTCACTGTTTACCATGATTTCTTACGTTTTTCTACGAATTACTATAAATTGTACTATAATTTTTTAAATATTGTACATCTATTAATGTGTTGTGAAAGAAAAATGGATATTTTTATCTGTTGTTCCACATGCTTGTATCTCTTAAAATAAATAACTGAGAAAAATTGAACTGCATTCAAATGACCTTGTTCCACACATAACAGGCATCAGTAATGTCTTTTCCCCGGCATAACTACATATAATAATAATAATAATAATAATATTATTATTATTATAACTACATTGCATTATACGATTTTAAAAATCGGTTAAGTGTGAAGCGCTCCATATGATACAATGTCCCGACAGCCGGTAAACAAAATAGGTTCTAAATTTATTATCTATCATGTGACACCGGTTACCCGACTGCGGGTTATGTTTGAAATAAACGGGTAGGATAGATTATAACAACAGAGGGAAAAGGGAATTTATGTTGCACATGATATACATTGTATAAGTATAATTTCAGTTCTTAAACTTCTTGTTTCATAATGATCTACGTTGTTAATATTAACTTTTGATGTTAAATTCAACGACTTGCATTCAATTTTAATTGAGCAATTGATTTGATTAAAATTGACGGCAAGTCGTTGAATTTACCATCAAAAGTTAATATAGTTTCAGCTTAAAAACATTGGACTTAAAATCTAAACGAATTATTTTCAGTTTCGTTTCAAGTAATTGCTAGTTGATCTACAATCATACAAAACAATCAAAGATCTTTAATCATAGTTTGATGAGGATTCTGTAAACTTTTCCATAGAATTCAATAGTTTTATATATTTTACAGAGCCTGGACGTATTGAATTTCGACAATAGATATATTGGCGAGCATTGTAACTTTCCATCGAGAGAAGAAACTTTAAAAAACATAGTAGAAATGCTGAAGTAAGTAAAACATGTGCATTATGCATGTAAAAACGCCGCACAGTGGCAGACACTTATTGTAAGAGAGTGCTTCCTTAGAGTACTCTAGACTTGGTGCATGAGCTTAAACTCGTGCTAGAGCGAGGATAGTCTACATTAGACTAGATTGCTCTACTAGAGCGGTTAACGCAACAAGTGTCTCCGTTTAGACTACATTATATACCAATGATTTCCAATTTTTTTATTGACCGAACAAAAAGAGTTCTCTCCCATTCAAGTCGACCGTTTTGCATTTTTCTGTTTGTAACGCATTTTCGGCTAAAGGCGGGACCAAATTCTATGAAATTTTGCATGGATCTTTCTTTAAGGAATGCCCAGCGATGTATGTTTAACGACTTTCCAAATTTTCTTGCATTTAAAGGATATTTTGAAGGGGAAAAGGAAAGGTATTCAGACATTTTTCCATGGGAAACATGTGATTTTTAAAATGAGCTCCTTCATATGCAATTGAAATCAGATTTCAAGAAAGCCCCTGGGCCCTCTTATATCTGGTTGAGCCGCCATATGAATTGAGTTATCATTAGTTGAGTTATTCATTTAGAATAACAAATTTGTTTGAGAGAAACAAATCATTACTAATACTTCAATCAAATATAATAAATGATTACTAAGTAAATGTTAATTAATTTTGTCCTAAAAAATCATTCATTAGACATGTACAATCTGATCTGATTTGAGCAATCATCTGTATTGAGTAACACAAGAGTACAGGTTGGATGAAAATAGAAACGCAGCCTTGGTGACGTGTTACAGAATGACATTTTTTAGAAAATAGTCTACACGAATAGAATCAAGGGTTAGGTCTGATGATTGTGTTTAATTCTGCGATGGTAATTATCATTGAGTACATAGAGTATGTTCCTCTGTGCAAGCACACTTAATCTTGGGCGTGAGGTCTGCTGTTCACAGGACTAGTAAATTATTTTATTATTGTTATTATTTTTCCAAGTATTTTTTATATTATTATTTTTTCTCTGATTCCAGATCATTCCCCGAACATAAAATTGTTGTTTGTATTGGAAAATGGGGAAAATTTGACTTGCTGCAGGCAATTGCAAAAGAATTTGATGTAAGGAATGTTTTCAATTTTTTATTTCTTTACTAAATTATTAACGTCAGTTAGCCACTACGTTATCGGTCACAGTTCACTGATTCTGTTTTTTCCTTTTATACATAATGATTTTTGAGACTTATGCGTAATGAGGTGAATTATGAAACATATGGTGTTCTGGATGGAGCACTCACAGTTTAACAGTTTTGTTCTTGATATCCTTCATATCATCCAATTATTTGTTGACGTTGTGTACTTTCATGCTCAATTAATTAATAAAATAGGTTATTATATATGTTCCTAAAAGGTCATATGAATTATTGAGCTATAGCTTTAAATCAGATCTGAATCTGTAAATATGATTCATAATCCTGACATGGCCCTCTGTCATTATGTATTCATATTATTTCAAACAAGACATGAATAGAGCTATGAAGACAGGAATTATTAAAAAATATATTTATAGACGCGTGAATTGAGTTTAAAATCAGCCAAATAATTCTGTGAATTTAAATATAGGGTTTTGTGATTCAATGCAACCAATATAAATTATTCATCAAACTCAAAATAATCTGACAAAAAGTATTCATACATTTAGAACTTAAATGTCTTCTTAATCAACGACATATCGTTAAATTTGGATTTTTCATTTGAACATTTGTGAAGAAAGCAGTTGTGGGATAAAGCCCGATGTATCTTTTCTTGCGTTTTTGTAATGAATAAATAAATTAACAATAATAAATAAATAATGCTCTGCTACCGGTCTAAATCTGCAAATTATTCGTATTGTACCCACTGTCTCCCTTTTATGGTGTTGAAACATAATCGGTTTCGATCTTTCTCTTTAATTTACAATCAAGGTTGAATGGAAGAGAGGACCAAAAGTCCTAACTTCGTCCTTGATAAATGCAATTCAATCAATCATTGACCTCCACGATGGTGGACAATAACAACAGAAATGAATGAAAAGGGATTTGAAATCAATTATGCTGTATATTTGACAATTTAAAAAAAACATCAGTTTGTAAATAATTTCATAAGTTGAAAATGTATTTGTTACATGTTTTACTTTCAGGAGAAAGTAAGCGTTAGCAGTAATTTTATGATGATTGCAAGGAAGCTGGGAATTTCAAATTCTTTTACAACCCAGCATTCTCGAATAATAACTCATGAAACGGACATGTTGAGTTTAAAAGAACTGGATACCTTGTGAGTGAAGATAATATATTTTTTAAATATTTTCATTTATAATGGTTTTATTTTCATAAATTTTTTGGAATATACATAAAAAGTGTCAATCTAACACTCAAAAGTGGGTAACAGGACCGTTGCTGCCACAGCTTTTGTAATTATTAGTGTTTGAGTTGGTTTATGATTTTTTGTATAGCTTGTCAACTCATTCTTGGCAGTTATATGAATTTGCCTCGCCCATGTTGGCACTCTAACAGTGACTACTACTCTATGCTGAGAACTGTACTCACATGAATTTCGTGATTCAATTAATCAAAACTTATTTGGTATAATAATTAAAATTAAAATTAATAGGGCTTTGTTTATTAATTCAACTAATTTCGGCATGACAAACAGAATGTCTTTCTGCGCACTGCCAAGTATGAGTTCGACTCTATATGATTTACAGAATCTGGTGGGGGGAAACTAGAAATCGAGGGCGGGGTTTCGCTCCAAATTCAATTTTTAAATATAAATATATACTATCCTGATGTATAATATCAGGTAGCCCGATTTAATTGAATCGTAATATCTACTTCGCTATCTCCAACTCTTTTTATCCTCCTTTTCTTTCAACTTCTCCTTTTTCAAAATCTTCTCCCTCTACTCTTTTTTTCTCTTACTTTTTCTCTCTTTTTTTGTCTTCTCCTTTCTCATCTTCTTCTACTTCATTTTCTTCTACCACTACTTTTTCTGTGTCTCCTTCTTTATCTTCGTCTAACACTCCTTCTCCATCTTTTTCTACCACTATTTTTTCTGCTCCTTCTTCTTTGTCATACTTTTCTTTCTCCTTCAAGCATCTTTTCATTCTCTTTCATCTCCTCCTCCTTCAATCCTTATTCTCCAGCCCTAGGTTTTCGTTGACAGAAGACAGCTCCTAGACGTTTGAGATTTTTATTAATAAATTTGTATTAAATTTATGGTAAAAATGTAAAACACCACAACTGTCAAGGAAAATTGAAACGATTTCCAAAAAATACATTTGCGAAGACTTCAATATTTTTATAAGCAATTTTAATAAACAAAAATTCTTATTAATAAATTTGTATAAAATTGATAGAAAGAAAATGCAAAACCCCACTACTGTCAAAAAAATAGAAAAATTTTGTCAATAAAATAAATTTTTAAAACTTCAACTTCTACAACTTTAATAAATAAAATAATGTATTTTTAAATTTATATTTTCAGCAAATCACGAATGGGACCAACAATCATACTGGTTATGAGCGCCCTCTACTCCACATGCGTTAGGTATGGGAAACGAAACCAAAATGAATACAGGAAGTTAGGACTTCATTTGATTCCATACAGTGACCACAGCAATCATCAAGAGTTGTACGAGTTTATTGACGCCTTGAGGCCAAACTTCATTGTACCAATTGTCAAATCGTCATTGAGTGAGAGGCACAATAAAGATTTGGTGAGAAACTATACAATACCAGAATGCATTGCTCATCTTCAGAGGAGTTATGGTCTGGGGCGTCACCAGGATTCGACAATTGATCAAAATTCTGAGCCGTTGGTTTGTGATATATTGGATAAGATGCATTCCAAGAGGGCCAATCCCGACGAAGTGGAAAAACCAAGCACAGAGCAAACGAAAGAAAGATTTCCCCCATCAGAAAACGTTTCTCAAAATGATAGTTTAAAAGCGAAAAAAATAAAAGTTGGTACTCCTGATAAGGAAAATGGACATAACAATCAGGAGTATGACAGCTGTTCCAAAGAAATTCTGAATTACTGGACTAATCAGGGTATTACGGGACAAATATTCAGGCACCCTGACCTTCAGGGTATCTATGAAGATGATTGAAAATATTCGAATGTCAATTAATTACTTGGAAGTGAGTGTTTCATCATATGTGCAGAAGATTCTGAATGAAAATATTCGAATGCCAATTAATTACTAGTATTTTGGTTAGTATTACGGGCAAATATTCAGGCACTGAGACCTTCAGGGTATCTATGAATATTTTTAAAAATATTCGAATGTCAATCAATTACTTGCAGGTCAATTTTTGTTAGTATTACGTGACAAATATCCAGGCCTCCCGACTTTCAGGGTATCTATGAATATGATTGAAAATATTCGAATGTCACTTAATTACTTGGAAGTGAGTGTTTCATCATTTGTGCAGAAGATTCTGAATGAATATTGTGCATTTTTTCAGTTCAGTAATATTTTTACCTCAAAGAACAATCAAATATCATTATGAAGTGAGTATTAGATTTATAACTTGATTGCTTTCGGTACCGAAGCCATCTAGAGTAAGGTGCCTAGATAAAGGAGTTGAGGTGCCTAGATAAAGGAGTTGAGGTGCCTAAATAGTTATTGATCTCAGTTTGAATATCATGTGTAACATTTCTGATTTGAACATACTAAACCAAAATAATTTTCCACTGAACTGAAAAATTTTGTAGCAACCTGTGACACCAGATAAATTATTTGTAAATAATGTTAATAATATTAAGTACCAGTATGTTTAAAGGTAAGTCAAGATTGCGAAAAAATCTTGTCACGAATATCACTTCATTGCACAGAATCATAATATATTATGATCATAACATCGTCGTGTATCAATGGTTGAGTTCCTGGGAGCCTTACCGGTAACTGGTAAATGTTACCAGTGGCGTCATATTGGTCTATTCAATTTTTTCAATGTCTATGTATTAGAATAGACCAATCAGATGCCACCGGTAACATTTACCGGTTACTGTTAAGGCTCCCATGAATTAAAAAAACATGTTCCATCATCTAATCGCAGACAAGCGCTCCAACTAAAGTAGAATTAAAACCAGAAGCATATTGCCGAAACGGAGTTTGTAGTGACAGAGGAGGGGACGCCTCTGTGCTTAGCCAATAGCAATCCAGCAGTTCTCACACCAACTGATTATTATAGTTTTGTCATATCCCCTACTCCTCAAACCTCACCTGTTGCTACTATACCGTGACATGCTACTACACTGCCATTTGTTCTGCATTCTGCATGACGTGACAACTTCGTCGCTGAACTTCACCAAGATTCTCCGACCGTTCCCGAAGACTATTCCAAGCCGACTTTTCCAATATGTTTTTGCTCTGGCTACCAGAGTCGCCATTTTGATACTTGAGCCAGTCGGCTTTCAATTAATAGAATTAGAATGTGAATTTGAAATTTTTACTCCGTTGACGAATTTTGTTAATGGTACTTTAATAATATAAGAAGAGAATTACAAATATTTTTTAAAATTTTGTTCAATTATTATTTAATAAAGTTTTTATTTGGCAGTTGTTAATTGTAATACTGAAAGGATTAATTGCAACTTTATTTGTTATCTTTGTACGGAAAAGTACTGTTTTATTTAGTAAGTAAATCTCTAGCTAGTTAGAAAAACTATTTCCTGTTATTTTGTACTTAGTTTACGATGAAAATGAAATTGATTTTTCATTCATTTCTCCAGACAAAGATAAATCATGCTGTTCCAAGGATAGAGACGGAAAACTTTTAAAAAGGCAAGTGTTGGCCTGACTAGTAGCGTGATGTAGAGTACAAGTTTTACTAGATGGGCTTTACTTATTTCATTATAATTTTATGTTCTCTTTGTTGTGAAATCAAATCTTAAGAGAACCATTTTCTCAATATATTTTTGTAGTACGGTAACTAGTCATATAATTTTTCAAAAAAAGTTTTACAGATTTGTTAATAAAAGATTTGGATATTATGTGAAATATTTTTTTACCATTACTTTAATACCTCAAATTATGTAAAAATGGTCGTACGAAAACAACAACAATATCTGAAATTCAATTATAATTTTACTAAACTACACTAGAAGCCACCAAATTAAGCGGGTGAGTATACATACGAAAACAACAACATCTGAAATTCAATTATAACTTTACTAAACTACACTAGCAGTCACCAAATTAAACGGGTGAGTAGAATAAATGTGGTGTTGCTAATCAAACAATTTGTCAACGTGAATAATGCACTTCTATTGGCGAAGCCAGCTGTCTGATTAGCAATACCTCATCTGCCTAATCTTGTGGTTGTTAAATTAAAATACAGGGTGCAGCAGAACCGACTAAGCAGTTTGTTTCGATTGTCACATCAGCTGTGATAGGGCTACAAATTTGCACATGGTCTTTTTTTGTTTATCAGTTAACCCCATTTCAGGAGTCAACATGCTTTGGACCAGTGCTCATCGTGGTTTTGCGTTTCACGCTTATTATGAAAACAATAAATCTATGATCGCTACACAACGAACTTTTCGAAGACAGTTCAACGTTCCACGCAACAACGCCGTTCCTAATGCTAACACAATTCGGTCCTGGGTTCGGCAGTTAGAGGAAACTGGTAGTACACTAAGAACAGATACATGGTCGTCGCAAATACATTAGAACGCCAGAAAATGTGCAGAGGGTGAGAACAGTAGTCCAACGATCACCGGTACGTTCTGCTCGACGACATTCTGTTGCATTGGGGATTTCAAATCGCAGTTTGAGAAGATCGCATTTGCGGCTTCTTTCTTTGGGGGATATCTGAAGGAAAAGGTTTTCAAAGGCCGCCCTCACACTTTAGCAATGTTGAAACAGCGAATTATTGACGAAGTGAATGCCATACCCCGCGATATGTGTGCAAGAGCTGCTCAAAACTTCAGAGATTACCTTCAACAATGCTTTGATGCTAACGGCCGCCATCTTCAGGACATTATTTTCAAAACCTAATTAATATAAAAAGGTATATTCGACCAGTTTAGAAAATGAAAACATTTTTTCTTTATATATCTTGAGACACTTTTTATTGCTCCTTAAAACTGCTTAGTCGGTTCTGCCGCACCTTGTATAAGAGAGAGCAGTGTGTGAATCGACCTTTATGGATTTCAGAAAAACGGCAACAATTTGGAAAACTAAATTTGGCACAAAGCTTCCTCTAAACTCAATCCAGTGCATCTCGAAGCCCGATTTCTCATTTTCTATTTAACTTTTTCAAAATTAATTTCTTGGATTTCTTGTTCCATAACATTTTCGTTGTTAATATTAACTTATTATTGTAAATTTAACGACTTTCAGTCAATTTTAATTGTGAATAAATAATATTCCTACTCACTCTTGGCCGAACGTTTTTGAGTCATGGAAACTCATCTTCTCAAAAACGTTCGGCCAAGAGTGAGTAGGAATATTATTTATTCACAATTAAAATTGCCTGCAAGTCGTTAAATTTACAATAAGTTAATATCAAAATTAATGTTTGAATTTCAGCATTTTAGTAAAATGGGTTAGGTGCAGAAAAAACATACAGCAGCTGATACATGACACGCCACTATTATGCTGATATAGATGACAAGCCAAAGCAACAGACTATTTCTGTATCAATATTGCAGCTGTTAATAATTACTCAGCATGAAAGACACAGCTTATAAGTGCACTTTTTTTCAAACAGTTGAACAATATGGCTAGCAACACAGCAATAATATATTTATTTCACTCACACTTCCCAATTCCGTAATTTTGTGACCGCTACCATAATTTATCTACCACAAAACTGGATTCCCGGGCAGGACCGGGTAAAATGCTATTATGTAAATAAAGTGAGAGAATTGCATGTAAATTTTGTTCAATTTCATATTCACCTGCCCGGAATTGACAGTAAAATTAAACAAGGATGAGATTTTGTCAATTGCAAATAATCATCAAAAAATCAAATCCATGCTGTGCAGTGGAAGCATTCACGTTGCTCCAACACTTTTTTCTTTCATCTTGATGAATAGCGGCCCTGAGGCCTGTTTTACGCATACGTGGCAATCGGTGTCGTTTTTTACCCAGCTGTAGGGGCATTTTATCATATGGAGCGCTTCACACTTACCCGATTTTTGAAATTATGATACAATTTAATTATGCCAGATAAACGACACCGGTTACCTGACAACCGGGTATGTGTAAAACAAGCCTTAGGGCCGCATGTGAATCAATAGCTACTAAATGATTCATCAAACGACTGAGAAACCGGAAATGAGACTTGTGCGTGGGCAATAAGGTGAATGATAATACAATGATGTTATGAATGGTTGCACTAATGTTTTATGTGGGTTCCGAACCAACAGGTAAGTGATAATAAAACAGACGGTCACCCTTCCAAACGCAGTCCCAAATGCTCGTGACTGAACATTCCGATCGCCTTGAAACCACGCTCAGCTAGCGGCCAATCACTCCCTCATTACATAGCATGTGTTTAATTTTAGGATGGTGATTATCATCGATAATGAATTCTCCACTGGACAAGCACCTTAAGATGATTTTCACTTACTAATAATATTGTTACTAATACTAGTAATATTGCCTACAAGCAGCTGCCAGTACGACGTTCTCAGGTAAGATCACATTTTTAAAAATTATTATGGGCAAATCTCAGATTTCATTCTAACTAATGAGATCAATATCAGCAAATATTAAAAAAAAACCTTATCAACTAATGATGCAGATTAGGACTGAGTTAGTAAACAAATCTTTTTTAAAAAAAGCTTATAATTAGTTTTCTACAAATCTGTACAGTTTGAAGTGAATAGAAACAGTTTAAAAAGATAATCACTCTCGTATAATAAGTTAAATAGTGTAGTATCCATTACTGCAGCCACGAAAATGAGCTGTTTTAAAATAAACAAAATTTTCTTTCCTCACTAAAAATTGAGTAGCCTAGGAAAATCAATGGAAAAAGAGCTAGAATTGACAGAATGAGCTAGTCTTTGATATTATGGTAAAATGGATATGTGGGGTATATAGATTTAGTAGTAGAGGATGAATGAATAGAAAATCTAATAAATCCAAGATTGTCAATGACTTTGTAAATGTTATGCATGTATAGCAAAATGTAATAAATCCAAGATTGTCAATATTTCATTATTTTGAGAGTGAAAAGAAATAAGTTACCTATTGAGGAAAGCTGAAGTCTATTTAGAACTATCTTCACTTTCGGGCGCTTTCTGTTTGTTCTCTGAATATTTCTTGTGTTTTGTTAAAAAATTTTGGAAGCTTTCATTTTCTTTCATCTCTTCTTCCTCGTCTTGAGTGATGTTCATGCCGTTTTCTTCTCCTTCGCTGTCATCTGAACTCTCATTGGCTGGATGTTTCAAGTAAACATCAGCTAGCTCTTGACCGACACCTACGTCATTCATCAGTTGGACAACTTCTCCGACACCCCTTTCCTTGATTACGTCATCTAGCCTCTTCTCCTTCTCTTTGGTGTCCATTTCGCGCCTTTCATTTCGAAGTTTCTCCCATTCCACCCTGTAATCCTTCTCATATTCATCGGCAGCTTCTTGAACTAGGTCCAGAAACTTATCCATACCTTCACCAGTCAACGCGGAGACACCAATACTTTTCAAACCAGAATAGAACTCATCCAAAGCAAGTGACATAGACCGTGTCAAGTTTGAAATGTAGGAAGTTTCGGATTCCAGAGCTTCATGGAATGTTTCAAAGTCGTTCATCCACTCCACAGCAAACCTATGCTCGACAATATCTATTTTATTCATCACTACGATAAATGGAAGCTTTGATTTGTATAGAATAGAACAAGCATAAAGCATGTTTGACATAAATGTGACAGGACTAACGCTACGAACTGTGTCCATTATGTATACAACAACTGTTGGAAAAGTTGATGCCAAGGTTTCAGTTATAATGCTACCTGATGCTGACCAAGTGAATACTTCAATTTGACCTGGAGTGTCAATCACAGAATAAGGATGTTTATCAGATGATTTCATAAGAAGTTTGAGAACCTGGTCGAATTTTGTGGAAAATAAATTCAACGACGTCACAATAGCACCGTTTGGTCCTAAACCGTACTGTTTCATCACTTCTTTGTAGTTCACTGTGTCTCTAATATCAATGTTCACTGGGTAAGGAACTTCTCTACAAGCAGGATCCAAGTTTATAACGTAGGGGTTCTTTTGTTTAGAATATAAATGAGTAGTTAATTTTTGAACAAAAGTTGTCTTACCAGATCCTGCCATTCCTAATACAATCAAGCAAACAGGTTGCTTCAAAGGCATATCAATTGTAATGTCTGTACTGTCCACAACTGGTTTCGAATAAGAACTTCCAGCATTTGATTCGCTAGAATCCAAAACAGTTTCGCTTATTGCTTCTTGGCTATCCATCACCTTGGTGGCTGAATCGACTTCCATCACGAATAATTCTACAAATCACAGAACTATAAAATTGAAACAAATACTTTGAAAAACATCCTGCATTATAACCTCAAAAAACAGAACTCCGCATTTGAATTGATCGGAATCAGCATGTTGCAGCTACAATACTGCAGTGCTGCTCTCTCATGTGCTATTCATGAGCTCTCATGAATACTTTATACACATAGTACTTTTCATACAAATATCTCCACTGTTGAATTTTTATGATGACTAATTTAATAGATTAATATTGACAGTAAAAGTATCGATACTCATTATCAGGCAAAATCAATCACTACATCAATTTTTATAAAGATGATGGCATTGAGATCAATTCGGCATTCTGCAGTTCGGCATCAGCTGTTTTGATTCACACGCTGGTTGATGTGAAATTGAAGGTTATAATTCTTGTTTTTTATTGTTATTGTGTATGAAGTCCCCTTACTTCAAAAATATAAATGAAATTAAATCTGAAGTCGTAAAATACTTTATAATTTACCTTGTATGAAACAAGACTACAAACATTTGATTTGATATAATTATTTATTTTGATCTTGTGAAATGTTGCATGCACATTTCAACACCGGTTTTCAAGTATATTATTGCGATTTTACTTATCATTTTACTCGTGTAAGTCTATTAATATAATACAACCATATATCATTTTATGGTGCTGTGATTTTAATTTATTACTTGATGGTCTATTCGTATTTAAGGTAATCTCAAATCAGTTTTGTAAACTAACCTAAACTTTGTATTTTATTCAAATGCATAATAATGTTCGGACACGATGTAGGGCCTTGCTTCAATACTCAAGTTCTGTCTATAAGCAACTGTCACATTCTCATTAGTATAATATTCTACCTTATTTTGTCCTAACCGGATAATTAACCTATAAGTTGACTTTCTGTTTTATTTCAGTTCGATGATTCCTGTTCGTGAAAACCGCGATCTTCAAAGTTGAGAAGAGGTTATCCAGATAACGTGGCGACTTCCTGACGGCATCACTATCTCTATCTTATGGTGGAAATAATTTTAAAGTTAAAATGGTTCCAAGAGGACTGTGTTGTAGATTTCTCAAGCATTCAATATCCCTTGTTTGGACTCCGACTCCATTGAATTCAAACAGCTTTGACTTAGTCAGAAAGATTTCCATTCACTGTTCTAAATACAATTCAAATTACAAAATCGAAACACATGAACCACTAGCTAACTTCGATCAACAACCTGAAGATCAGATCCGAGATCTTGAAGAAACACAACAAAAAAATAAATATTCAAATTCACCAGAAGGATCAAAAATATTGAAGACGGCTGTGATTGGACCTCCAAATGTTGGAAAGAGTACACTCATCAATCAGATTATGGGCAGAGCAGTAAGTCTGAATTTTCCGTTTCAATATTTAAATAAATAATTTGATGTTCTTCTGTTATGCAAGACAAAAGAAACAATGTTGATCAATAAAGTGGGGATTGGTTGGCCGCGAGTTGTACCAGGTTTCCGTCCTCTCAGATGAGATAAGACACGAGCTCTTGTCCTCTTTCCGTAAAGGGTGACCGTTTGGATTCGCCAGCAAAATAGACTCAGTTATTTGCTGTAAAATCTCTTCCCGGTAGTTCGGAACCCATCTTAAACTGTCTCAGACCTATGTGGGTTTCTTTCTTTAAAAAAAGTGAGCTGCAGTAGCTATAATTAAGTTATAACGTTACACAGTCATGCTATTGAAAATGAATCTTCACGGTTTGGAAACGTTTCAGCCTAAGCGATTCAAAAAATATTTTTCATTCTCAATTAAAACTGACTGCAATTCATTGAATTTACCAGAAAAAGTTAATATTAACAATGCCAGAGCCGTCAGTTCTATTTTACTTTATTTATTGAATTCAAGTATTTCAGCTTAACTGGCCTATTTAAATATTATTTTAACTTATTTTCTATCCAAAACCGTTTTGTAAACGAAATTTGAAAAGATTCGTCACTTGACCTTCACCTTTATTGCTGTGCCCACAATTTAATAATATTTTTAATATTTTCTATTTCGCATATTATTTTATATTCGTTTTTGTCCAGGTATTTGCAATATCTAGCAAGGCTCACACAACCAGATGCCGCGCAAGAGGAGTCTGTATTGAAGATAAAGTACAACTGATTTTTCTTGACACACCTGGTCTTGTTGGAGGCTCTGAAACTCAAAAGTAAGTTCTGATACTTCAATTAATTCCATATTTTTTCTCAAGTAAGATTGCCATAAATTTCTGTTCTGGTTCTAGAAGCATAGAATATTACTATTATAATTTAAAAATAATGAAAACTGTAAGATTTTGCAGTTACTAGAAATAAAAGCAATACTATAAATAATAACGAGTTGAGAAGCCCGGCAGTTGGTTTGCTTTTCAAATTAATTTTTTGCCATGCTATAATTATATAAAACATACATAACAATGATCACTCAAATTAAAATTATGAATACCAATAGATAGTCCAACAAATATAACTCAATATAATTAATCATCATTACTTTTGATCTGACATTTATTGAATGGCAGCTTCTGCCATAAGATAACATTGTAGGCCAAACAACGAGGTTTTATATTTCATACTTCATATTTATAGTAAAATGAGTAGAACGAGTATTGAAAAGAAAATAATTATATAGAGAATATAAACACATAAAATTCTAATATAGCATCAAATAAATAAATTCTACAGGGTTTATGTAAACGGGTCTTTATCTGTGTACATTTTTTTTAAATACAATCCATCTCGTCTATTGTCTCGGAAATTGGGAATAATTTTTCATATTTTAGTCATGATAAATAGATATAGGCTAATATTTTTTATTTGTGTAAGAGATTACAAATATTTCAATTTTGGTTAAATTGATCTTCTCCCGATTCAAATGTTGAAGTTTGTGTCCAGTGATATTCGTATTTAGTGACTTATGGGATGTAGAATAAAGATCTATAAAATAAGTTGTTGGATTTATCTCTGTGCTGTTTTCCATGAAGAAAAAATACTTGATGACCAAACTAATATCAAAACTGGCACTGTAAGTTATTTCTATTTAAATTATGATGTTTACTCACTTATACTAGAGGAGTTTACCTAAATACAGGAAAAAGATGTCAATCCCATTGGTGTACAATAGATGGCGGACGTTGCCAACATACGTATTCTAGTTCTAATTTACTAGGTTAGGTTAGGCTTGGTTAGAGCCGCCATCTTGTACGTCGATGGGATTGACATATTTTTCCTGTCATTAAGAAGACTCATACTTGAGGGGTGTATTTCACTCCTAAAGAGCTTCTCTTTAGAAGTGAAGTGCATCCCTCCAGAATATTCAGTATAAGTGAGTAAAAATCATAATTTGAATAGAATTACAGTGTCAGTTTTGATATTAGATTGATTTATTTCTCTAAGTAATACACTATTTATCTATGAAACAGTTGTAAAATTAAAAATATACACATGCTGTTTTTGTCAAGATTTGCTGTTGTAAGAAGAAGTTTGTTTTGCCAGTATAAATAAATGACGATAAAATGATAATTGATGTCTTTTAATTTTGAAGGTTCAAATTGGAGAGGTCGTTCTTGATCGATGGAGAATCTTCGATCGAGGAAGCTGATTTAATGTTGGTTGTACATGATGTCTCGTTAGGCCAGTACAGTATGAAGCTGGACCAGCATGTCATGAGACTACTGCATATGCACAAGGATAAGCATGCTGTTCTAGTCATGAACAAGGTAAATTCCTCATTCATAAAAAATGTAAATAATTAATGTAAAAAATAAAAGAAATTAAAAAAAAAAATAGAAGTGAAAAGTGTTTGGAAGATAGTGAGTAGAGGGTTTGTGTAATCATTGGAAGAATATTGAAAGTAAATGAAGTATTAGTAAAATGAAGCATAAAGTATTAGTAAATAAATATCTTGAATTTCTTGTTCCATAACGATCTGCATTGTTAGTATTAACTTTTTATTGCAAATTTAACGACTTGCAGTCAATTTCTGGTGGTTCGGAACCCACCTAAAACTGTAGGTTCAACTCATCAATCACCATCATCCAACTCATTACCCACGCACAGGTCTCAGACCTATGTGGGCTTCATCCTCAAAAAATTTCCATTGTGAATAGATAGTATTTGTACTCACTTTTGGCCAAACATTTATGAGGCCTTGAAGATGAGTCTCCATGACTGTGGCCAAAAGTGAGTTCAAATACTATTTATTCACAATTGAAATTCACTGCAAGTCGTAAAATTTACAATAAAAAATTAAATAAATATCATTTTTAAAGAGTATAGAGTTAAATCATAGTAAGTTCAGGTGATTAATTTCAATAAATTTATTAATTTATTACAATGTAATTCTAATAGCCTAAGGCCCGTATTTATGAACGTGACTTACATTGATCTAAGCAAGAGTTATCTAAGAATGAGTTGGAAAGGCTCTATTACATTGAACGTGGTCACAAGCTATCCTAAAATTGTGTCATATTATCAGGCACTAATAAACATAAAATTACATACATGAAAAGATAAAGATACTACACTACATGTAAATTTACAGTTACTGTAAAGTAATTATAACTACACTAATATATTTTAAGTTATAATTTTCTGTTTTCGGATTTTAAAAATACAGCTTTGAGGCAGTGTAGTGCACGCTACCTGCCAGCAGACCAACGAACTTCATCCATTCTATTTCGTAGAAAGAGAATTCTATCCTAGTGCAAAAAAATGTATAGGTTAGAACTAGATTTATATAAAATAAGTAGAAATAATTTCAAAAAGTCAAATATACAGTGAATTACATTGCAATAATTGAATATGATGATTTTATTTTATTATTATGAGCCGATGCCTTACTTAAAATGAAGCCAAAATATGATGCAACACAGCAATCTAAGAACAGCTTCAATTCAGCTCTGTACCTAGCTTGGCTAAGAACGGATTTGAGACTCCAATTATAAGCACGACTTGACTTTTAAGTTAAGAAGATGTTTAAGTAAGGTTCATGAATACGAACTTTATTCTAAGCTTTACTTATACTAGGTGAGTTTACTAGCTGAAAAGTGAGGTTATAAGCCGACCCAGTTGTCCCTGCAATATTTACGTAGTGTAAATTCTTATATTAGTGTAAATAAGAGTTGTTTAAATTAAATTATTAATGTTAAATTATTTATCAGGAGTCAGATCTTTGTTGTGGGAGCTGGGTTGGCTTTTAGGGTTACAGCTGCTCGCTGGCTTGAACCTGTTAGTGTGAGAAGACTTATTGCTGCTAAGTCTGACTTATCCGATCTGACTTAAGTCGATCTTTGATAAGTCACGTTCATAAATACGGGCCTAAATGTAGCCAAAAATTGAAAAATTATAATAGATTGGTAGAGGTCTGGGCAAGCAGAAAAAAGGTGATTCGTCCTGATTATCGTCACTTTTTTAAGTGAGAATTCGCCAGTAATAATGAAAGTTTTATTATCACTTAGGTACCCGGTGGTTCGGAACCCACCTAAAATAGTAGGTCCACCATGTTCCCCATAAAATGGCTCAAACGGCGAGGTGAACTACCCGTAAGTGTCTCCGCACCAATAAAAGCCATACGCTTTTTATTATTCATAACAAATTAATAGAAATAAGTAAGTTTTATTGTATGTTGAAAAAACTGAAAACTACCAGTCAGTTTATTAAAGGTGCATTTTCCCATTACACTGCTGTAAACATATTGCCAAATTTTAAGTTCCTGTGAGAATTTCTGAAATTTTGTAGCTCATAAATTACTTTACTTATATTTGTTCTAACGAATGTCATGTACGATTAATTCAAATTGTTTCCTCTATTTCTGTATTTTACTAATCTATTATTAATCTTATCTTACTAATTTAATATTAATCTAATTTTACCAACCTAGTATTAATCCAATCTAATTTTACTTACAGATTGACTCTATAAAATCGAAAGGTGCGCTTTTAGATTTGGTCGACAAGCTTACTTGCTCGGGTCACAGTAAAAAGGCCTTCAATATGTTGAAAGATGACGTATGGTCGCCAAAAACTGAGTTCAGTATACAGAAACAAGTGAAAATGAACAAAGGATGGCCCTTCTTCAAAGAGGTTTTCATGGTATCAGCTTTAGATGGAAATGGAGTCGGTGATATTAAGGTACGTGTGTTGTAATAATTGAAAAATAACGTAATCATTGGCCATAAAAAATAACCACGTTATTTTCAGAGGAAAGTTGATTAATAAATATTATTTCTCCCCCATTAAACCCTTCCAGTACCTATCCGTTATCTTACAACTGAAACAAAAAATACATCTTTATTTATTTACATATGTGTGTTATTTATTATTATTATTTACCGTTATTGTCCTTAGGACAGTGTTTTAACATGAATTCATCGTGATTATTAATTTTCCCTTCTCTTCTTCTCCTCCCAAAAACTTTCAAAATTTAAATTCAAATTTATTGTTCACATCAAAATACTCTTCATTGTTTGTCTATGTTCCTGTTTCCTTTGCTCTGTCCATATTTTTTCTCTTTAATTTCAAATTTATTGTAAGTAATCCTACCTATAGATATGTCCCTCGTCTTACAATTCATTATTTAATTACTTTCATATACAAAAGCGCACAGAACAACTACTCAAAAGATTTAATGACAAACAATAAAGAGTAATATTAAAAATGTCAAAAAGAAAGATAAAAACAAAAAAAAATTAAAAATACAATTAAAATATAATTACGAGACTTATATCTTTTTGAAAAGTTGTTGCATCCAAGTCCTAATGTACATCATTTTAAATATTCATGTAACTCAATTTAAAATGTACAGAGTCAAATTACGGGATTATTAGCTTATTACTGATAACTACTTCTTATTATTACTGATTCTAAGTTAGAAAAACAGATTCTGTACCACCTATTGTACAAGTTTTCATTCAAATGTACATGTAACTGTTCATTCAGATAATGATGAGGTACGAACTCCAGGGCCCTCTTTGTAAGGGTGTCCGATTGGTAAGCAAAAATACTCTGTTCTCTAATATAAAATCTCTTCCCGGTGGTTCGGAACCCACTCTAAACTGTAGGTCCAACTCATCAATCACCATCATCCAACTCATTACTCGCGAACAGGTCTCAGACCTATGTGAGCTTTATCCTCCTAAAAAACTTGATTCATTACGGTGTCTACAGGTCCAAATTCATGATAATATTGTTTGGAATTCAAATAATGCAACTTAATTCATTACTTATAGGCCCAAATTCATGATAATGTTACGAAAGCAAACAAGCAGTTATTCACGCAGTTGTTCTATGTAGATCATTCCATCATGGTCGTACGTGCTTTGAAACCCAATCTGCGTTCCCTTGTTTTTCACATGTCTTTGTCACTCTTATTCTTCAAGTCTGCAACTCTCACTCAATTGATTTCTCGAGAGTTCTATATTCTTCCTGAACAATCGAGGTCTATATTCCAAGCATTCTTGAAGATTCTTGAAGCGTCTGGTGACCTCCAATTCTTGGAATTATACAACTACAACAGCTATATAAAGGAGTCCACGTGAACCAGTGAGTTTAGTTTTACAAACCCACGTGGCAGATTGTATTACAGATTTCGTGAGAGAGAAAATCCATTGCCAGTGGAGTAAACAGTGCTTTATTCAGTCTTTAGACAGTGTCAAGTGTAGAGACAAGTATTTACTGTTTATGCAGCTTACTAATAGTTTAAAGACGTTGTGTTGAGTGATATTATTTGGGACTGTCAAATAACAAATTGGTTAAGTGATTAGTTGCTCTTTTTATAATTTCTTTCTACATTGTTGTACAGTTTATTGGACGCTTGTTTCTTTTATTATTGATCAGCCTGTAATTAATTATTCATTAATTCTTGTAAATAATTACTGAAAATAAGTATTAGCTTGTCATTTGGTGATCTCTTTTTATTTAATTAATTGAACTTTCAATAATTTGTGTAAATAAAGTTCAAGTGTTGCCAGCCTTATTTTAGACATTAGAACCCATAACAATTATATTGTTTGGAATTCAAATAATGCAACTTAATTCATTATTTGTAGGTCCAAATTCAAGATAATATTGTTTAAAATTCAAATAATGCAAGTCTTACATTGATTATTAACTTTATTTTATTTTTTTGTTATTTTCAGGAGTACTTATTGAGCTATGCTAGGCCCGGTGAATGGATATTTCCAAGGAACGCGTTCACAGACCAGAGTTTCATAAAAATAATTGAGGAAACTGTTCAAGCGGCACTACTTGACAATCTGCCACACGAGGTGCCCTACAATCTCACATCGCAACTAGAGTACTTCGACCAGAAAGAAGAAGGTAAATGGCAGAAATTTCCAATGATTTATAATTAATTAATTTCGTTGATCATCATCATCATCATCATCATCATCACCATCATCATCTCTTCTCCACGTCCTCCTTCATCTCCTCCTCATTTCCCCTACATCTCCTTCTCCTTACATCTCCTTCTCCTTACATCTCCTCCTACTCCTTCTTCTCCTCCTCCTCTTCTTTTTCTTCTTCATTATCATCTCTACTTCTCGTCCTTCTTTATCACCTCCTCCCCTGCATCTCCTCCTACCCCTTCATCTCTTCCTCCTCCTCCTCCCTTTTCTCCAACATCTCGTTTGCTCTTCCTCCTTCATCATCTCCTCTTCTTCTTCCTCCTCCTCCTCCATCATCTCGCCTCCTTGAGACAACTG
The DNA here is from genome assembly GCA_948455865.1 of Conomelus anceps. Lineage (NCBI taxonomy): Eukaryota > Metazoa > Arthropoda > Insecta > Hemiptera > Delphacidae > Conomelus > Conomelus anceps. Next base: position 28,564,840 of record OX418221.1, on the reverse strand, counting down.
CATGATCAATGATACTATAATCCTTCAAGTTAATTTATCTATTTATTTTTATAATACTTTTTTCTAATCTACAAGTTGTCTTTAATTTGCTTTCATTTTTTGTATAGGTAAAATTTGTATATTTTAATTTATCTCATTTGAATTGATTTATCATACTTAGACAATTTCATACATATCAATGTAAACTAGTAGGACATGTAGAGGTGAAAGGTTAAGTGTAAGAATGGCCTTAATGGCCAAGACTCTTCGTGTAATTCATCTCTTAGTTCCAAGCTATCTTTTTCTTTTTTTTACAATCACATCATTTATTTCTGCTGTACAGTACCTTAAAATATATATTTGTTGTATTTATAATCTTTTCTATTCAGACTATTATGTTCACTTCTCAAAAATCACTGTACATCACTTGAACTATGGGATCTGAGAGTTGCTAATATTAATAATACTTTTATCATTCATGTACATTGTAAATTTACACAAATAAAGCCATCTGAATCTGCATCTGAATCCTCCTCCTCCTTCATTTCACCCTTCATCTCCTCCTCCTCCTCCCACTCCTCATTGTTTTGTCTTTTTTTTTCTTTGCTGTCATGATCATTCTTCACATTATCCCAAGTAAAGTGGGAAGAGAATCTCATGTTGAATAAGCATTGTTTTTTACGGCCGGATGCCCTTCCTGACGCCAACCCTTAGCCTCCAAGATGATAGGTGTAGTAGGCAGTTTAACGTCGTGCCCAGGACCATATTTTTTTTTGAGGATGAAGCCCACATAGGTCAGAAACTTGTGGGTGTGTAATTAATTGGATGATGGAGATTGATGAGTTGGACCTACAGTTTTAGGTGGATTCCGAACCACCGGGAAGTGGTTTTAAAGCATAGAACAGAGTTTTTTTTGTTGGCCACCCAATCGGTCACCCTTACAAAGAGGGCCTAGGAGTAGGGCCTTATATGTAGTATAATATTCCAAATAACTGTTATTTATAATATCATCCAAGATAGGTGATCATAGCTATAAAAGATTAATCGAAGAACTCATTTGTTTTTTATTAAAAATATTATTCAACATAGGTGATTTTAGCCATAAACGATTAATCGAACAAACAATTATTGTTCTATTGTTTTTTATTGTATTATTCAACTGGAAATTCAGATTTCAATATACTTTGTATTAGTTTTTTTCTGTGGAAATAAAGTTTCATTTTCATTTCCTTTTCTTAAATAGTGCATCTGTAAGTAGAGTTAAACTTTAAATTTTTATGTATTGCATAACATCTCTTGTTTCCAATTTTATGAATAGTTTCTTGTCCTTCAGACAAGAAGGCAATGATTGTTGGAGACATGTAGTTCATTTCTGAGATTAGATAAATTATTCTTCAACATTACGAACATTATTTCATGAATTCAACATTATTAACCTTATTTCTCAGCATTTGTGGTTTCATTAGTATACTTTTGACTTATACCTTTGCTATTCATTTTTATTGTAGCTGATAGTCGTTGTTCAAATTTTTGTAAAGTTTTTCATTCTTTCTCAGCTGTTATCACTATGTTTACAAACTAAGATATTCCCATAATCATCTTCCATCAATGATTAATTGATGGTTATTTTTTGATTAAATGATTAATGAGATTAAATTTCCTTTTGAGGTTGTCATCCTTTTGTGAACTGTTGTCTACTATCGAAGTTAATGATTCCTAACTTACATTTACAACGTAATTCACATTTTTTTGTGAGTATAGTCGAATGCGTTTCAGGACCTGAATTCCATCCTCAGCAAACAGAGAACTTGTATCTGCTGAAATGGGATTCAGGTCCTGAAACGCGTCCGATACTACTTACTCAAGAGAGCAGTTTTGAACTTTTGGGCTGTATTTATGGACGTTCCTTCAGTTTCTCTTGACTCGAGGGACTCTTGGAATGTAATGTATTTTAATAGATAAATAAAATAAATAGAATAAATAAAATTAATAAAATAGATAGAATAAATAAAATAAATGCACGTTCTGTTTTAAATGCAAGTTCGTAATCATTAACATTGATGAGATTTGATAATTTTGTTGTACATTAAATTCAATGTCCCTTATTAACCAATAATTACTTGACATAAGAACTTTTAAAAGATTTTTTATTTAAAAACTTATTTTAACAGTTTACATTTAAAAAATGTAAAGTCCTTATTTGAAATGAAATGAAACTTTATTTCCACAGAAAAATACAAATACAAATGTTTGATTAGATAAAAAAAATAAAATAGCTGAATATCCCACAAAGACTTGAGTCTGAGCGTGGGATAGAGTTACAATAAAAATAAAATAAAATAGAACAAGACTTCCGGCTTCCTTGCCTAACACTTTAAAAAGCTATTAAGGATAAGGATAATGAAAAGATAAAGAGATGAAAAAAGAAATGAAGTAGATAAGGGAAAAATGACTTAAATTTATGAGATTAAAGAATTGAATCTATTGAAATATTGCTGAATTGCTATTGGATCGAACTCAATTAGATTATTATTTTATTATTTTTTACATTTTAAACGTTTGTTCCTCATTTCTAGGTACAATAACAACGGTTGTATTGATAGGATGCAACACGCCGAGGATTGAAAAGCTGGTGGTTGGTTCAGGTGGGAGGAAAATCAGGAAAATTTCCAAGGAAGCCGAGCAGCAACTGCAAAACATATTTAGAGTGCCGGTTAGATTAAGAGCTGTGGTTACAAAGAAGAAAGACAGACAAGTGGATATTGAAGAAGTGTTGAAAAACTGCGAGGTTGAATTGAACTAAACTGCTTACCCATTTCAGTTATGGATCAATTTTTTGAAAAATGCATCAATTTTGGAAAAACATTGTTGTATCACGGATACGATGTGAGTGATTTTTTTTCGTTTTACTGTCCCCCAGTAGTCTACCCGTAGTAACATCTTGTGTTGTTGGTCTTTGAACTTGAGCCTATCTGGAATTACATTACAGTAATTACATACTTTATCAATATGGGATATATTATTTTTACAATGACTGGTGACAATGCAGTTTTTATATAATCGTCATTAATCACAGTACTTTTCAAAAAATCTTAAAAAATGTGTCAAATCAATGCCTTTTAAAAAAATATCCATCCATGGACATTCTGTATATTGTAGAAGTGTTGAAAAATAGTGACATTTAATTGCTGTATATATTATCATGATGCAAAAGTATTGGAATTTCTATGTAAAGTTGAATAAATATCTGTAAACATTAATATTTTGATCATTTTTTGTCACCTATCTTTTTATTTTTCTATCCTTATTGTTTCAAATCCTCCCAATATCCGTTAGGTTGCCTTCCATAACTGAGTTCTGAATTTGAGAAGGTTTCAAATTTTTCTGGCCAAGACTGTGAAATATACATTTTTGAATGAGATAAGAATACACCAAAATTAATTAATATAAATCATCTTTTGTCACCTACCTTCTTATTTTTAGGTGTATATTTTTGGTGTATTCTTATCACATTATCACGTTGAAATAGTTCTCACGTTGCACAGTATTTTGATCAAGTGGAATAAAATATTCTATTCTATTCATTTGGAGATTTTGGAACAAATAATTTCCTGAATAAATTATCAATTTTTTCGTTTTTTCCTCATTTCAACCCAACTTTACAACTCACTATTGTCCCATCGCATTACTGTCCCATATTACTGTCCAATATATATTAATAGTGGAATCATCCAAATATATTGCAATTATTAACAATAATTGCTTAATCAATATAGATAATAATATTGAATTATAACTTTAATCCATCATAATGTCATTTTAAACCATATTTTTTCTATCAAACGCGCTGAAGATTATAATAATTATAATCTTGTAAGTCTCAAAATTGTTATTACAAAAGCATACATTTTGAATTGTGCTACACAAAATTTTGAAGGGCTAAAATAATTTTTCTTGTATCAAACGTACTGATGACTATAATATAATCTTTTAACTTCCAAATTTATTATTACAAACATATAGATTTTTAATTGAGCTCCCCACAATTTTTAAATGCTAAAATGATCCGAAATATTTGTATTCGATTGTTGCACTTCACCTAAAATATTATTTTTTCTAGCTAACTCATTAGGAATTCTGTATCCTGGTGTAAGCGGGACATTTGAGCTAAATGGGAACTGATATTAGCATAGGCCATTAGAACACGTTTAGTTGTGGCTTTCACAATCCCTGCTTTGGATCCTGCATAGCAATTATATGTTGAATGCCGGCTACTCTAGTTTCCTTTCATTGTACCCGTTATATGCATCGTATACTCTATATAATACATAAATTATACCTATACTAATAGGCATACTTTCGATCCATATCTATTGATCCGAAAGTGACTCATCCTTGCACATTCTACATAATATACAAATTGTACTTATACTAATATTGATCCGAGAGTGTCTCATCATACAATGACAAAAAAAGGGAAAAGACGAAGCCAAGCGAAATTTAATTGATTCGAAAATAGAAATCCATCAACATTGATGGATTAAACTAGCAAAATTAGAAAAAATGCATAACCTATTCACTGAGTATAGCCAATGAATACAGATACTATCTGTACAGATAGTATCTGTATTAATTGGTATAGCCTAATGTACCGTATAGTCCAATAAAGATAATAGTCAATTGATCAAAAAGACAATATTGGTAATCAAGGTCATCCATATAATGGTTTAGGCTATTATTGAAAATGATTTGTTTCGTATTGGCCAGTTGCATGAAAGAAAATTAAATTAAATAAGCTAACATCATCTTGGTCGTTGTACTGGCTCTGTCAGATGATGTCATCTTACAGTGGTCAAATTTAATTTTCTTTCATGCAACTGGCCATATGTCTCACAGATTTATGGTTTGATCAATTTAATTGATTAGATATTAGAAATCAAGGGACATTGATGAAGTCTATAAATTCTTTCAAGGTTAGAATTCTTTCTTATATTCTAGAGTTGTTGAACAATTTCTTTGTTTGGCTTAGAAATAATATAGGGGAAAGCTATATAGAAAATAGAATAAGTTGATTGAAAAATAAAGACAAATCGATATGAAACTGCTTACTTTGTAATAGATATCCAGATTTGATTTTCAGAAATACTCTGGTATCAGATTAATTTATCAATGAATCATTTGAGCACTTCACTATCAATCAGTAAGGTTCAAATTCAAGACTTACTGTTTAGTGATGAGTTTTGAAAGATCTACTGGAACACTAAAACATTTCAACAATGGCTGACGAACAAAGACTGAGCAGAAGTGGATGACATTTACAAAAATGGAGGCAGTCAGCTGATTGAGACAGCCTGTAACTGCTACCATCTTGATCATACTAATGAATGAGTTGGTGTTACTGGTACTCAGCCGTTGTTTATGGGCGGGTGGGGGCGTGTCAAAGTGGGCCCCCCAAACACTGTTCATCAGCTGATTTTACTATAGTTGCTGATTTAAAGTCGATAATTTTCTTATTTGCCAATAAAACTATAAATATTGTATTATTTGAAGAAATATATTTTACAATCTAATATCAAAACTGACACTGTATTTCAATTAGATATATGCCTATGATTTTCACTCACTTACTGGAGATACAGGAGGAATGCATTTCACTTCTGAAAAGAAGCTTCGTCAGCCTCTTCGACGAAGCTTCTTTTTAGAAGTGAAACGAATTCCTCCAGTATCTCCAGTAAAAGTGAGTGAAAATCATATATCTAATTGAAATACAGTGTCAGTTTTGATATTAGATTGTTCATCAAGTATTTCGTCATGGAAAACATCACAGATAATACATTTTCATGACAATTTAATTAGAAAAATGAACGGTTTTGAATTGGATCATATTGTTCCAGTAAGGGGTAAAAAATTGTTCTAGGGGGGGGGGGGGATATGCCAAGGCGGATTCACATTGATACCATTGAGGGATCATGGGGTGATGAAGTAAAATACATGAAAATGAATCCTACTTAGTTAATTTTGTATCAGCTTTTCTCCCAAATCCAATCAGTTTTTCAAAGTCTAAATTATTAAATAAATTTTAACAATAGGTCTGACTGAAAGGAAACTGAACTGAAAATGACTATTTTCGGACGTTTAAAATAACTTACTAAATTAAATTACAAAAAGGTTTCAAGTCTTTTTAGAAATAAAGAAGCCTCAAGGCCTTCAAAATTTTCATTTAAAGATTCAGTTTCTGTTCCGTTTCCGTCGGTTAGGAGAGCGTAACTTTGAGGCAAGTTTATGATTTGCAGGCTGATAATGAAGGCTTGTTAGCAAAGGGAAGTCAAGCAGGTAAGTTGAGTTAACTAACAGGAAAAGCGATGACGCTTCTGGGAAAGCTCACTGCAAAGCTGATGGCAACAACAACTTCGTCAATGTATTATGGTGGTGAACAATTAAGATAACACAGGACCCTTTGTCACCTGTTTGTTATTCAGAACTACTGCTCGATCAGGCTTGTTCACTCATTGTATTATATTTGAAAACTAATTATAATTAACATAATTTATTAGTTTCGAATTTCTCAAAGTGCTATCAATTAGGATACTTTAGACTTCCACTATAAGGCGGATATTGACAACAGCATTGAATAATTGAATAACAGCTGATGAAAATTACGATTACTAAAGACCATACAGGGCCTTATTGAAATCATGCCGTTGTCCGTCCGTCCGTCTGTGCTCTAGCACTTGAAAGGAAGACTCTTGAAACTTACTGTATATAGCTTCCTCATAGTCCAAATGATTCGCTGTTGATTTCAAAGTTTTGGGGTCGAATATAAAAATAATTATGATGTTAAACAGATTTCCACTATATGATCTAGGCTAGTGTTTAGGCTAGGCTAGTGAAAATCAAAACATTGGCGGCTGTTGCTAGTTACATTTGAAAATCAAGACATATTGGAGATTACGAAGGCTGATTTTCATACCAATTATCAACTTTATTTATTTTACAGTGCAAGTTCTGACGTTTCCATTTTTTATTGTGTTCAAATCTCTTCTTGAATTATTTTAAATTGTTAAGCTGAAAGAAAACAGAGAAAATATTGAGGCGTGATAAGAAAAAGAAACAAAAATCGGAACTTTCTTTGTAGTGGCGAAGGTGATATTGTGAAAGGTATCCATAATGAATAATAAGACGAAGTTGTCACAACCACATTTATTAAAAATATTGAGAAACTAGTTTCGGTTGTTATACGTACCATTATAATCTCAAACAACTAAAACCAAAGTACAGAGTAGCTTAATATAATTTATTATACTAAACATGGAATGATACTATTGGGCAAGCGAAAAAAAGGCTGACCTTTTTTTGGAGGTTGTGATTGGCTGAAGGCCATAACAAAGTCACGACCCTGGTGGGAGGAGTAAAAAACAAGCAAAAATAAGTGTCAAATCAAGATCCAAAAATCGTGAACATCTAGTAAGCAACAAAGAAGAAAAATACACAATAAGGCTAGAATAGAATCTAATTGAAATTAAGAAATTAGGTCACTAAAATGCAGTCAAGGTCAACCGAAATAGACAAGAAAGAACAGTTTTTCAAATGTAGGCCGGAATTATGATGAAACCTTGTTAGTTGTATTGAATTGGTTAAAATAAATTCGGTCATTTAAACTAGTATTGGAATCGTTTTTTACCAACCTAGTTACGGTATCTCCAAAGCTTCTAAAATGTTCCATTGTCTGCCTTTGCCAATCAAAAATGCTGAAATTCAACATGTGTATTTTTCTTCTTTGTTGCTTTCTAGATGTTCACAGGTTTTGAATCTTGATTTGACTCTTATTTTTGCTTGTTACTCCTCCCACCAGGGGGCGTGACTTGTTATGGCCTTCAGCCAATCAAAACCTTCAATGAAGGTCATCCTCTTTCTCACTTGCCCAATAGTATCATTCCATGTTTAGTACAAGTTAGGAATATTAGAATGAAACACACATGCTCACCATTAGGCGGGATGCACACGGAGAAACGTGTTTCGTGAAACAAGTTTCAGGAAACGTGAAACGAAAGTTGCGCGCAATCGACTGATAAGATTTACACAGAGTGGTGCACACTGCGTTTCATGAAACTCCAGTTTCTTTGATTGCGTGAAACCAGTTTTCGTGAAACTCGAATAATCGGTTTCCTTTAGCTGTAGTTTCACGTTTCGCGTTGAGAAATTGTGTTATTTGTGTGATATTGTCTGATTTGTACAGAAAATTATGGCAGAAATTTCATTCCAAGCAAAGTTGGCCGAAGCTGTTGAAAAACGCCCGTGCCTTTACGACTTCAAACTCAAGGAGTACAGCAACAGGGATAAAGTTCGAATTGCATGGGAAGCAGTGGCAAAAGAAGTGAACAATTCAGGTATTCACGATTTTTCATATTCATTTTTATTTATAATTTAAAAATGTTTGTCAGAACCAGTACATAATAAATATTATTACATCAGCAACACACATTTATTTAGCAATTGCAACAGCAATTTAGTTTTATGGAGAAAAAAAATGTAAAGTGAAAATAATAAATAAATAACATTCTCAGCATTTGATCCCGCAACATCAAACTTTATATCTCATTGAATTAGCACATTTATTATAATAATAATACCAATAAGATACTGAATAACATCATATTGAAACTACAGTTGTACTGAGGTCCTAACCACCTGTTGTCTTCCACCACCATTACTACCTAGGTAAACCTAATCACTATCTTCATGATTCGTTTGCCATTGTGAAGGGATTGCGATGCCGGGAATCAAAAAGTATTTGGTAAGATATTCCCTGACAGCCTTTGCTGAAGTGAAATTTGTACTTGCATTGATAGGCATATTATGATTTTCATGACATTCAGCGTTAGAGAAATTGTTTTTAGCTGTATAAGGAATACCTTCTAATATTCGGATGTAATTGTGCAACACGCATGCGCTTGCTATTATGGATTTGACTACTTTTTCTGAACAAGCGATTGGCACATCAAATACTCGGAACTTTGACGTAAGCATTCCAAACGTGCATTCTACAGTCTTGCGACCCAAAGTCATTCGATAATTGAAAATTCGTTTTTCATCAGTCAAAGTAGCCCTCGGATATGGCCTCATTAGGTAGGATTTAAGAGGAAAAGCTTCATCGCCAACAAAGAAAAATGGAAAAGGAACGTGATTAGCGTCAAATGGTAGAGGCTGTGGTTGTGGTAAATTTAATTCTCCTCTTGCCAACCATCGCCCTAAACGTGATGAACGAAATACACCCCCATCACTGTTTCGGCCTAAATCTCCCACATCAATGGTTGTAAAACAGCCATCTGCATTAGCACATGCCATAAGTTGAACCGAAGTGTAACCTTTGTAATTAAAATAAGTTGATCCTGTGTTTTTGAATTTTTTAACTTGGACATGCTTGCCATCTATTGATCCGAGACAGTTGGGCAAACTCCAAAGTTTGTGATAGCACTGTGCATTCTGCTTCCACAAGTTTTCATCGGGAACTGGCATGTACAGTGGTTGCAAACATCTCCATATTGCATCCGTTGTCTCAGCTACAACCAAACCAACTGTACGTTCCCCTCTCTTGAATTGTTGAGCCAATGATTTGAACGAGCTGCCAGTAGCCAGATATCTGAAAAACAAAAATAATATTATGAATCAACAAAATTGAAATATTTATTATTATCAATTTTTGCTAGTAATTCAATTTTGTGTTTCTATCAAGTTCTTCCTAGCAAGGTAGAAAGAACAACCTTGCTAGAAAGAACTAAGTAAAAACACAAAATTAAAGTAGATTGTAGGCCTAGTCTTGTAATTACTAAACGAAATGGCTACTATTCATTTTTATGTTTTGTTTCAGTAAAAGAGTGCAAGGAGAGTTGGAGAAACATGAGAATCGTTTTCACGAGAAACATCAAAACACCACCATCGGGTTCCAAAGCCAAAAAAAAAGTGTGGCCTCTTCTGAACACCATGATGTTCCTAAAATCATATGTGGTTACAAAAGGAAACGATCTGCCAGGAAATCTACCATCACCACCTCAGTCATTGGATGATGAACGATCAGTAGTCAGTGAAACTCATGGAGGAGAGAATTCTCGTGAGGAAGAAGAAGAAGAAATGGAGAGAGAAAATGTAGCATCTTCACACGAATTACAATCTATGGGACCTCCCCCCAAGACAAATAAAAGAAGCAAGTCAACTACTGCCGATGATGTAGTCTTGGATTACATCACGTCTAGAACCACGGCCTCAAAGGATACTCCCAGAAAGCATTTCCTGATAAGTTTGCTTCCAGATGTTGAAGAAATGACTCCAGCCCAATTCAAAAAGTTTCGAAGGGATGTTGTTGGCCTCATTGATCGAATTAATGAACCATCTGAGCCAACTGCTGAAAACGGCACGTTTCGCTACCAGCAGCTGCCGTATGCCAGTCCAATATCTCCACATTGTTCGTGGTCTGGGGAGTCAACATCATGTGCATCAACATCTTCTACTACCAATCAGTCTGATGCCAATCAGTTCCCAGAAACCAATACGCCAAATGATGAACTCTACACAGACCTGCAACCCTATCTTACACGGAAATTCGAATAACTTTACTATTCTCTATTGTCCTTTTTCAAGTGTTCATACACAATACTCCATACGCAATACTCCATGCTATTAATTAATTTGATTATTCTAAATTTAAATTTTTTTTTTAAATTTAAAAATTTAAATTATAATTAGTTATTAATTGTCATTATACTTTATTATTTTTTTACTTCATTTTTTTCCTCTTTGATCTGTGCTGTTTCAAACTACTAGTGGCTAAGAAAAAATAAACTATTGTAACTGAGCTAATATACAAAATGATTTTCACATACCTCAGTGTAATTGTCAGTTTTTCCTCTGCACTCACAGCCAGCCTCCAGTTGGTGTCCCTCCTTGTTATTTGTGCACCGACCAATGCCACCAAACGATCAAAAAGTGGCTTAGACATTCGGAAAAAATCCTTAAATTTGATAGGATCACTTATGAGCAAGTTCTCAACAATGAGGGAACTATGATCTCGATCCCTGATCAGTGGGTGTACCCAGTATTTTCGTCTTTTCTTTTTATCAGGGATCAAGATCATAGTTCCCTCATTGTTGAGAACTTGCTCATAAGTGATCCTATCAAATTTAAGGATTTTTTCCGAATGTCTAAGCCACTTTTTGATCGTTTGGTGGCATTGGTCGGTGCACAAATAACAAGGAGGGACACCAACTGGAGGCTGGCTGTGAGTGCAGAGGAAAAACTGACAATTACACTGAGGTATGTGAAAATCATTTTGTATATTAGCTCAGTTACAATAGTTTATTTTTTCTTAGCCACTAGTAGTTTGAAACAGCACAGATCAAAGAGGAAAAAAATGAAGTAAAAAAATAATAAAGTATAATGACAATTAATAACTAATTATAATTTAAATTTTTAAATTTAAAAAAAAAATTTAAATTTAGAATAATCAAATTAATTAATAGCATGGAGTATTGCGTATGGAGTATTGTGTATGAACACTTGAAAAAGGACAATAGAGAATAGTAAAGTTATTCGAATTTCCGTGTAAGATAGGGTTGCAGGTCTGTGTAGAGTTCATCATTTGGCGTATTGGTTTCTGGGAACTGATTGGCATCAGACTGATTGGTAGTAGAAGATGTTGATGCACATGATGTTGACTCCCCAGACCACGAACAATGTGGAGATATTGGACTGGCATACGGCAGCTGCTGGTAGCGAAACGTGCCGTTTTCAGCAGTTGGCTCAGATGGTTCATTAATTCGATCAATGAGGCCAACAACATCCCTTCGAAACTTTTTGAATTGGGCTGGAGTCATTTCTTCAACATCTGGAAGCAAACTTATCAGGAAATGCTTTCTGGGAGTATCCTTTGAGGCCGTGGTTCTAGACGTGATGTAATCCAAGACTACATCATCGGCAGTAGTTGACTTGCTTCTTTTATTTGTCTTGGGGGGAGGTCCCATAGATTGTAATTCGTGTGAAGATGCTACATTTTCTCTCTCCATTTCTTCTTCTTCTTCCTCACGAGAATTCTCTCCTCCATGAGTTTCACTGACTACTGATCGTTCATCATCCAATGACTGAGGTGGTGATGGTAGATTTCCTGGCAGATCGTTTCCTTTTGTAACCACATATGATTTTAGGAACATCATGGTGTTCAGAAGAGGCCACACTTTTTTTTTGGCTTTGGAACCCGATGGTGGTGTTTTGATGTTTCTCGTGAAAACGATTCTCATGTTTCTCCAACTCTCCTTGCACTCTTTTACTGAAACAAAACATAAAAATGAATAGTAGCCATTTCGTTTAGTAATTACAAGACTAGGCCTACAATCTACTTTAATTTTGTGTTTTTACTTAGTTCTTTCTAGCAAGGTTGTTCTTTCTACCTTGCTAGGAAGAACTTGATAGAAACACAAAATTGAATTACTAGCAAAAATTGATAATAATAAATATTTCAATTTTGTTGATTCATAATATTATTTTTGTTTTTCAGATATCTGGCTACTGGCAGCTCGTTCAAATCATTGGCTCAACAATTCAAGAGAGGGGAACGTACAGTTGGTTTGGTTGTAGCTGAGACAACGGATGCAATATGGAGATGTTTGCAACCACTGTACATGCCAGTTCCCGATGAAAACTTGTGGAAGCAGAATGCACAGTGCTATCACAAACTTTGGAGTTTGCCCAACTGTCTCGGATCAATAGATGGCAAGCATGTCCAAGTTAAAAAATTCAAAAACACAGGATCAACTTATTTTAATTACAAAGGTTACACTTCGGTTCAACTTATGGCATGTGCTAATGCAGATGGCTGTTTTACAACCATTGATGTGGGAGATTTAGGCCGAAACAGTGATGGGGGTGTATTTCGTTCATCACGTTTAGGGCGATGGTTGGCAAGAGGAGAATTAAATTTACCACAACCACAGCCTCTACCATTTGACGCTAATCACATTCCTTTTCCATTTTTCTTTGTTGGCGATGAAGCTTTTCCTCTTAAATCCTACCTAATGAGGCCATATCCGAGGGCTACTTTGACTGATGAAAAACGAATTTTCAATTATCGAATGACTTTGGGTCGCAAGACTGTAGAATGCACGTTTGGAATGCTTACGTCAAAGTTCCGAGTATTTGATGTGCCAATCGCTTGTTCAGAAAAAGTAGTCAAATCCATAATAGCAAGCGCATGCGTGTTGCACAATTACATCCGAATATTAGAAGGTATTCCTTATACAGCTAAAAACAATTTCTCTAACGCTGAATGTCATGAAAATCATAATATGCCTATCAATGCAAGTACAAATTTCACTTCAGCAAAGGCTGTCAGGGAATATCTTACCAAATACTTTTTGATTCCCGGCATCGCAATCCCTTCACAATGGCAAACGAATCATGAAGATAGTGATTAGGTTTACCTAGGTAGTAATGGTGGTGGAAGACAACAGGTGGTTAGGACCTCAGTACAACTGTAGTTTCAATATGATGTTATTCAGTATCTTATTGGTATTATTATTATAATAAATGTGCTAATTCAATGAGATATAAAGTTTGATGTTGCGGGATCAAATGCTGAGAATGTTATTTATTTATTATTTTCACTTTACATTTTTTTTCTCCATAAAACTAAATTGCTGTTGCAATTGCTAAATAAATGTGTGTTGCTGATGTAATAATATTTATTATGTACTGGTTCTGACAAACATTTTTAAATTATAAATAAAAATGAATATGAAAAATCGTGAATACCTGAATTGTTCACTTCTTTTGCCACTGCTTCCCATGCAATTCGAACTTTATCCCTGTTGCTGTACTCCTTGAGTTTGAAGTCGTAAAGGCACGGGCGTTTTTCAACAGCTTCGGCCAACTTTGCTTGGAATGAAATTTCTGCCATAATTTTCTGTACAAATCAGACAATATCACACAAATAACACAATTTCTCAACGCGAAACGTGAAACTACAGCTAAAGGAAACCGATTATTCGAGTTTCACGAAAACTGGTTTCACGCAATCAAAGAAACTGGAGTTTCATGAAACGCAGTGTGCACCACTCTGTGTAAATCTTATCAGTCGATTGCGCGCAACTTTCGTTTCACGTTTCCTGAAACTTGTTTCACGAAACACGTTTCTCCGGTGTGCATCCCGCCTTAGACTTCACTCCAAAGAATGAATGTTTGTTTAATCATCAAAATAACATGTGATTTGAGATAGCGAAGACTGATCTATTAACTTTCTTAGTAATGGCGAAGGTGATATTGTGGAAGGTATCCATAATGAATAATAAGATGAAATTGTCACAACCACATTTATTAAAACTTCGAGAAACTAGTTTCGGTTGTTACACCATTATCAATCTCAATCAAACTGAAAACTGAAGTACAGAGTAGCCTTATACATACTGTACATGGAATGATACTATTGGCTAAGCGAGAAAGAGGCTGACCTTTATTGAAGGTTGTGGTTGGCTGACAAGTCACGCCCCCTGGTGGGAGGAGTAACAAGCAAAAATACGAATCAAATCAATAACTAAACACTGTGAACATCAAGAAAGTAACAAAAAATTGTAATAAGGCTAGAATTTAATCAAATTAAAATTAAAATTTGTTTTTAAAAATTAGAAGCTCACTGAAATGCAATCACGGTCAACTGAGAAATACACATAAGAACGGCTTTTTAAAAATAGGCTGGAATTATAATGAAACCAAGTTAGTTGTATTGAATTGGTTAAAATAAATTTGGTCATTTAAATTAGTTATGGAATCGTTTTTTACCAACTTAGTTATCTCCAAAGCTTCTAAAATGTTCAATTATTTGCCTTTGCCAATCAAATGCAGAAATTCAACATTTTCTTCAGCCTTGAACTTGTGTCCATTATTAATGAGATGTTCTGCAAAATTTGAATCTCCTTTTTGGGTTTTCCAATCCCTGATATGTTCATTTACTCTACATTTGAAACTTCTACCAGTCTGACCCACATAACAAGCATTACAATCACCGCAATTCAATTTATAAACCTCACTTTTATCCCAGATATCAATTTTGTCTTTACTACACCCAAATAAGCTCTTTAAAATTGGTTTGGTTTGAAAAGCTACATCAAAACCGTTCTTTTTCAGTTGTTTTCCTAATTTATCAGAAACTGGGCCAAGGTAAGGCACCGTTATCCATGACCTTTCCCCAGTTTCAGTTACAGTAATGCTAGCACTGACTGCTATTCTCCTACTTATTTTATTTAAGATTTTATTGACAATGATTTCTTGATTATTGATTGATCAATGATTATTGAAATGGTGCCTTACCTTGGCCCAGTTTCTGATAAATTAGGAAAACAACTGAAAAAGAACGGTTTTGATGTAGCTTTTCAAACCAAACCAATTTTAAAGAGCTTATTTGGGTGTAGTAAAGACACAATTTATATCTGGGATAAAAGTGGGGTTTATGAATTGAATTGCAGTGATTGTAATGCTTGTTATGTGGGTCAGACTGGTTGAAGTTTCAAATGTAGAGTAAATGAACATATCAGGGATTTTCTTACAACAGAACAGAAAGATGGGTTAGCGATGGGTTCACCCCTTTCACCCCTACTAGCTGAATTATTTATGGATAGCCTTGAACGTAGAATTTTTGAAAATAATAATTATTAGGATAGGATTACTTATTGGTACAGATATGTATATGATATTATTTGTTTGTGGAAGGGTAGTAATAGACAATTAGATAATTTCCATAGCTATTTGAATCGTTTACACCATAAGATTAAATTCACCATAGAGTTAGAAGAGAATAGTGTTTTAAATTTTCTAGATTCAAGAATTGACCATAGCACAGGAACCCACAACTTCTCTATTTTCAGAAAAGTAACTCATACCGATGTAATCATACCTCATCACTCATGTCACCCAATATCGCACAAACTTGCAGCTTTCAATAGTATGATTTATAGAGCTTTAACCATTCCAATGAGCAATCATCACTTCGAAAAAGATATTAGTACGATTAAACAGATAGCTATTACAAATGGATATGAGGAAATCATTTTCAATAAAATCTTAAATAAAATAAATATGAGACTAGCAGTCAGTGCTAGCATTACTGTAACTGAAACTGTGGAAAGGTCATGGATAACGGTGCCTTACCTTGGCCCAGTTTCTGATAAATTAGGAAAACAACTGGAAAAGAACGGTTTTGATGTAGCTTTTCAAACCAAACCAAGTTTCCTTTTCCACTCTGTGGTTAGTCTTTCCTATGCGATATTGCTCTATAATTTTTTGTTGTTCTTCTTTGTCCTCAATTGTTATAATTTGTCTGTCACAAATGATCAAATGTATTCCTGAATCCCAGCATTCTTCTCTATGAAAGCTCCTAATTTTGTTAATGAGAGCGTTTTCTTTGAAAAATATAAAATATACTTTTCCTCTTGTTATCAACTGATTTATTGCAACTTTCAGTTCATCATCTGTTGCTTGTGGGCCAGCTGTAATTATATTAGCATGAATCGGACCATAACGATGAGTACTTTTTGTGATACTTCCAAAGTTTTGACTCTCAAGAATTATTTGATTGCATTTATCATTTATAGTACAATTATCCATTATTTCTAAATCATTTTGTTTTACTTGTTTTATTTCTAAATCATTATATTCCGAGATAAACAATCAGCAACTACATTATCTACTCCTCTAATGTGTTAAATTTTGAATGAGTTTCTTTCCACTTGGTTATCCTGGCAGATGTTTCCTTTAATTTGTTCATCCAAAAAGTGGCATGTGATCTGTTCTTAGTACAAATTCATTCCCATAAAGATATGGTCTAAAATTCTCAACACACCACACAACAGCAAGAAATTCTCTTTCAATTGTACTATAACGTCTCTCTGCAGGTGTAAGTTTTCTGCATGCAAATGCAACTGGTTTCTCATTTTGGGCCAGTACACCACCTATTGTTTCTCCACTAGCATCTGTTGTTAAAGTGAAGGTTTGTTGTAGGTCCGGAAATTGTAGTACTGGTGTTGAACAAATTGCTTCCTTACAATTTTCAACTGCTTGTACAACATCTGATGATATGTGAAATTTTACACTCTTTTTTAATAAGTTTGTTAATGGTTCTGTCATCTGTACAAATTTGTGAATAAATTTCCTACAGTAACCAACCATGCCAAGAAATATTTTGATTTCTTTCACATTCTTTGAAATTGAAAGATCTTTTATTGCACTAACTTTCTGATTGTCAGGGCGAACCCCACTTGCAGAAATCACATGTCCCATAAATTTTACTTCAGATTGACACAATTTGGTTTTTTTCTTGACAGCTTGAGGCCAAACTTCCTTATTCTTTCAAATAATTGTATTAGGTGTACTTTATGATCTTCAAGATTTTTACTGAACACAATAATATCATCCATGTAGATTTGTATTGTTTCTTCATTTATGTCTTCCAAAAACTCATCCATTAACCTTTGAAATGTTGGCACTGCATTTTTCAACCCAAAAGGCATCCTAGTAAATTCATAATGACCCCTCTCAAAACTAAATGCTGTTTTTTCCATGTCCCTTGCAGGCCCGTGCTGGACCCCTTGTTAGGGCGGTGGATGGCCATGGCCAGTGGGCGCCTGCACAATTCAGAGGGAGGACTAACTAGGGGGGGGGGGGCGGGGTCTGGAATATGATAATCATTAAGTGTTAATTGCACATGAGGACGGAAACAAATATGTTCACAAATGTAATGTTCTTTGATTGAAGTTACAAACCAACCTGAATGAAGTCTTTTTAATTCGGAGCTGAAGTGGCAGATATAATCAATATCGGTGTCCAGTGGCACCCCCACCCCCACTTTGGGGTGCTTAACCCCCCCCCCCCCCCCCAAGAACTCAAAAAATTGTTGATTAAGAAAATTCACTTTAGGTATTATGTGTTCCAGGCTGATTAGTGTTGGTGCATTTTGTGTGTTCACACTTTTAAAATAGAATAAAGTTCATAACTATAGTGGCTTGACATGGGGGGCTTTCATTGTGAAGTGAGCTGAAAAATTAAATTAAAAAGACATTAACTACCGTGATTATTGAGTTATTCTATGGTATACGCAAGGAAGCCAAACGAAGGCGGTTTTTAGATTGAACTTGGTTATTGATTGCGAATAAAGCACCCAGAGTTCATAAAATCAGAATTTAAATTTGATCAAAACACACAAGAATAGCAAGTGGGAAGCATCTGTGCAAAGTCCGTGTGCTTTGGTTCAATAAAACTCAACTAAGCTTTGGGATCGTTCTTAACAGAGCTTAATTTCTAATGAGAAATACCAGAGCTGTGACTTACCGGTGTCTGGGGGTATGGAATACGCCCCGGTCC
This sequence comes from Conomelus anceps, assembly GCA_948455865.1. NCBI lineage: Eukaryota > Metazoa > Arthropoda > Insecta > Hemiptera > Delphacidae > Conomelus > Conomelus anceps. The sequence continues at coordinate 28,546,468 of OX418221.1, read as the reverse complement.
GGGGGGTCCTCCCCCGGGAAAATGTTAAAAATTACACTTGAATTGGTGCATTTTAAACGCATTTGAGCATGGTTAGTAATGCACATAGAATATTACATAATATACAAAATAATAAGATTCAGGTTTTTAAAAATAGGTCTATTAAACGATTTTGACGAAAACTTGAAACCAAAAGACAAAAACTTAGTCAGACTAATGTTTAATTAATCTGACTAATTAGTTAGTTTGATCAGATCTGGTTTAAAATAAATGATTCTATTGTCGATTTAGATAGCTGGAGTTCCGCTGTGTCCTAGAAGGTACCGGAGCTCCGCTCCGGTGTGCTCCGGCTGAAATGAAGCCCTGGTTCAGGTGCATTCACATTTAATTTGAAAAAAAAATGATTTCACAAGTTTGAAAGGAGAATTTCAGGTGCATTCACATTTAATTTGAAAAAAAAAAAATGATTTCACAAGTTTGAAAGGAGAATTTTAAAAGATTTGGTTTATTGCCAATTAAATTAGTTTACCCATTAAGCCGACAATAAAAAAAGTGTTTTCATGATCATTTTGTGAATTTTTGTAAAATATCCCACCAATTCAGAGATTGGGTAATCTCGATTTGCATTCAGACTGGCGTTTTACGTTCACTTTATTACCCACGCAAAAGTCTAAGAATGGTGTGGGCACCATAAAAATGTATAATAGTAGATCTTGCAGCACATTTAGCCAACATTATATTAATTCACTTTAATTCACACCACCTATTTGAAGGCCTTAGAGTTTTCTGAATTTATGATGAAATAGCTGCAATCTTTCACCCTCTTTATTTCTGTAACAAAGCGTTTCCGGATCTTCATTAATTTTATTTTTGTTATCTTCATGAGAAGATGCTTATGCAGTCTGGCAGAATAATTTTGAACTTTTGAAACACTCTTACAAATAAGACACATTTTGTTTCCCCATATAGCTAATACACTTTAAAAAGTCAAGTAATGAACCCCCTCAAGGAAATTTATCGGGCCACAATCTTGTAAAAAAAAGGTCAGAAAAATCCCAATTTTACCCTCCTCCTCATCACAAAATAATTTTACCTGGTAAGACGGGCACCCAAAAATCTGGGTGCGCCCCTGGCGGTGTCTGGATCCATGGAGTTCAAAATATCAGCTTCTGAGTGCATTTTAACAATAAAGATTCTAAATTTTTGTTTATCGAAGACGATCTTACACTGGTTAAAATTCTATTACCTTCAATGGTTTAGAAGGAAGAGATTCTTGGGATTTGAATAATTTTGGGTCGAAATAGGCCAGATCTCACCCGAGGGCGCCCCGCGTGGGTACTGGAAGAAGCAAGTCCATTCAGTTGTAGCCTACACCCTACAGTCGCAACACTCACCCCGGCCGCTCGGCTATAAGCCTCGTCGTGAAACTTCTCAGTTTTGGAACAAGAGGGCGCCAAAATTTCACAGGCTGGAGGGCGCACCGGGATACGTCCCGGTGTCCCGGCGGGCCAGCACGGGCCTGGTCCCTTGAATTCATTTTTATTTGATGATAACCTGACTTAAGATCCAAAATGCTGAAAACTTTAGCTCCATACATTCTGTCAATCATATCCTCTAGCCATGGAAGTGGATATCTCTTTAACTCTGTTTGATCATTTAAAACTCTGAAATCCACAACTACCCTGTGTATTGGTGGTTCTCCTGGGGAAGTCTTTTTTGTGACAACCCATAATGGATTACAAAATGGTGAAATAGATTTTTTAATAATGCCCTGTTCAAGAATTTCTTTGATATGTTCTCTAATAATTTTCTTCATTGTATGTGGATACCTCCTAGATCTTACAAATATTGGCTTTGAGGATTTCAACTGAAATGGGTGCTGAACTCTCTCAGTTGCTGTCAGACTTTCTCCTTCTTTATAAACCATGTCTTTGTACTTTTCCAGCATGTGAGATGCTAATTCTTCTTGTTCTTTGCATAAGAGCGTTTCATTCTTCATTCCTCTTATGATAGAACCCATTAACAAGTGATTTTCTTTGGCAATTGAATTTCTTGATTTGAAAATTTTCTTCCCTAACTTGATGATCCAATGACCGTTAAAAATTATAGGAGCTGCTTCGACATCTCTCATCAAATCACAACCAATTATCGCATCATACCCGTTGTTCATAGTCTCTGCTACATGAACTCTCATAATTTTCTTTATTGCAATTAATTCAAACAAATTTAAATCTACTTCTCCTCTTAGAGCTTTACTTCCTGTCAAAGTCAACATTTCACTGGAACATCTTTCGATTTTCAAACTATAGTTCAATTTTTTAAAGCTTCTTCTGATATAACTGTACTGTCTGATCCTGTATCACACAAGCAACGCACATCCCATCCTTTCACATAAAATATAGGTAGCTCACCCCTCTTGCAATTTTTTTTGTTTTTTGCTACCTATATTCCTCAAGCACAATCCTCAATCCTTATTTTTGCCTGTTTTTGGCAATGATTTAGCTGATTCAACCTTTTATAATTCAGGCCAATCTTCTTTATTATTTGTTCTAAATTGACTTTTATATCTACTATTTTCACTATCCAAGGAGTAAGTTGAGCTCTCTTTGTCAGATTTATTTTTCAAATCTCTTCTTTAATATTCTTTTCTCCTAACAGCATTGACTTCTCTTCTTCTTCCAAAGTTTCCAAAATTCTTTTTTTGAACAAATTCTCTCCTATGAATGTATGGGCATTCTCTGGCAAGGGGGCCCCTCTTCTCTCCACTCCCAACACTTATTCTGACTAAATTTTCTTTCACTTGCCTTCCTTTTTTCATTCCTCATTGTATCCGCTCCCTTTACAGTTGTTCTCCATTTCTAGTTTGGTTTACTTTCGGAGGTCTTCGAATAGGTGAATATCTTTTTCTTTTCTCAATTATTTTCCATTCTGAGGGTCTATGACTAACTTCTTTCCAGTAAGCCTCTTCATCCTTGATTATCTGAATAACTTAGTCTCTTTTAAAGATTGAGGTTTTGAAATTTTCACGCTAGTACACACTCGCTCTGAAGCCGCCCTTAACAAAACTTCTGTTGCTAATTTTTCATAGATCTTATTCCTTAGTTACACACGAATCTAAAACTTTCGACTTGAGTTCTTTAACCAATTGTGCTAAACGTTTAGCAAAATTGCCAATTGGTTCTCCCAAATCACGCTGCAATTCTAACACTCTCATTGCCATTGCAGAGACTGATTTTCTTGCACCTGCATAGCGTTCCTTAAGCGCTTTCTTAACATCTTCCCATGTTGAATTAAAGGATACACCCAATTCAACTATAATAGATGTACTTATCCTAGATAAGAGAAATGAATGCATGTTTGCATTGGTTATGTAATCAAAATTGCTGTTAATAATTTGAGAATGAATAGCATCCATTCTTTCTAAGAATAGGCTAAGCTCTTTTACCTCTCCTTCGAACTGTTGAATTTATCCGATCAGGTTCATGAGGCGTTTCACACCCATGAACGGCGATTGTGACTCGTTTGTAATTCCGTTGGCTGGTTCTTTTGCCTTCTCGGCATTTTTGAAAAACAAAAACAATTTAAAAACAGTTCACAGTTTTGACTCGTATTTTTGCTTGTTACTTCTCCCACCAGGGGGCGTGACTTGTCAGCCAATTCTAACAATGAAGGTAAGCCTCTTATTTCTTGCTCAGCCAATAGTATTATTCCATGTTCAATATAATTATATTAAGCTACTCTGTACTTTGGTTTTAGTTTTTTTGAGATTGATAATGGTAGAATAACCGAAACTAGTTTATCAATATTTTTAATCAATGTGGCTGTGCCAATTTCGTCTTATTATTCATTAAAAATTGGAACATTGGAAAAAACGAAGGCTGATGTTCAGCTAAATTATCAACTTTATTTTTTTACACTGCAAGCATTGACGTCAATTTTGATTATGTTGAAATCATTTTTTAAAATTATTTTAAATTGTCAAATTGAAAAAATAGAGATAAAATATTGGTACATGATATATTATGAGATCTGTTGAACAAGAAGAATAAAACAAATTAAAAAAAAAAAGAAACCGACTTCAGTGAAATGATACTCAAACATTAAATTCTCACGTACTAAAAAGTTTAAAATAAAGTATTTACTTTAAACTGAGAAAATTTTTAATTTCATACAAGTAATCTTTTGAAGTCGGCGCCAAATATTTTATGAATTTTTTTGAGGATGAAGCATAGGCCTACATAGTTCTGAGACCTGTGCGTGGGTAATGAGTTGGATGATGGTGATTGATGATTTGGACCTACAGTTTTAGGTGGGTTCCGAACCACCGGGAAGTGATTGATAAGAAATTCTATCTAATATCAAAACTAGCACTGCATTCCAATTAAATATGTGATTTACACTCACTTTTACTGGAATACAGTGTCAGTTTTGATATTAGATTGTTCAATTATTTCTTCATGGAAAACATCACAGAGTAACTCTGTTATATTTTAGAAGTTTATGGGAAATTTGGCGCCGACTTTAAAAGATTACTTGTATGAAATTAAATTTTTTTTCAGTTTAAAGTAAATACTTTATTTTGAGCTTTTTAGTACGTGAGTATTTAATGTTTGAGTACCGTTTCACTGAAGTTGGTTTCTTTTTTTGTTTTAAAATTCGATTTATTTTAAGCTTTTTACTTGAATTTTCAAACTTTGAAAGCATGAGAAATTTCTTAAAGCCTACATTATGAAATATTTATCAAATTAGCAAGCCAATAATTAACTTATAACATCCAAACTCAAGTAACTAAAAATCCACCTATAAGAAAAGATAAACTAAGGAAAATTCTGCAACGCTTTATTTAATGTGGAATATTGTATTTAGGAAAATTATAATAGCGAAAGGTTTCTTAAAAGTGAAATGGCTTTTGATTCATTTTGATGTGGTCCCTTTTAGAATAAACCTACACTGAAATAGTAGGCATATAATTATTTTGTTACAAGTGCGGAAAATGGTGTTTACTGAAAGTATGATAAGTTAACACAGGAGACGAATTCGTGTACGAGTATGGTAAACATCTTCCCGGACGAGTTATGTACAATATTTTTCATGATATTATTAGTCATAAATATTTTTTCAATATAAAAAAACATAAACTTGAAGGAACTGACAATTTAACAGACTGTAAAATATACGAAACAAATTTCCATCAGCTATTCAATGCTGTTGTCAATATCCGCTATTGCGGAAGTTTTCAGTATAAGTTAATAGCACTTTGAATAATTCGAAGTTAATAAATTCTGTTTTTTATATTTTCACTTAGATGACATGCAGAACTGTTTGAAATGAATTAGAAATTTGAATATTTATTTTATACTTGAAGCAAAACATGTTTTCAGGCTGGAGCCCATCATCAGTGCTTAGGCCTCAATTAATATGAATAATAATATTAATATTTCCATTTTGGAGCCTCCGCCATAAATTTCCAGCTGGAACCGTCTTTGGAATATTGACGTATCCATTTTAATAAACCAATATTTGACTCTGTCTGTCCCTTTCTCTCTGTACATTCAATTAATTATATCAAACCAGTAGATACGTCAAACCCTTTCTGTAAGGGTGACCGATTGGTTTGGCCAGCAAAAAAGACTTACCTCTGTTTCAAATTCACTCCCCGGTGGTTCGGAACCTACCTAAAACTGTAGGCCCTACTCATCAATCATCATCGCTAACTCATTACCAACACACTGGTCTCAGACCTATGTGGGCTTCATCATCCGGAAAAAAACGGAAAGTAGCCCTTTGTATAGGAAACTCTCATTTTGAAATGGCACCTATATTAATTTTCCTTGTTGAAGTATGAAAATTATAAAACTGGTGTGACAGATTCTATTCCAGAGAAAAAGCAATCATTTGCTTAGTGTGAAGTGTGTAATTGACAACACTATGTGACAACAATAATGACAACACTATATATGACAACTGATGACAATTTATTGTTCATGACAGCCAGCCAATGCAATTATTCATATCACAATGATTTTTGATTGAAAAACGGTCTGACACTGTTATACTTGCTTTATTGGTCTCTGAATGACTCTAATTAAAATTGTCTCTCTCCACAATAATTCTGATTAATATGCGACAAATTAATGGTTGAATTTTTTTGCCAAGCGTTGACAGTTGGGGAATTACCTTTTGTGTAAGCTACTCAGAGTTTTCCCATATTTCCATTATTGAAGCCTGGATCCTACAAAAATGATTGAGGGTAGAAATTATATGGGGAAGGGGAATGATGTTTCTTTACAGTGCGTACGTCCTGACCATCTACTAATGTTGTTACCTTATGTTGAATAAGAATAATTTGAAAAAAAAGGATTAAAAATTGTTACAAATATTGTAGGTAGCCTGTTGGCTGTGGAATAGAATGATGAGACAATTTATGGAATTATAACTAGAACCCAAAAACGATTCAATTCCTATGTCTTTCTTTGTCTTTCTACCACCATACTTATTACTTACTTGTTACTTGTATCGTCTTCACCGCAGTGCAGTGACTGGGGAATCGTCAAATTTTCCTCATTTTTGAGGTCAGTGGATGTGGTCCGCTGCTCGACCTGCCAGATGCTGGAAAGTGTGATCTTGGACATACTCTGTCAGTGTGTAGTAAGGTCGGGCTGTCAGATATTGCTTGAGTGCAGCGGCAAAGAGCCTGTTTCCTTCCAGGGCCTTTAAGGATGTCGGCAGTAGGTTGAAAAGGTAGGCTCCTGCATAGGCTGGAGAATCTTTGAATTTTTTCAGGCGGTGCCTTGGAAGGTCCATGTCCTCGAAATTCCTCGTTTTGTACCCATGCTTATCACACCTCTTTGAGGGATTAGTTTTCCTTGCCAGGATTGTAGTTTCCAGGATATAGAGAGAGATCACTGTAAGTAGCTTGTGCTTCCTGAAAAGTGGTTTGCAATGTTCCATTATGCTCACTCCAAGAATGGTTCTGAGTGCCCTCTTTTGGATTATAAGGATCTTATTGAGGTGCACCTGAGATGCTGAACCCCAGGCCACGATGCCATATCTCAGGTGGGAGGCAAATAAAGCATGGTAAGCAATAAAGGCTGTCTTTTCCCCTGAAATATTGGATATTCTCCGAATGACATATACTGCGGATGATAGCTTTTTACTTAATTGTTCAATGTGAGGCTGCCATGTCAAGTTTTTGTCAATTACGATACCCAAGAATCTTGTCTGTATGGCTGTTGTGATTTGGCTGTTAGTAAGAACTTCTGGGCTATTGTTTGTTGGTTGAAATTTTATGTGTGTAGTTTTTTGTTTGTTAATAGTTAGATGTAGTCTATTGCAGGTATGGGTGGCTTCTTCTAGGGTTTCATCGATTACATTATTTGTTGACTCCTGGTTATTGTGTGGTATCAGTATTGTGGTATCATCAGCAAAGAGTATACAGTTGTTTCTGCCATCCATTTCATTGGGAAAGTCATTTATGTATATTAGGAACAGCAGTGGTCCAAGTATTGACCCCTGGGGTACGCCTCTGTTTACTGATTTGAGTGAGGATTTGTACTGTACTATGTTGTTTTCTTTATGGTGGTCTAGTTTGACATATTGTTTCCTTGTCAAGAGGTAATCCGCCAACCACTGCAGAGCCTTTCCGACTATTTTGAGATTTTTCAGTTTTATTTTCAGTGTTTCCCAATTTAGGGTATCGAAAGCTTTCTGGAGATCAATGAAAATGCCAGATACAGTTTTTTTCTCCTCCCATAGTTTATTTATAATATTACAAAGTTCTGAAACTGCCGTTGCTGTGCTGTATCCTTTTCTGAATCCATGCTGGTGCCCCATTATTAAATTGTTGACTTCAAGGTGTCTGATCAATTGGTCATATATTGCGCGTTCTATTATTTTTGATGTTTGTGGCAGATTTGCAATTGGCCTGAAATTTTTGGGGTTTGTCTTGTCACCCTTTTTGAACTTGGGATATATCTTAGATATCTTTAGACTTTTTGGGAGGGCTGCCTGATTTATGGAAGCATTGACAATATCCAGTAGTGGAGTCTTTAATTCTTGCTCACAGTATTTCAGCATTTTGCCAGTAATGTCATCAAATCCTGAGGAATTATTCGACTTCAACCTCCCAAGGAGTCTGCTCAGTTCTGTATGTGTGATTGTTTTGAACTCACTGAGTGCTGGTATTCCATTTATTTCATTCGAGCAATCCAGTGTTGCAGTATCAGTTGATGTGACTGGAGGCTGAATAAAAGCAGCATTCAACAGATTACAGACCTGGTATGGATCAGTTACCATGTGGTTGTTGTAGGTAAGGCTTAGATTCTCTCTGTTTGTCATATACTTTATGCCTCTTTCTTCATTGATGATTTTCCACAGTTCTTTTGTTTTGTTCTCAGTCTGTTGAATTTTGCCATTTATATAACTCTTCTTCTTGTTTTTTACTTCAGCATCATATAGTTTTTTGAGTTCCACAAACATATGCCTATCCTCTTGTGAGCCTGTTAGGATAAGTTTGTCATGTGCCTGGTTTAATCTGGTTTTCAGGGCTAAAGTTTCTCTATCCCAGAATGCATAGTTTTTTCTTGACACAATTTTTTTAGATTCTCTTGGCATGACCTCATCTATAATTTGGCGCATTATTTTGGCAAAATTATTGTACTTAGTTTCTATTGATTCTTGTTCAGTTACCTGTCTCCAATCTACCCTGCTTAGTCTCTGTTTTAGTATCTTCATGTTGTGATTTGAATAGTTTCTGCCATACTTATACTTTGTTGTACTCTTACTTTTTTCAGCTTTAACAGTGCAAAGTATTGTTTGGTGATCAGAGATTTGATTTTGATGAACAGAAGCCTTTATTTTGTCGTATGGTATGTTGTGGTAACAGCCATCTATACTTGTAGCTGAGGTGGTAGTTATTCTGGTTGCTGGGAGGCTGTAGACACTGCAACCATGCTGAGTCAGAGTATTCTGCAGTTCTATAAAACTTGTGCTGTCAGTCTTCAATGAGTCTATATTAGTGTCACCAAGTATCAGGATTTTGTGGTATTTTGTTGAGTAATCATGCAGTAAGGATCCTAGTCGGGTAAGGTATTCGTTCACTGTTCCAGGATCTGGAGATCTGTAGGTTCCTATTATAGCCAGTTTGTATTTCTTCAATTGTATTCTTATGAGAGCTATCTCGAAGATTTGTTCTATTGGTTGATGCACCTCATTTAGTATAGTCTCTCCTACTGAGTAGTGACTATCATCCCTTCTGAATATTGCTACTCCACCCCATAGGAGTTGTGCTCGGCAGAAATATGAGACAAGTGTGTATCCTGAGATGTTGGTGGTTGTAAGCTCCCCCTGTCTCAATCCATGTTCTGTGAGTACAACAATGTCAGGAGAGCTCTGAGCCAACTCAATTTCCAATTTGTCGATTTTTCCCTGTAGTCCTCTTTGTATGTTTAAGTGGTAGATTTTAAGCAGGTTTTTATCTTTATGTCACCTTTGATGAGCTGTTCTGACTATTGGTAACTGTTTATCTGGTGTTTGTATGCTGGGCCTTGTAGATAGGTGATCTGTAGTGTCTATTTGTGGCTGATCAATATTGCAGGCTTCTAGTTCAGTTGGAGATCCGATGCTTCTTTTCCGTTTGAAAGGAGATAAAGGTGATATTTTCATAAAGGTGATATTGTGGCCACTTGCCAATTGGAAAGTTTAGGGGGTTTACAAATGGGACCTTCAATTTTTATTAAACTGAAATAATCACCATCATCCAACTCATTACTCACGCACAGGTTTCAGACCTATTCATCCTCAAAAAAAAAAAAAAAAAAAAAAAAAAAATGGTGTAACCACATCATGATTTTTTGTAATTCTTTCGTTGGTGTTGATCCGATTCATAATACAAAATAAGTTAGGTTGCTTGTCACGCATTGTTCTTGTTTGTTGCTTTCCATGTGTTTACTGTTTTTGGTTCTTGATTTTGACACTTTATTTTTTTATTTGCTTGTTGCTCCTCCCACCAGTGGGCGTGACTTGTTATGGCTTACAGCCAATCACAGGCCTTCAAAATGAAAGCCAGCCTATTCATCATCTTATAGAATTGTGAATTATAAGATTTGAAGTAACTGTCACAATCAAATTTAATAAAAAGCCGTGAGAAACTAGTTTTAGCTGTTACACGGTTATCAATCTCAAACAAACTAAAACTAAAGTACAGAGTAGCTCAACTCACTGAACACAGAATTATACTGTTGGCCGAGGGAGAAAGTGCCTCTGGTAGACTGACCTTCCTTGAAGGTCTGTGATTGGCTGAAGGCCATAACAGTCATGCCGACTGGTGGAAGGAGCAACAATACGCAAAAATAAGTGTCAAAATCAAGAACCAAAAACCTTGAACACCTAGGTAGCAAAAAAAAAATAATAATACACGAGTAGATTCGAATTGAAAATTTTTCAATTAAAATTTTCATTTAGTTTCAATTTTTTAGTTATATTTTTGTTCAGTTCTAGGCTACTTGTGTATTGTTCTTGCTTGTTGCTTTTTATGTGTTCACGGTTTTTTGCTCTTGATTTTGAAACTTATTTTTGTTTGTTGCTCCTTCCACCAGGGGGCATGACTTGTTATGGCCTTCAGCCAATCACAGACCTTCAATGAAGGTCAGCCTATGAGAGGCACTTTCTCCCACAGCCATTAGCATCATTCTGTGTTTAGTATATATTAAGCTACTCTATACTTTAGTTTTAGTTTGTTTGAGATTGATAATGGTGTAATAACCGAAATTAGTACCTCACGGTTTTAAATAAATGTGGTAGTGACAACTCCAGGTCTTATTATTCACTATTTTGTTTCTTCACATCGGACTTCTTACTCAATCCTGATCATCAGTTCTTTCCCATAAACTCTAGACAGTGACGAGTTTGTTGAGATTATCGATAATAATTATTGAAATTCTGCTGGTCTTCTTCTTCTTCCCCCTTTTTCTTCTTTTTCATCTACTTTTCTTATTAGTTCTAGCTCCTAGTCACACTGCTTCACGTCACCAAGTTTTAGCTCCTATTTTTTTTTTTGAGGATGAAGCCCACATAGGTCTGAGATCTTTGCTTGGGTAATGAGTTGGATGATGGTGATTGATGAGTTGAACCTACAGTTTTAGGTGGATTGCGAACCACCAGGAAGTGATTTTACAGCAGAGAACAGTGTCTTTGCGTCAGTGGAGCTGATCAAAACCTCTTTCCAAAACCATCTAACCTATGGCATCATCTGTTGAGCTCACAGAGCATAGAATTAAGATTAGAGAAGAATAATATTAAAGCAACTATATATTCTCTGCGGCTGAGTTCCACAACTATTCAGCTAGCAGTATTTCAATCCAAGTATCCTGCAGAGATGGGGTTTACATTTCCAATTTCAGGAGCACAGAATGATTAGAGAGACATCGTGTTCTATGTAACGTTGACAATAGCTTTTCGTAGATGGTAATGCGATGCAGGACGGTCGGAATGGGAGGTCACAAGTGGGATGAACGTCCTGCACTAATGGGGTAGCTTACGTTTATTGAGACGCATATTGCGATAAGACAAATCGCGGAGGGAGTCTCAGAGAGTGTCCCTGAAGTAGTCCTTGGGTCTTTCCCAACGCAATAAGGTGGTCATCCTTACGATTATCCTGCTGATTGTCCTGAGGTAGGAAAGGAACTGAAACCAATTAAACAGATTCGGGATTCTGGTCAAGTCCTGTCCCAGATTTAGGGACATAAATGTCCTTTGGGACGTTTGACCGGTCTCTAATTTTCGTTTAGACCCGACTTTAACTGTAGGTCTTTGGATGTCTTCCTTTATATAAGGCTATGATCAAACATTTCAGGAATTCATCACTATAAGTTAAAGTTCTACATTTCAAGAACAAATTTTCCTTGTAGTGGCGAAGGTAATATTGTGGAACCATAATGAATAATAAGACGAAATTGTCACAACCACATTTATTAAAAAATATTGAGAAACTAGTTTCGGTTGTTATACCATTATCAATCTCAATCAAACTAAAACTATAGTACAGAGAAGCTGAATATATATTGAACATGGAATGATACTATTGGCTGAGCAAGAAAGAGGCTGACCTTCATCGTTGTGATTGGCTGACAAGTCACGCCCCCTAGTATGGGAGGAGTAACAAGCAAAATACGAGTCAAAACTGTGAACATCTAGAAAACAACAAAGAAAAAATACGTAAGAGCCTGTTCACACGGGGCGTTTTTTTGTGGAGCGTCTGTGGCGCAGCAGGTGGCAAAGCATTGTCTTATATGGGATTTTCGTGTTCTGTTCACATGGCACTTCGCCACGAATTTAGCTGCTCATCGGCTGCTGGCTTCGCCGCAGAAACTTGCCACAAAAAGTGGAGCGTCTGATGCCGAAAGGCTCAGTGCCATTAGAACTAAATGGCAGCTGCCGGTTGCTGTTCACACGCTTGCTACTTTTTCAGCTGCAAAACGGACGCGCGTCAGCTGCGCGTAGACGCGCGGCTACGCGCCACTGATGCTTATCTCAACCAAAATCCAAATTTGGTGAAATTTTGGATATTTGAATTTTTAAAATTGCCATCCTGTTCTATATGTTTAACACTGTTCATATCTTTTTGAATTTTCTTTCTATCAGCAAAATTACCCTTTTTATCAAGTATAAAAATTTCCTTCTTTAAAGACATTCAGAAAACAACAATTCAGTTAAGAAATTATAGTTTTGGGTGGGTTTACAATGTGAACAACTTCACAAATTGTGAATGATATGAATAATGAATGAATAAACAAATATTTATTAGTATTAACATACTTCAAATGTTATTACTATCTAAAAAGAAGAGATGTATGAGAATGTATATTTTTTCAGTCTAACAGCATTATTTTTGTAAGTCTGGTACCTTTCAACTTTAATGAGCTCTACTAGTAGGGGAGACTGAGAGTTCCGTCACAGTTTTTCTTTAACCTTAAATTTAAGGTTAACCTAAACCAACTATCCAAACCTAATTTAACCTGAAATAGGTAAGTTCAAGTAGAATCAACGCAATCTATCCGATCTCGAAAATTCCCATTTTCACGGGAGCTAAAATTCACGAAAAAATTTGAACTTTTTAACCCGTGAAGGGAATTTTTTAATTTGAAGACACCATCTTGTTCAGCCTTTCAAGGCATCCCAAATTCATGTATCAAATACAATTTTCCGATCACGATTGATTGAGGAAAAAATAATAGAATTTTTGGGTGTGGTCGCCTCGCTAAAAGTGGTGCCGATTCCGTCACAGTTTTTCTTTAACCTTAAATTTAAGGTTAACCTAAACGAATCCAATTAAACCTTATTCACCCTGAAATAGGTAAGTCAAAGTTGAATGAACGCAATCTATCCGATCTCGAAAATTCCCATTTTCACGGGAGTTAAAAATCACGAAAAAATTTGAACTTTTCAACCGCTCAAGATAAATTGAATTGGACGGTGCCATCTTGTTCGGCTTTTAAAGGCATCCCAAATTCATGTATCGAACACCATTTTCCGATGATAATTGATTGGAAAATAAAGATTTTCCCACGCTCACACATTTTTTCCCACGCTCTTTCCAACCCAACTAGACCCGCCAGCTTAACCAAACCTAGCATTAATAATTGGGGAAAATAATAGAATTTTAATAGTATAATTTATTGGGAAAAAAAATATAATTTTTTTGGGTCATTACACTTAAAGCTGTAAGACTTCTTCCTCAGTTTAACGGTGGTTATAACAGAAATTTTAACGCTGGTTTTAACGGTGGTTTTAATGGTGGTTATAGCGGAGATCTAACTCTAGTATAAAAAAATGAATACAAGAGAAGGACTTGCTCAAGAATTACATGCAAGTGTTAGACACAATTTTCCCACACGTCGTACAGAAATCAAAGGCGTAACAGATCTGTACCAGGCCGATCTTGTTGATATGTCAAATTACAGTACCATCAATAGAAATTTCAAATTCATACTGACAGTAATAAATTGTTTTAGTAAATTTGCATTTGCAATACCATTGAAAAGTAAATCGGGTAATGATGTGGCAAACGCCCTCAAACCAATACTTGAACAGAATAAGATAAAGAATTTTCAAACTGATGCTGGTAAAGAGTTCTACAATGCTACTGTTCAAAAACTCTTTAAAATGTACAATATCAATCACTATAGTACTTTCAGTAATAAGAAGGCGGCAATCTGTGAACGTTTCAATAGGACCCTGAAAGAGCACATGTTTCGTGAATTCACTGTACAGGGAAATTATAAATGGTTGAATTTACTCCCAAAACTGTTAGACAAATACAATAACACCGTTCATCGAACCACTCGCATGAAACCGAGTGAGGTGAATACTGAAAATGAAAAGTATGTACTGATGAATATTGATAAGGCTACCCTGCGTTCCTTCAAACTTAAAAAGCAAAAGTTTAAAATCGGCGATAAGGTTCGAATCACTCGTTACAAGCGAATATTTGATAAAGGATACCTACCAAACTATACAAATGAGATTTTCACTGTACACAATGTACTAACAAGCATTCCCTTCACCTATCATCTCAAAGATGATAACAATAAAATTATTAAGGGTGCATTCTATGAGTATGAAATGAAGAAAACCAAGTACCCCGATGTGTATCTTATTGAAAGAGTGCTAAAGAAGAAAGGCAATAAATTGTATGTGAAATGGTTGGGCTTTGGTTCGAAATACAATTCATGGATTGATAATAATACATTAAAAAAATGAAGCTAAAACAGCACAAATCAAAACTACCTCTGATTAAATTTGACAAGTATTTAAATAAAAAGCAACTAATAAGACACAGTGTGCTTCTACCAAATAGTGTAAGATGTATTGTGTGTGGGCCGTCCAATGTTGGAAAAACAAATACTGTTTTCAATTTATTATTTGCCGAGAATGGTGTCAAGTTTTCACATTTATATGTATTCACCAAATCACACCAGCAAGACAAGTATCAACTTCTCAAGGAAATTATGAGTCAAGTAGCTGAGGTTGGATTCAATTTGTACCAGCATAATGAAGAAATACCACACCCAAACGATGCACACCCCAATTCAGTTATGATTTTCGATGATATTTGTATGGAAAAACAACAGAATATTCGAGACTATTTCAGTATGGGTAGACACAAAAACATCGATAGTTTCTACATTTGTCAAACGTACTCTAGTATTCCTAAACAATTGATTAGAGACAACAGTAATTTGATTGTTATATTCAAACAGGATAATCGTAATCTACAACACATATATCATGATCATGTATATCCAGATTTGAGTAGGGATGAATTCAGTAGAATGTGTGCTCGAGCATGGAATAATAATAATTTTCTAGTCATAAATAAAGATTGTGCACTGGATAACGGAAGATACAGAGTTGGGTTTGATAAATTTATCCTATTATAAAAATGATACTGAAAAAG
This sequence comes from Conomelus anceps, assembly GCA_948455865.1. Taxonomy (NCBI): domain Eukaryota; kingdom Metazoa; phylum Arthropoda; class Insecta; order Hemiptera; family Delphacidae; genus Conomelus; species Conomelus anceps. The sequence goes on along the minus strand of OX418221.1, from coordinate 28,531,035 downwards.
GATCTAAAAGAATTGACAGCCATCAAGAATAATATAAAACAGTTGCGTGACTCTATACACCGAAAACATCAAGAATTATCGTATGATGCAATTAGTGAAGAAGAAAATTTACAGAAACAATATAAACCCATTTCCGAATCATTGAATCAATTTAAACAACAACAATTATTTGATGTTAAACAGGAAATGAAAGAGGAGGAGGATGAGGAAGAGGTAGAGGAGGGGGAGGTAGAGGAGGAGGAAGACTACCCCATTCTAGACTCTACTAATTTAGATGCTTCTAATTTAGATACCTCTAATTTAGATACAACAAACATTTTCGATTCTTCCAATGTTTCAAATTTAGACACCTCCAGTGTTCCCAGTAATTTAGATGAAAGTAGTAGAAGAGACAGTAGAGAGTCTAGTCGGAAATTTGCATCTAGAAAACGTATAGATACATACATTGATAATTTTATGAGAACAACAAAAGGTCAAAATCTGTATGGAGTTCACTTCAATCCCACCATCAATGAATGGCAAATTGGAAACAAAGTTATCAAGTTTGACGATAAAAAAATCATTATTGATGGTAATAAATCATTCCCGCTTACACACGGTCTACTAGAGCTGCTATTCAAAGCAATTCCAGATACATTCATCTATAGGAAAGGTGATCTTGTAGACTACAAACGTATACTTGAACTAACTGGAGTTCATCTTGATGCATTGGGACGTGTGAAAAGCAATACCAGTTTTAAATACACTCGTATAATTAAAGATTTATTTCCACCTAAACGTGTTAAAGAAGTTGAACAAAAACTGGGTAGTGGTCATGATATGCAAATTGAAACCTCACCTAACAGCAACGTCTACACCTATTGGGATAATCCAAATGAATTGTGTGAAAGATTGGAATTGTTGATTAATTCAAAACTTGCCGGACACACCGGTCATGATTCAGAAATTGCATCAATAATTGAAGAATTACGTGAAATCGGTATCATTATAGGTGGTAATTTAGTATTATAAAAATGACTATTGATAAGTTTGGACGACATTTGAATGCAAGTAGAAAGGCGAATATCAATGAAGAATTGAAACAATTGGTGCAGAATTTAATTGATATCCTACAATTGATACCACTTGCAGCACACCATCTTCCAAGAGTTGATCTCAACAACATTGATCAGTGGCGAGCAATGACAGATCCAAGCCTATTTGATCAGTATAGAAAATATTCAGAGGAAACTGAAAATCCATGGTTTTTTAGAGCATGGTTTGAGAGTAAATTTATCTACAAACATGAATTATAATAAAAACAAGCATGACTATTGATAAATTTGGTCGACATTTGAGTAGAAAAGAGACACTGGACTTGGAGAGAGAAGAGATGATAAACTTGTTTCAAAACGCCATTACTCTTGCACAACAAATAGATACAGTTAAAGATTTCTACTTACCAAACATTGATATTAGACAACAGTGGAAACACATGACAGATCCACAATTACTTACCAACTATAGAGAGGCTGTAAAGGGTCTCTCCATCTATAATTCTTCATTTAAAAGATGGTATGAGAAAAATTATCTATATAAAAATGAATAGAAAAATACTCCGAAAAAGTCGACGAAAAAGAAGAGGTCAATGAAAAAGAAGTTGGGATCTGGTATATTGGGTTCCGTAATTAATAAAGCAATTGATTTACTGCCCATGGAACTCCATATTCCCGGGTACCAATTCTGCGGTGGAGGGACAAACTTGAAAAAACGATTAGCAAGAGGAGATAAAGGAATAAATAGATTAGATGAAGCGTGTCGAGAGCATGATATAGCCTATCGTGACCCAACACAAAATCGAACGGAAGCTGATAGGAAACTTGCAGCACTCGCATGGGAAAGAGTAAAAGCAGCCGATGCTAGTCTTCCTGAACGAGCAGCAGCCTATCTAGTTACAAATCTTATGAATGCAAAAGCGAAATTTGGTGGAGGGGGAAAGAAACTCGGTAAAGGTGTCTATTTGAAACCGTACAAAGGTTGTGGTATAAAGAAGAAGAAGAAGGTAGAGAGTGCATTGAAAGTCATTTTAAAAAAAAATCCCCATTATCAAATGTAGATATAGTAAAGTATGCAAAACAGCTTGACTTACCGTTACGTGGAATTTATATGAGAGATAAACTACCAAATACACCACTCAAACACCTAGAACTGGGTGTAATCAATCTGGATAATGAAATTGGTGAGGGCACTCATTGGACGTGCTACTTTAAAAACGCTAATCTATGTGACTATTTTGACAGTTTTGGTAATCTAAGTCCACCACTTGAATTTATGAAATATATGCAATGTGTAAGAGTTTGATACAACTACAAGAAATATCAACAAATGGAGCACTCATGCGGACATCTGTGTCTATTGTGGCTGTATAAAAAATATAGTGATTATGTTTACGCTAACAGCAAACGAGAATCCATTGGTTAGTGAAATATTCCCACCAGTTGAATTGGATAGCTTTGACTATGAAGTGGGTCTAGTAAACATGTACACATACAATACAATTCCAAATATTGAAACAAATGTAAATAATAAGTTTGTGTATGATGGACGTGTGGTTGAATTACCAGAAGGATCATACGAATTGGAGGATATTCTAAATTATATTCGAAATAATCTTAAACTGACAAGCAGTCAACTGAGAATCAAAGCCAACAACAATACGCTACAGTGTGAGCTGTATGCAGATAAAGATATTGATCTAACTATGAAGGACAGCATTGGTCCAATACTTGGATTTCAACATGAAAAATTACTAGCAAATAAATGGCATATATCAACAAAACCCGTTCATATAATGCGTGTGAATAGTATTCGTGTAGAATGCAATATTGCACAGGGTTTGTACAATAATGGCAGTGAAGGTCACACAATTCATGAGTTTTACACAATTGTACCTCCCGGCTATAAAATAATTGAATCACCCACAACTGTGGTGTACATGCCAATCAATACAAACACAATAAATCAAATTTGTATAAATATAATTGATCAGGACGGGAATGTGGTAAACTTTTGTGGAGAAACAATAACAGTACGCTTACATGTAAGAAAAAAACCAGTAATTTTATAATATAAAAAATATGCTAATATTTACAAAAAATCATCAATCACAACAGCATGATGCAACAGATAGGAAATCACTTACACCTAAAAATAGACAACTACTACAAAGATTAGGTTTTTTTGTATATAATAAAAATATAAACAATGAATCACCAAATTCCTCACGGTATGCAAATTGATTCAATATTCAATGTTGGTGAGAAAGTACAATTCGATGAGAGTATAACCCAATTCGAGTATCACACTCACACACCATATGCATCACAAACATACAAAAATAATGATGAAATTCGTATCAATGTAAATCAACAGGATGTCTACACTCTACCATGTAAAAGCTATCTTCTAATAGAGGGTAATATTAAAGTACAAAAAGCAGACAATACTGAAGTTGACTTTGTATTAGTGAACAATGGAATAGCCTATTTATTCGATGAGATTAGATATGAGGTGGGTAGAGTCGAAGTTGACCGCACACATAACGTTGGCATGACAACAACATTGAAAAACCTCTTATGTGAAACTCCACAAAATAAATGTATATGGGAGAATGCAGGATGGAATCGAGATGGATGGGCAAATAAAAAGAAATTCAGCTTTTGCGTACCACTGGAAATGTGGTTAGGTTTCATGGAAGACTATAGAAAAATTATTTTGAATGTAAAACAAGAATTGATTCTGCTTCGATCTTCATCTGATTTAAATGCAATTCAAACCACCGCTGGTACTAAAATCGAAGTTAATCTAACAAAAATACAATGGAAAGTACCATACATACATGTAGCAGACACAATTCGTCTAAATCTACTGAAATTATCTCACAATGATAAACCAATTAGCCTTCCATTCAGATCATGGCAATTACATGAGTATCCTACCCTACCGGAAAGCACAAGTCATCAGTGGACTGTTAAAACCTCATCACAAATGGATAAACCAAGATTTGTTGTACTAGGACTGCAAACTAATAGAAAGAATAGCCTTCGTAACAATATATCTCAATTTGATTTTTGTAATTTGAATAATGTGCACTTGTATTTGAATGCACAATACTTTCCCTATGATAATATTATGGGTAATAAACATACATTGTATCAGATGTTTGCCGCCTTTCAACACGCCACTACAAACAAAGTGATTCGGGAACATCAATAGCATTTGATAAATTTGAAAAAACACCACTAATTGTGATAGACTGTTCTCATCAAAGTGAACTTTTGAAATCGGGTGCATTAGATGTGAAACTTTCATTTGACACAACTGCAAATATCCCAGAAAATACATCTGCATACTGTCTCATTATATACGAAAATATCTATGAATATACACCATTGAGTGGAATTGTTAGAAAAGTAATGTAAACAAAAAATATTAACAAAACAAAATGATAAAGTAGTATAGTAATTTAAAAAAAAAAGTATAAATATAATAAGTTATATAATTAGAGTAATTTAAAAAGTATAAATCAAATAATACAAAAATATTTTTTTTTTTACCTACATACACACATTAATCTAGGTATAGGTACCTACACCTACAAACCTACATAGGACATACATTAATCTAGGTATAGGTACCTACACCTACACACCTACATAGGACATACATTAATCTAGGTATAGGTACCTACACCTACACACCTACATAGGACATACATTAATCTAGGTATATAGGTACCCACACCTACACACCTACATAGGTTTAGACACCTACACACATTAATCTAGGTATAAGTACCTACACCTACGCACCTATTTAAGCAAAAAAAAAATTTTTATTTTATTTTAAAGTTTTCAAAAGATTTTCGGTTTTAAAGTTTTTCAGGTTTTTAAAGTTTTTGTACTTTTCCTTGAGATGGCTGCTGCTCACGAATTTTACGTTTTCTTATTGGAATATCTTTATGGCCCCAAGCTAGAGTATCAATTTGGTTTGGTAGTATGAAACGTTTATCGTCATGAGGTTGAAGAGCTAGTTTTTCACGTTGAACAGTATAGACATGATGCAGTTTACTTACAATTGCTGATGATGTTACATTTTTGTGTTTTACATCAAACAGACATTCTTTATAATTTTCAAATCTCAATTGATTTCTATTTGCACTCTTGGGAATGCCCTTTGCAACCTTCTTCTCTAAATCACCTATGCGAATTGCATACATTTTAGCTTGTAGTCCAACAAACCCAGAAATTATTTTTCCTGCAACTGCTCGTAAAGTAGTTCTTTACGTACTGAAAACTAATTGTAAAATACCTCTTTACTGCTCAGCAAGCGGTAAAGTACTTTACGCTCGCCAGCTGTTTTCTTTACGCTTCTGTTTCATTTTGATGTCTTCTCATTGGTGGATCATGGAATCCGTGAAATTCACATAACCTCAAAAAAGGCGAACGCTAACCAAATCCGCGCATGGTCTGTGATGTTACAAACTACAAGCTTTTATTGTGTTGGAATCCAGAACTGCAGTTTTAGGAAAAATATTGTATGCAATTCGCGCGTGAAGCTTCTTTATCGCTCTCGCAAAATTACTGCGCTCCGCTACGCGTCGCGCAGTAAATGTTTTGGCTCAAGCGATGAAGTCGCGCTTCACGCTCTTAATACATAAATAACTATTTCCACCACACTCATCCTTAAATTTACCTAGTTGTTTTTTATGTTTTGTGCTGTAACATTGGTGGTCTTTTGGATAATTAGATGTGTCAAATAAATCCAAATTTCTTTCAATATCTTTATAAATATCATTTGTTTGAATCAGATACATAAAACTATCTGTATCGGACATTAGCAGTTCAACATTGGGATACATTTTTAGAATTTCATCATAATGGAATTTGTACATTATTGCTTTACTTGACTCAAGTATTGCCATACCCACATAAATGGGACGATTTAGATGAACCTCAAGCTTATTTAGACATACACCAGCAACATCATCGTTAAATCTGGACCAGTGTTTCATTCTTGGATATGCAATCACTTTATCAAGTTGCTTTTCATCAGTTATAATCCTGAAATCATTGTGATTCCTTACATTTTCCAACGTTTTTCCATAAATTGCATTAGAACATAGCTTGTATAGATCTCTATCAAAATCATTATTTGAATTCTTTCTCAATTCGGTATTTAATGATATAAATTGCTCTAACCAGGCTGATTGATTGAATTGCATCACTCTGTGAATTTTTGTTAATTTCAAACCTAATCTCATGTAAAGTTTCAAATTTTTATAGTGTAGAATGTAATTTTTACGGTTTTCAAAAGTTGTAATCAATTTCTCATATCGCCCTGATGGCGGTGTGGCTTTTACTGGTGCCAGGGGGTAATGGTTGTGCATATCATGTAGACTTTCTGGATATTCAAGATCGACTTCTAAAAAGTAGCCAACGTGTGATTAATCTGAAATTTTTGTAACATCAAAATTTTGAATTTGCTCATTAGATAGCCACTTGAATCCAGAGTGTGGCAGTGGTTCACTCATGCTTGTACCATATAAATTATTTGCATCTAAGTATATTATAAATGTGGTTTTGGAATTTTCATCATATGTAGATAAATATTGGTTGTTGGCTTTTGCATATCGTTTGGGGATTACACTTAAACCTCCGCGAATGCCGGTCTCTACAAACAGGTGCATATCTGGATCACTCAAAAGTTCATGTTCAATACCGGTCATTTTCAACATTGCATTCCACGAATAGTGTGGTAGCGAATAAAAGTGGGATGGATCAAGACTGTATGTTTTCTGGAATGTTGATCTGAAAGATTGAAATATATCGGCGAGTAAGAGTATATCGGTGGTTAGGTATAGAGATCGTGAAATTGACCAAGATTTTTCAAGTTGAATGCATTCCAAACAGTTATAGCATTTTGATAGTCAGTCTCACTTACATCTGAATCGGTTAGTTTGTTGTAGAAGTTTTCCCGGGAAGGTAATTGTGTTTCTTCGAATTTCTCAAAACAATCCATATATTCGTATGGGTATATTTGTTTTTTCAAGAGTAAATTTGTATTATTTGGAAAATATGCTGAAATCAGTTGGAAAGCATTTGATAACATATTTTCTGTCAATTTCGAAAGAGATGAATTCAGAAATTGTAGTGAATCGATAAATCTTAGAATGTTATTTAGTGTTATTGAAATTATTTTTTCACTTGTCCTAGCTAAGCAACTTATTCTCTTTTTATATTTATTGAGTGATTGAACAATGAAGTGTGAATCGTAACTGGTGAAATTGTGGAATATTACAGGAATGAACTCTACTTGTTTTACATTAAGATTACACGTTTGATGAGCAGCTCCAATAAACTTTCCAGTTGAATGCGAGTGGTGTCGCACGCGATCAAACAATAGGCTCTTATTACACAGGCAACACACGTCTACCATTTTAAATTCACTTTCGTCTTCCACTGTTATCTGCATTGGCACTTGTATTTTCAATCGCTTTTTCAATTCATTTCCATGTTCATCTAATTCATCCAGAAACTTTTCTATTAAATTTGATGATTCAGACAGGTTGGATGCTCTAACTATCCTTGGTCCATAATGAATTGATCCACTTTCATTTACTATTACATATCCATAACCACATGGTATATGTTTTTCATCTTTAATTAAACATTCAAAGTCGGCGTATATTGTGAAGGGTGTGGGTAGGGTGTAGGAGAAATTTGTGAACTTTAAAACGGTGTTTTGTTGTGGAATTTTAATGCGTTGTGTTTCGTGTGATGAGCACAATTCAATATGTTTTTCTAAACTACGTTTTGCATTTGTATAAGTGAATCTTTGAAAACAGTGGGGGCAAATTTCTTCTTTACCATTATGTTTTGTTAGATGTGATAGTAGTCTGGATAGATTTTTAACAAGAGTGTAGTGTTTTTGTTCTTCTTTGTTAGATAACAACAACAGTGTGATTGTATGCTCTCTCTTTCTGTGTTGGGATGCAAAGACTGGATAGAACATATCTTTCTCTTCTTCATATGCAATAACATTAACAGTTATTGTTGTGTTTTGGTTCTCAAATTTAGGTATGTCTTTCAATTTTAGTGGGAAGCATAAATTTTCAATATTAATTTTATCTTTTATTTTTTTAAGTGCAGATACTCGATTGTTCTTAGTGGTTTTGAAATAGGAGATGATGGACCAAACAAAGCAAAGATCATCTTCATTTCTCACATTTATAACAGCATTTTTCTTTATAATTTTATCTGGAGTAGGAATGTATGAGCCAGAACCACTTATTGGTCTGTATCTAACCATATTGAAATTGAATTGTTTGAATATGTCTATAGTCCAACCACTCCCTAACTTTATGAATTTATCTAACCCTTCCATAATTTTGCCCTCTGCCTCCTCCCATTGCACACTAAATTTATCAAGATTCTCATGGACTGAGATTATAGACCTCGATTGTCCATGGAATGTTGGTTCAACATACAACTCTTTATCAGCAGAAATCTTTTTCAATTTAACTGTTAAACTCACATACCATTTAATATTGTGGTGGAATTTTTCAGAATTTTCAAGTATTATATCAATTATATGAGGTTTAAGGTTTTCAAACAATATTTTTACATCAATTGTGTTGAATGAGTTCCATATGAAAAAGAGACAGTTTTTGTTGATGCTGTGTTGGCAGATTGGTGATGAGTAGGTGGATGAAATTATTCTATCCATTTTTATATATACCGAATTTTTCATGGTGTTGCTCGAGTCTGTTGTCCTGTTCCTACTGTCCATTGTCCCACTGTCCATTGTCCTGGTGATACTCAACTCCATAGGTGTTGCCTGATAGTTGGTGTTGTTGTAATTGCTGGTGATACTCAAGTCCATAGGTGTTGTCTGGTAGTTGGTGTTGTTGTAATTGCTGGTGTTTGGGACCCTATCTGAAAATAGGTAGCGACTAGCCTCCGTGGATGAGCCAGAAATCTCTGGTGGGAGTATAGCTCGTTGACTATTTTCAGCCTGAACTAACATAACTCCTTCGATCCAAAGGAGTGAGAATTTTCTGCCTGTGCACCTCTATTTATACCCAAAAACTGGGGTGGAAATTGGAGGGGGAGGGGGAAATTGGAGGGGAAAATGGGAGGGGGAAATTGGAGGGGAAATGGGAGGGGAAATTGGAGGGGGAAATGGGAGGGGGAAAAATTAAATTTAATTTAAAAGGGCAAAAAAATAGAAAAAAAAATTAAAAAAAAAAAACGAACTGAAAAATATTATGTGGTTGCTTTGGTAAACTACTATTGATAGTGTGAAAAAAAAAATAAAAAAAAAAAAAAAAACGAACTGAAAAAAAAATATGTGGTTGCTATGGTAAACTATTATTTATAGTGTAGAAGAAAAAAAAATATAAAAAAAAAATTAAAAAAAAATTGAAAAAAAAATAAAAAAAACGAACTGAAAAATATTATGTGGTTGCTTTGGTAAACTACTATTGATAGTGTGAAAAAAAAAAAAAACGAACTGAAAAAAAAATATTATGTGGTTGCTATGATAAACTATTATTGATAGTGTAGAAGAAAAAAAAATAAAAAAAAATTAAAAAAAAACAAAAAAAATATAAAATAAAAAAAAGTCAGACACTATTGATAGTGTATATCAACCCACCCACCCTCGCCTGATTATTAGAGGTCTTCACAGTACAGGCGGTCTATGAAGACTGAATAAAAAATGTATTTGCAGGCCTATATATAGTGTCTGACTTTTTTTTTTAATTTTTTTTTTCCAATAACCATCATCGGAAATTAGTGTATGATACATGAATTTGCATTGCCTTGATGAGCTGAATAAGATGATATCATTCAATCCATTCTATCTTGAACGGTTCAAAAGTTGATATTTTTCCGGGAACGATAGTTCCCACAGGAACGGAAATTTTCGGGAGCTGATAGTTTATTTTAAATCAGCTTGGGGTTATCTCTGTTTATGATTAGGTCTCACCTCTTCATATAGTGTTGGTTTTCAATGTTTTAGTGTTTTCTTTAGTTTACGTTTCAGTGGAGGTTTGTATCTTACTTTTGATACAAAACTCCTAGAACTGTATCATATTTGATACAAAACTCCTAGAACTGTATCATAGATATGAAACTCGTAGAAATGTATCAAAATTTAGGATTTAAGTTCATACAGTGGTATTAGCTTCCATGAGAATGAAAATTTTCGACTTGGGGGTCTAGTTGGGTTGGAAAGAGCGTGGGAAAAAATGTGTGAGCGTGGGAAAATCTTTATTTTTCAATCAATTATCATCGGAAAATGGTGTTCGATACATGAATTTGGGATGCCTTTAAAAGCCGAACAAAATGGTACCGTCCAATTCAATCTATCTTGAGCGGTTGAAAAGTTCAAATTTTTTCGTGATTTTTAACTCCCGTGAAAATGGGAATTTTCGAGATCGGATAGTTTGCGTTCATTCAACTTTGACTTACCTATTTCAGGGTGAATAAGGTTTAATTGGATTCGTTTAGGTTAACCTTAAATTTAAGGTTAAATAATAATAATAATAATATCGTGTGACCTGGCTGGCTCAGGTCTGGTGTCAGAGTTATCAGGTCGCACCTGAATAAGTTCAGGGCCTCTGACGTGACTTAACGACTGTTTTTTAGGCAGCCGGGACCGACAGCTTAACGTGTCCTCCGAAACACGGGAGTGGCCCGAGGTTAAAGAAAAACTGTGACGGAATCGGCACCACTTTTAGCGAGGCGACCACACCCAAAAATTCTATTATTTTTTCCTCAATTAATCGTGATCGGAAAATTGTATTTGATACATGAATTTGGGATGCCTTGAAAGGCTGAACAAGATGGTGTCTTCAAATTAAAATTCCCTTCACGGGTTAAAAAGTTCAAATTTTTTCGTGAATTTTAGCTCCCGTGAAAATGGGAATTTTCGAGATCGGATAGATTGCGTTGATTCTACTTGAACTTACCTATTTCAGGTTAAATTAGGTTTGGATAGTTGGTTTAGGTTAACCTTAAATTTAAGGTTAAAGAAAAACTGTGACGGAACTCTCAGTCTCCCCTACTTCTACTAACTTATATTAATGGAGTCAAAGTAGCAGACAATGAACAAATTTCACATGTTAATAATACAGTATAGCTTCCATTCTCGAGTGACCTTCATTCTAGTCTAGGTTATCCTAGTACTAGTTATTTTATTGTTTCTTGAGAGAGTATGTATGTGTGTGGACTATATTGACACTTGTTCTCTAGAACTCCTGGAGTTGAATCAGGTGATAATGGCATGTTTGTGTCGTATAAAATTACAACATCAACAAACTAGTCAATAATAATCATATATAAATAGTTATGATTCAAGAAGAGATATACAATAAACTGATAAAATATCAGTCTTGCCGACTGCCGAGTATTATATATACAGTATATATATCTTTTTTTTTCTATAACTTACGGTTATTCTCACTCCCCCATCTTTTTGACCTGATCTTAGCCATAGCCAAGAAAAATTCTCTTTATCGAGATACAAAAATGCTTTAACAAACAATTGAACAAAATAAAAACAGAAAAAAAGCAGAAATTAAAAAATAGTTATTAAATAATAGCTATTAATCAGTAAAAGAGTGCAATGAAAGCAAAATTGTCTCTTAATTTTGAGGGTAACCCAAGATTTATCACATTTTTAAACCACTATAGTTTTTTTTATTCATTTGCGTTACGATAGGCCTATTTGTTTTTTTTCTTAATGAAGTAATACTACTCATGTCAATACAATTTATTTTGTGACAATGTACTTCTGATGTATTGTATTTTCATTTTTAATTTGATGTTCGTGATGTATTTTCAATTTCAATTTGAGTTTGCTATGTTTGTAATTTACAATTATTCCTGCTGTAGAACAGACTTGCATTAAACCTAAAAATGGAATGAGCCAAAAAAAAATCGATAATAAAAAATCCCTCTCTCTCTTACGATCCAGAGGGTGCAACCCCTGTCCAAACGGATGAGGCGAGCGAGGCGAGCTTGCCGGCTAGTAATCATAAAACTACCATGAAAATGGTTTTGGTTGCAAGCTGCAGCGCGTTAGTCGCGCGTAGTGGAGCAACAGACGTGCGGCTGTTGCGCTACCGTCGCGCCACAGCTGCTCCACTAACGCGCGTTAGTGGAGCAGCTGTAGCGCCGCAAAAAGTTGCTTGTGTGAACAGGGCCTAATAAGGCTAGAATTGAATCAAATTAAAACTAAAAAAATTGAAAGCTCACTGAAATGCTGTCAAGGTGAACCGAGAAATACACGAAAGAACCGTTTTTTTAAATGTAGGCTGGAATTATGATGAAAACAAAGTTGTATTGAATTGGTTAAAAATAAATTTAATCATCTAAACTAGTATTGAAATCGTTTTTTACCAACCTAGTTACCTCCAAAGCTTCTAAATGCCAATCAAATGCAGAAATTCAACGTTTTCTTCAGCCTTGAACTTGTGCCCATTATTAATAAGATGCTCTGCAAAATTTGAATCTCCTTTTTGGGTTTTCCAATCCCTGATATGTTTATTTATTCTACATTTGAAACTTCTTTTGGTCTGACCCACATTATAACAAGCATTACAATCACTGCAATTCAATTTATAAACCCCACTTTTATCCCAGATATCAATGTATTCTTAACTACACCCAAATAAACTCTTTAAAATAGGTTTGGTTTGAAAAGCTATATCAAAACCGTTCTTTTTCAATTCTTTCCCTAATTTTTCAGATACTGGGCCAAGATAAGGTACCGTTATCCATGATCCCCAGTATCAGTTACAGCAATGTTAGCACAAATTGCTAGTCTCCTATACTTATTTTATTTAAAATTTTATCAACATTGATCTCCTCATATCCATTTGTAATAGCTATCTGTTTAATCATACTAATCTCTTTTTCAAAGTAATGCTTGCTCATGATTCAATTCTAGCCTTATTACGTATTTTTTATTTGTTAATTTCTAGATGTTCACAGTTTTAGTTATTGATTTGACTCGTATTTTTGCTTGTTACTTCTCCCACCAGAGGGTGTGACTTGTCAGCCAATCACAACGATGAAGGTCAGCCTCTTTCTTGCTTAGCCAATAGTATCATTCCGCATGTTCAGAATATATTCAGCTTCTCTGTACTTTAGTTTTAGTTTGATTGAGATTGATAATGGTATAACAACTGGAACTAGTTTCTCAATATTTTTTTATAAATGTGGTTGTGACAATCTCGTCTTATTATTCATCAATAACAAATGACTGTATTGGTTACAAATATGAAGTGAATTTAAATGTCAAAATTTAATTTCATAGGGAAGAGATAGCTGTGAGACGTAGTTGGTATCTCTTCAGACAGAGATGCAGCAAAAATCAGTCAGATCTGTTAAAAAATCTGTCTAAATTGCTTGAAGTAATGTTCCTTATTACTAGGAAAGGAAGGAAGGAGAAACCCTATCCAAATATGGTTTCCCATGTACAAATATTATTTGTTTATTTAAAAAGTATTAATTATTAATTTAATAATGAATTTTTGTTATGGCAATAAATTTTATTGTTTCTATATAAATAAGCCGATACCGTAAAACAGAGTGTTCAAGAACCCGACGAATTAATCTGCAAGCAAATAGAAACCAATCTGTCAAAAAAATAATTATTATTGTCAGTTGTGCTTCACCATTCAACGAAGGTGCATACTCGCCTCTCCACTTGCTCGTTTCTATGTCTGTGATATTAAGCTGTGAGTTTAGAGTACTTACAGCACCAGGTTGAAGAATTTTGGAGTACACCCAACCAAAAATGTTATTGTTCGGCTCTTTCAGTGTACCTCATAGCCTTCAAATTCAGACAAGGCAGCATATCAAATTTAGTACATTGAAAAGATATTCACTTTCAAAAAGATTATTCAATGAGTAAATTGACGATAACGGTAAATTATGAATTTAGCTCTAATGACTTCAAAAGAGTAAAAATTATAAATTTTGTAAAAAAATGTGAAAACTAGAAATTCTTATGTTTACTGTACTGCCATAGCAACCTCTCTAATTTTGCCATTCAACTGCTTCGGTTACTATCAACATTATATGCTTCCCAATAATAAAAAATAATAAAACATATTTTAAAACAAAAAAAGAAACCGACTTCAGTGAAATGATAAAATACTCACGTACTAAAAGATTTAAAATAAAGTATTTACTTTAAACTGAGAAAATGTTAAATTACATACAAGTAATCTTTTGAAGTCGGCGCCAAATTTTTTATGAAGTTGATAAGAAATTCTATCTAATATCAAAACTAACACTGTATTTCAATTAAATACGTGATTTACACTCACTTTTACTGAAATACAGTGTCAGTTTTGATATTAGATTGTTCAATTATTTCGTCATGGAAAACATCACAGAGTAATTCTGTTATATTTTAGAAGTTTATGGGAAATTTGGCACCGACTTCAAAAGATTACTTGTATGAAATTTAACATTTTCTCAGTTTAAAGTAAATACTTTATTTTGAACTTTTTAGTACGTGAGTATTTTATAATTTCACTAAAGTCGGTTTCTTTTTTGTTTTAAAATATGTTTTATTTTAAGCTTTTTAGTTGAATTTTCAAACTTTGAAAACATGAGGAATTTCTTAAAGCCTACATTATGAAATATTTATCAAATTAGCAAGTCAATAATTAATTTATTTATAACATCCAAACTTAAGTAACTAAAAATCCACTTATATAAGAAAAGATGAACTAAGGAAAATTCTACAACGTTTTATTTTATGTGGAATATTGTATTTAGGAAAATTATAATAGCGAAAGGATTCTTAAAAGTGAACTGGCTTTTGATTCATTTTGATGTGGTCCCTTTCAGAATATACCTACAATGAAATAGTAGGCCTATATTATGTTACAAGTGTGGAAAATTGTGTTTACTGAAAATATGATAAGGAGATGAAGTTGAGTGCGGCGGTATTATCTTAAAGTATGGTAAACATCTTCCCGGACGAGTTATGTACGATATTAGTCATATATATTTTTTTAATATAAAAAACATAAACTTTGAGCTAGTACAAAAGGATCATCAAATATAACCTCAAAATATAGTACGGACATGTATTTAATGGCGAATAAATATTCTTAATCCATCACAGCAGCGAAACTAAAAATACTTCTGATATCAGCTGTTTTTCCAAATTCTCCAACTTATGATTGAAACTGAATAACCTTATTCCTATGACTCAATAACATCAACTAAATTATTTACAATTTTCATATGAACATATGGACAGAAATATTATATTCTTCTTATTCTTGATTCAAATTAAGTTCACGTGATTGGTCAAAATGGGACATTACAGGCTTGTTTCACACTGAACCAGCTTTGGGTAACCGATGTCGTTTACCCGGCATAATTGCATTGCATCATATGATTTCGAAAACCATCTAGATGTAAAGCGCTCCATATGATACCATGATCAGCCTGGTAAACGACACCGGTTATCCGATTGGCGGTTATGTGTGGAACTATCCTATTCAAACTTGATTGAAATGAAGACATTGAAGAATGCTCCTTTTTGTTTAATATTGGGCTAAGTATTGGGCCGATCCTTGCGAAACTTGGATGGGACCACCGCTGAGCGATGCTCTTTCATTAAGAAAAATTCATCAAAATCGCGGTTCAATATTGTTCGAATGATTGATGTACAAACTTTAAAAAAAAACAAAAAAAAAAAACAGGTCGAATATAGTAACCTTGTTCTTTTTGGAAGTCGGTTAATAAAAAGACATTGGAACTTGAAAAAGAGTTAATATAGTTGATATGTTATTCCAATGTAATCGTTTATGTAAAGATTGTAGTTTGACTGTTTCTAAGCCACAAGTGAGATGTTTGTTGTGATAAAAATCGTTTGAAGTGATAGCTGTGAGCCGTAGCAGGTATCTGTTCAGTCAGATAAAGATAAGCTACGAACTCCTGAGCCCTCTTCGTAAGAGAGATCGATTGGATTGGCGAGTAAAAAATACTCTGTTCTCTGTAAAATCACTTGCGGGTGGTTCGGTAACCACCTAAAACTGTGGGTTCAACTAATCATTCTTTTGATCGGAAATTGCCGTTATTCTATGAGAAATTGAGGAAAGTCGTTACAATTGGCACTGTACGTCCCATTCTCACTCTCGCCTTATTGAAGACGGGAATTCCAACTACAGTTACTCCAATTAAAATTAATCTGACCGTGAAGAATACCATCAGAAGATATTGATTTCAAAAATGATTTTTTTTCTCCCATTAAAAACTATTCATAGAATAAATTGTTTTTCCTACCATTCAAAACCAGAAACCAGGAGCACCATTTCAGGCAGACCTTTGTTAAATTGTGGGGGGGGGGGGGGGTCTAGCAAGCAGCAAAAACCAGTCAGATATGTTAAAAAATCTATCTAAATTGCTTGAATTTTTGCTAAGTAATGTTCCTTATTACCATGTTTTCAGGTTGATATGTTATTCCAATATAGTGGTTTGTGTAACAATTGTAAAATTCAAAACCATTTTTTTTTTGGCTCGTGTCCTAAACATCTCACAATCGTTGCATATAATATTTCATCTACGATTACCAATATATTACGTGTAATCTAATTTACCAAACAATTGGATAACTAATGAATAAGACTTGAAGTTTTCAGAACCACATTTATTGAAAACAGTGTGATACTAGTTTCAGATGTTACTCCATTATCAATCTCAAACAAGCTCTCAGTTGATAATGGAGTAACATCCGAAACTAGTCTCTCACTATTTTCAATAAATGTGGTTGTAACAACTTTGTTTTATTATCTTATTATTTAGTATATGCTAAGCTACTCTGTACTTTAGTTTTAGTTTGATTGAGATTGATAATAGTGAAATGACCGAAACTAGTATCTCACTGTTTTCAATAAATGTGGTTGTGACAACTTCAGTCTTATTATTCATTATGAATATCTTCCGCAATATCACCTTTACCACTACAAAGAAATTGGATAACTTACCCACACTAACATAACTTTGAATACGTGTTTGTTGTTGTGGGGTTCTGAATTGAAATTCAAAATGATTTAAAATTGTTTAAATCAGTTGGCATTTATAAATGAAACTTCAAGAAAAATATAGAATAACTATGAAAAAAAAAACAATCCTTAGTCTCTAATATTCATTGCTATTAAATTCAATAAATTTTATTGAATTCCAATAAAGAATTTTAGTAAATTTAATAAAATGGAGTAAGTAATGCATAACATTCATTTCAACACTGTTTTGAAGAAATTCTGAGTTCTGATTGGTCTGACTCCTGTACTGAAAAAAGTGAAATAAAAGATTTATGTGAGAATAATAGCTGTTGCATTATGCAACTAGTTTGATAATCCATGGAATAAAGTAAGTTGTATTGACATCACTTTCTAAACTATTATGTTCACTATATATCGAGGCCATAGATAAAATAAATTCTGTTCAATAAATTATAATAATATCATAATATCAATAATTTATATAATATCAACATTTCATCATATTGAATAATAAAACGAAATTGTCACAACCACATTTATTAAAAATATTGACAAACTAGTTTTGTATGTTATACTCATCAATCTCAATCAAACTAAAACTAAAGCACAGAGTAGCTCAATATATACTGAACATGGAATGATACTATTGGCTAAGCGAGAAAGAGGCTGACCTTTATTGAAGGTTGTGGTTGGCTGACAAGTCACGCCCCCTGGTGGGAGGAGTAACAAGCAAAAATACGAGTCAAATCAATAACTAAAAACTGTGAACATCTAGAAAGCAACAAAGAAGAACAATACACAAATGGCTAGAATTGAATAAATTTTAAATTAAAAAATAGAAGCTCGCTGAAATGCAGTTTACCAAGAAAGATACAAAAGTCGTCATCAAGCAAGTTTTTATACAGCATCAGGCCGTCTCTCACATCTCAATTTCCACCTCTTTCTGTCCTCGGCATCTTCAGGAGTCAGCTGTCTTAAGATCATGGCACCTCTTATGGCTTGCTCCCATTGCTTGGGAGGGCGTCCTCGTTTCCTTTTCTCATGAGGCATCCATTCCATGATTGATTTTGGCCATCTACCGCTCCCCATTCTTTTGATGTGGCCATACCACAGTAATTGTCTTCTCTCTATGTATTCAGCAACTGACTCCTGTTGATCCATTTTCCACCTGACACTCATTTCTTATGTGCTCTATTCTGGAAACCCTACAACTGCGCCTCAAGAAATCCATTCAACTGCATTTAGTCAGGCTTTATTTCTTTCTGTTAGCTCCCAAGTTTCTGCTCCATAAGTGAGCACACTTCTAAGGATAGCAGTGTTCAACATTCCTTTCTTCTTGGGACTAATCTCTTCCAACCACAGCAGTGAATTAAGTTGTCCTATGACTTTCTATGCATTTGTTATGTGCTCCATGATCTCTTGTTCACTGTTCCCTTTCCTTGATAAAACTACTTCCAAGTATTTTACCTCATCACAGCCATCTATAATTTTTCCGTTTACATCCAGATTGTCTCGTCTTCCTCCAGCCACCAAGTAATTGGTTTTGTCATAGTTCATTTTGAGACCCCATTTTTCATAGGTCTCCATCAATTTCCCCAACATATACTGGATGTCAAACTCGTCAGATCCTATTACTACTTGATCATCAGCAAACAGAAGCGTGTGTAGATGTTTGTCTCCAATCTGTATCCCCATCTTTGAGCATTTACTTTTACATTTTACTTATACCACTCTTTCAACGCTTCATTGATGTAGATCTTGAACAAAGTTGGAGACATGCAGCATCCTTGCCTTAGACCTTTTGAGACACAAAATGCAGCAGATATGGTATTTCTCTTTTTGATCACACTCTTCTGGTTGATGTACAAATCCCCAATTGCATGTATATATTTTTGATGCACCTATTTTCTGAGTACCTGGAAAAGCTTCACAACCAGTACATTGTCGTATGCCTTTTCCAGATCAACCAATACTATGTGTGTCTCCATGTTTCGGGAAACTCTCTTCTCCACCAGCTGTTTTAGCGTGAAGATATTGTTTATGCATGATCTTCCTGCAGTGAATCCACTCTGCTCTTCTCCAAGTTTTATATCTACTTCCAATCTATTTTTTATAATACGGCCATACAGTCTTCCATTAGATGAGGTGACACTTATAGCCCTATAGTTTTTGAGGTCTTTCCTTGATCCTTTTTTGAATATAGGCGTGATATAAGCCAATTTCCACTCTTCAGGGCAATTTTCTCCATCTATCAAGCACTTGTTGAAAAGTGTCACCAATGATTCTTTTACACAGTCTGGACTGTTTTTAATCAACTCTATTGAAATACCTCCAGGCCCAGGTGCTTTTCCATTTTTTGTTTTCTGCAGAGCATTCTCTAGTTCTTTCATTGTAACTTTGGAGATGATCTCTGTTTGATCCATTGCATCACCAACATCTTCTCGTGCTTCATTATTCTTGAACTGGTTCCTTGTTTCTTCAAACATGTTCTCAGTGTTCCTTCCATTCATTCAAGGATATCATATCTTACCTCAAACTCATACCTCAAGTCAGTGTACTGTGGGTCGTCTGACGATGCTCTAGACAACAGAGCGAAACGGCCGTCACGCCATAACGTGAGTTAATTTCCATTTAAAAGTGGTTTTTTTAAGTTTATATTAGATATCATATCAATATCTGCTCTATATTTGGCGTTATTCCTCATTCCTTTTATGACTTTCCACACACATCTACTTCTCTCCCCTATCTGTTTACTTCGTCACATTTTTCCCTCCATGCTTCATCATTTGCTTTTTCACTTCTTTCTTTACTTCAACTCTTACTCGGCAGTAGTTCTTTCTGTCTTCTGGATCTTGTGTTGTTAGCCACTTATGGTATAAGGCTCTCTTTATTTTTATCAATTCCTATATATTGCTTAGATACAAAAGTACCGTTTTAAAAAAAATGAAGGCTAGAATTACGACGAAACCAAATTAGTTGTATTGAATTGGTTAAAATAAATTTGATCATTTAAACTAGTATTAGAATTGTTTTTTACCTACCTTGTTATATCCAAAGCTTCTAAAATATTCAGTTGTCTGCTTTTGGTAATGAAATGCAGAAATTCAACATTTTCTTCAGCCTTGAACTTGTGTCCATTATTAATGAGATGCTCTGCAAAATTTGAATCACCTTTTTGGGGTTTTCTAATCCCTAATATGTTTATTTATTCTACATTTGAAACTTCTACCGGTCTGACTCATATAACAAGCATTACAATCACCAAATTGATGTTCCTTCCACAATATACCTTCGCCACTATAAAGAAAATGTTATCATAGATCAAAAAATTTATAATAATAATACACGCATTTTTTTATTGTACACATATTGGCGGAGGGGGTGGGGACTCTCCAAAAGGCGTCCCTTTTCAAAACTATAAAGATAATGGAAAACAAGTGGCAAACTGCGCTGTTATCATGAATGGGATGAGTTGGGCAGAAATTGTTGCACCAGGTCAAGCAGGGAAGTACAAACCACCTTGTCCGGGATTGAAACTCGGGCACGCGCTCTAACTGCGGACCCCCTGAGGTTGAGGTGGGGGGTAGGGTAAAGGGGGCTCCAGTAAGTTTTGCGCCTCACATTTCAGTGCTAACCAAGTAGCGGTGAAGCGTTGTCAGCCCTGGCTGGGAACGGTTTGAGAACGCGCGTCTCTCCAAAATTGTCCAAATAGTTTCCTCGCAACTTATCGACGACTAATTGGAAACTACTGCTGAGCACTGCTTGACAAAAGTATGTTGAAAATTCTCCACTTTTTCAATTCAATTCTATTTTCTCCGAACATTTGTCCAATATTCAGAGGAGTTTATTCATTTCTTATGCAAGAAAAATACAATTAAATGGAAGAAAATTTTCTAAAACAATTTTCAAATTTTCTAAAACAATTTTCAAATTTTCTAAAAATTTATGTGTTGGGTTGAAGAGTCGTTAAACACAACAAAAACATGAAATCAATACTATAATAAATTCTCATAGCCTTATTAGAATACTATACTTTTACACTAAAACTATATTTATTATTCTTCTAATCTTATGCTATTGGTTAATCTATTCTAACTTACTCACTAGTCATCAAAACGTCGCATGGACCTACTCCATAGGCAATCAGCCACATTTTTAAACTAGTCTTGAAACGGCTAAGTAGTTTCCTCTTTTATTGAGGAAGTTTATTGAAAATTTTTGGCCCAATATAAAGAAAAGATCTTTGACAAAAAGATGTGCTTCATGGTGATCTTTGACAAAAAGATGTGATTCATGGTGCTTCCATATTAATATTTCTTATTCTAGTATTATGTGAGTGATCTATAAATCTATTATTTCCTGGATTTTTCTTCATATTGAATAGCACTGCATGAATAAATAGTTGTCTTACACTTAATACATTACTTCCAATAAATAGTTGATGAGACGGGAACAAAGAATTTCTGAAACCTATTATTTTGTCTCTTGAGTAAAACGCATTCTTGTTTATTTCCTTCATGAATGTCTAGAGTTTGAACCACAGCTTAAACACATCAAACCACTGTTTATCGGCAGCTAGTTGGAATCTACAGCTGGACACTTTGAAAATCATCTCTCTGTATATTGAGTAAAAATTATTTTGTTAATTCCTTCCTTGAACTTATAGAGTTCAAAACATGGCTTAAAAGCATTAAATCAAGGTTCTTTGGCAAACTGTTGGAACCTATAACCATTGATCAGGGATAGTAACTTGATGGTTCGTCTATGCTATAACTAACCACTTGACAAAAGCAAGTTGAAATTCCTTTTTCTTTCTCAAGAAAGTGAACTTAACTTTACTATTCTAGTAGTTGAATTTCTAACAACTCTTAGTAGGACAACAAGTCTCTGGTAGAATACAACACTTGATTTTTCCGTGTGCCTATGATTGACCGAACGAAGAGAGGCCTCTGTTTCAAGTCGACCGTTTTGCATTCTGTCTGTTTGTAAAGCATTTACGGCTGAACGCGTGAACCGATTTCTTTGAAAATTGGCATCAATGTACCTTTTAGTAATACGCGGCGATATAAATATAAGGGGGTTTCAAATGTTGTTGCATTTAGGATAATTATAAGGGAAAAAGGAAAGGCAATCAGACCTTCTTCTATAGGAACATATGATTTTCAGAATGAGCTTCTCCATCATAATTATGCAACTGAAATCAGATTCATTGATAGCCCTTGGGCCGTAACATCTGGTTATTCATTTGATTGAGCCTTATTCATGTGAATAAAGTTATCATTAATTTTGTTTGTTTCATCTCTGATATTTCAATATAAAAGAAGTGATTACTAAGTGAATGATATACAAATTCAATTAATATTGCTTTGTAAACTCATTCATCTCACATCTGAAATCTAATTTTAACGGCATGTGACATTGATACATTTAAAACATGTTTTTTTATATTTTACTAGCTAGCCCGACGCGCGTTGCTGCGTTCTCAGAAAAAATTCTTGATTTTATTATTTGCCACCTCCCACTGAGGTTACATTTCAAATTTCAACCTTCTAGGACTATTAGTGAAGAAGTTAGTCCTAGGGCTCTTCCAGCTGATCAGAGGGGCCTCCTTCGTTGTTTTCTTACACAGTAAGACCTTACTCGCCACCTCTCAATGAGCATTGCAAATTTAAACCTCCTACGACTATTAGGGTAGAAGCTAGGTTTTTGATTTTATTATTCACCACCTCCTACTGAGACTACATTTCAAATTTCTAGCTGCATTGGTTAACAGAAAAGATGTCATCAACCCGGCATAATTACTTTTCCCAGTATATGGGTATGATCTCAGTCATATGTTTCCTACTGCAAGGCTCCGATTGCACGGTACGTAGCCTACATGCAAAGTCTTTGCGTTCCAGACAGCGTAAATAACGCCGCTAAGGGGCCTGCCATATGATTAAAAACTGTTGACTTTTATCAGCTGTTTGGCTTGCATGTTCAGTAGGTTAGGTCTGTAAAATGGATAAATTAATAATAATTATTAGCCCACCCTATTAAAATTTATGGTCAGAAACCATCCCCAATATTCACACAACATATTCCCAAAGTTTCATGCCGATCTGTCAAGTAGTTTTGAAGTCTATAGGGAACATCCATCGAAACAGCGTGTACAGCAGATCGAAAAATTTAAAATTATTTACCATATGATTAAAAGATCCCAGTAAGCTAGCTAGCCATGTACCCGTGCTTTGCATAGGAAAAACTTTAACCCCCTAAAAACACCCCTAAAATTGCGAATTTTGAAAAATCCTTTCTTATTGCACGGTGAAATCCTATAAGGATTGTTCATACAAAATTTCAAGTTCATAGGCCTAGCAGTTTTGGCTCTGCGTTGATGAGTGAGTCAGGGTATCATCCTTTTATAGATAGAAATTTGCGTGAACAAAGTATTTGATTTTGAAAAAAACATTGAGCAATCAGCTGTCTTGCACAGCCTTGTTGATGTGTTGATGTGATACAGAGTGACATTTTCTGAAAAGCAGGCAAGAAATAGACTACACGAATTGAATCAAGAGTTAGGTCTTATGATTGCATTCAATTTTGCGATGGTGATTGTCATTGAGTACTTGGAGTATGTTGCTCTGTGCAAGCACCCTTATTCTCGGGCGTGAGGTCTGCTGTTCACACAACTATTAGTAATTGTTTTTTGATGTCAAGAAGTACTGACCAGTTTTCACATCCTATTTTATTGATCGATTCTCTTACTTCTCTAACGTTAACGAAAATCAAGAAAAAATGCGACTCGTTTCAAATGATGGTTGTACAATATTTTTCTCGTGCTGTCGCCAATCAAAGAAAAATCAACCTCATAGCTACACAAAACAAATTTGCAAGTCAATCGCTCCAGTTTGCTTATAAATTCAGACTTTTCATCGAGTTTTGAATCGAAAATCGATTAGGAAACGTTCTGGTGAATGAATTTTGCAAACTTTGTCGCTTTTCAAAGGTGTGGTTCAATAAGCAAAAATTATTAGAGCATGACACACGGGAAAAAAATTTGGAGGAAAAAATAGAATAACTCAACTTTATGATAGTCGTGGAAAGATCACGGGTGAGTCGCAACTTGATCCTCAAACTATAAGAAACTATCGAATAAAAATGAATCATCAGAAAATTATAGGGAAGTGATAGCCGTGAGCCGTGGCAGGTATCTGTTCAATCAGATAAGAAAAGCAATGCTCTTCTGGGCCCTCTCTGCATTGGATTGGCCAACAAAAAAGACTCTGTTCTCTTTTGTAAAACCACTTCCCGGTGGTTCGGAGCCCACTTAAAACTGTAGGTCTACCATGGTTTCCCCACCAATAAAAACCATAGGCTTACTTTATCAGAAAAGATGAGAAAACTCTGAACAAATATCATTGTGTATTGATTGTTAAATCTCCTAGGCCCTTATAGAGATAAGGGTGACCGATTGGATTGGCCAGAAAAAAGACTGTTCTCTGGTATAAAATCACTTCCTGATGGTTCGGAGCCTACCTAAAATTGTAGGTCCACCATGATTCCAATGAAATGCTCCAGCGACGAGGTTAATTGTTAAATAAACACTAGAAAACAGGGAGAAAATAATCTGTAATGCACCGAATCAGACTTACAAGTCCTAATCTTGATTGACCGAACGCAGTGAGGTCTCAGTTTTAACACGACCGCTCAGAATTTCGTCTGTCATCCTGTCTGTCTGTTTCACGTTATTGTACCAAAATTTAATTCATTCTTCGTAATTATTTTCTTTTTCTATTACTAATTATAGAAATTTGTTAGTAATTTTTAATAAATTTATCATTAGAAAGTATGGTGGTAAAATGTATTATTCTGCGTTGTTATGTTGGTACTTCTGTTCCAACGTCCGAGCTGACGCTGACCGAAAAAGAATCTGTTCTGTTCGATTCAAAAATGGAGATTGTTAACTTTGTCTAATTCTTCTTGAAAATTCTCCTTAGTTATCTCATGGATTGAGATACTAATTTTAGAGTATGGATACTCGATAATTATTTTTATTTATCTCTTTTACTTCGAATGATTTTGTCACCAATTTAAAAAAAAAAAAAACCAATTTGGGTAAGTTTTATTCGTATTTCTACTTGTTCATATTGCTTGATTGATCTTGTTCAACCTCATGAAACTCTGTAATAGTTTCTTTCAATTTATTGTTAATTTTGTCTTTTAAATTAATTATTCCAGTAAAAGTTCTGATCCTTCTGATATAATTTTCTTTTAGTAATTTTGGAATCTACTTAACCTAACTCAGATTAATTTTGTTTAATTTCATTCTGCATAGCCAAGTTCTCTTGTAACTTTCTTAGTAATTTTCATCTTCCATAATTTATTCCTTTTAATGGTTGTAATACTTGTTTCTCATGTTTAACTTTCTTGACTTTAATTTCATTCTTTCTTGAACAAAAATTGTAACCTTTCTTATGAAATCTAGACAATTTGGGTTGATTCTCGTCTAGGTCAACTATGATTCTCATTGTAAGTCGATTTAGATAATATTGTATTTTATTCTTTCAACAGGTTTTTTTAATACCATGTACTCAATAATCTAATATCAAAATTACTGCATAAGTTGGACGAGAAATGAACTAAAACATTACGATTACAAAACATGTTCACAACCTAACAGGATTCAGTATGTATTAACACGGACACTCACTTATTACCTTTTCTACAATATGGTAAGCTGATCTACAATTTTCTTCGTCACTTCGCTTCGAAATAATTAACTCCGAAAAACCTGATTTATTTGCTAGTAGGCCTACTAAGCTATATTTCGTTGATAAAATTAATAGTCATGACTTTAAACTTTGTAACCAAAAATTAATATTAATTTTCCTCTTATTTTGTATTTCTTTTTCTAATATATATTGAGTACTGGTGACTTTGTCATTCGAAAACCTTCTTTTTATTTTACTTTACCTGCTCTTGACTAGCATATTATCGGTACTTTATGATTCGCCGCCTCTAGGCGCAACACCTTCTTTTGTGCCTTCCCGTTTCGGCCTTGGTCAAAACGGGATGTGTTACAATTGGTAGCAGAGCGTGGTTTAATGGCTATTCATGGTTATGGCTATTCATGGTTATGACTATTCATGGTTATTGCTGATGATGTGTTGGTGGAGAGCAGGAATTATTCTGGTAGTTGAGGAATTAAAATTTGTTATAATTTTATTTATTGTTTGTTATCTTATTTTATTATGAATTTTTAGTCATGGATAAAATTATTAAGATATTTTCTACTGACATTGACGTCACAAAATTGTTTTCAAAAAGGATTAATCCTGATTACTTGTCTAAGGAAGGTTTAACTTTCGAAATTTTGTCAATAGATAACGACAATTCTATTCTTGGTCTTGATGTAGATAAGCTTAGAGCAAGATATCGCTTGCTAACTGCTAATTGTGATTTTCAGGAGATTTCACTAATTTCTGATGTAGCTGACTATAACCAATCGCTCGAATTTCTTGAAATTAAAATACCCAAATTAAATAAATTTATTGATGATTTACCTGAAAACTTTGATAAAGAAATAATAAAAAAAATATTACTAAATCTGAATCTATTTTCCTGCATTTTCTTCATAGGGTAAAACAAATTATTACTTATGTCCAAGGATTATCTGACACTGATGTGAATAATTATATTGATAATTTGCTTGTTATTACTAATAATCTTGTGGTCATTTTTAACAAGATATTATTGATGCACAATAAGTTTCATGGTATTCCATCATCTCCAAAAATTGGTATTCCCTCTAGTCCTACTCGCATGCCAAAAAATAATCCTTTATCTTTGTTTGTTCCAAGCTCTAGCGCTGTTACTGAATCGAATATAAATTTAGGTGCGATTCCTAAAAGTGTCAGTGATTCTTTCAAGAATATGGTTGTTCAGGATAAAACGGCTGTGGTTTCTAATACCTCGAATTTGTCATCAGCAAATTTTGAATTACCTGGAACTAATTTATTGGTAAATAATTCTTCAACAGCTGATAGCTCATTTTATAATAAGTTAAGAAATCCTGTTGAAAAATATTTAAGTGAGCTACAACCTTGTGATGGTCTTGATATCAATATTCTTTTGAAATTTTTGCATGTCACTTTGAAAATTCGTGAATTATCTCCTATGTCTGACAATAATTTGTTGCAAAATTATTTCTCCATACTCTTCAGGTCCGCTTGGTGATAAAGTATTGAATTGTTTGAGTTTGAATATGACGTTCAACCAATTTCATTCTGAGGTGTTAAAATATTTCATACCTGAGCGACTTTTGTTGGCAATCAAGAGAGATAAGTTTTATCGATTGCAAGGTTTCAATGAGCCTTTATCCTCTTATGTGGTGAGTATTAAGGATGCTGCTAAGTTGTTATTACTTTCTGAGAGTGAACTTGAAGTAGTGAGCACTATTGTCAGTGGGCTGAATCCCAAGGAACGGTCAAGGTTAGTTTTTATGCAACGTCCTGTTTCTTTTAATGATTTAAATATGTTCTGTATTCATTCTCAGAATATTGCATTTACTGATGATGAAAGATCCAAAATGTACAACAGTTCTCACTCTCAAAATAATAATGCAGGAAATAATAATAATCAAAATAAGAATAATAATAGTAATTTTAATCGTGCTAAAAGAGATGTCATATGCTATTATTGTAATAAAAGGGGACATGTAGCCACTAATTGCTATTCAAAAAAACGAACAGCGTCCTTATCCAAAGGACAAAACCTAATGATATGCTCTAAAAGTAACAAAGAGGATAGGATTCATAAAAATAGAAATGAAAATAAGAGGGCAATAACGAAAAATATTAAGAAATCACTCTGTGGTGTTATTAATTCTAATAATAATCTTCCTTTCATTCCTGTTAATTTTTGCAATTCTGACATAACGTTTTCTGCTCTTGTTGATACTGGTTCTTCATTTTCGTTCATATCTAAAGAAACATTTAATAAATTGTCTGAAATTCCTAACTTAAATTTAAACTTAATCACTAAGAATATCCGTTGCTCTACTGCTAATTCTGGGAAAATTATAATTACTCAATCTTGTATTCTAAAAGTTAAAATACAACATATGACTTGGAAATTTGAATGGCTTTTAACTAATGATTTACCTGTTCAAGTTATTATTGGCTCTGATTTTCTCAAACATTCGCAACTTATTGTAAACCTCTTTAAGGGTAACTATTACTTCTGTTTTGATTTAAATAGGACTTATAATTTGATAAATAATTCTCTTGCTTTTAGTCATAAACAAAACATTTTAGTTAATAATGTTGTTGAAAAGGTTATTCCTGGTGATAAATCTCATCTTCTCAGTCATGAATTGGAAAGATTAAATAAAGTTATTGCTAAATTTCCTGATGTTTTAACTCACCGAGTGGGGGGAACATCTCTTGTTCATTATGATATTAAATTAACTTCTAATAAAATAATAAGATCTCAACCATATCCTCTTAATCCGATTAAAACAAAAATTATGAGAGAGAAGATTCAAAAATTGTTAGATGAGGATGTTATTGAAGTTTCTGATTCTCAGTACAGTAGTCCGTGTTTCCTTGTTCCAAAAGCTACTAGGGAAGGAGAAGAGCCTCAATTTAGATTAGTCTGTGATTTTCGTAAAATTAATCAAATTGTTGAACTCCAGTCAGGTCCTATTGGGGATATTAATACTTCTTTTCATCATTTTTCTAAGGCGAGGTACTTTTCGACATTAGATTTAAATAATGCTTATGGTCAGATTCCTTTAACTGAGTCTTCAAAGAAGCTTACTGCTTTTGCTACTCCTTTCAACTTGTACCAGTACAAGCGCATTCCTAACGGTATTAGCTCTGGAGCGCAAGTTCTTTCTAGTCTTATGGAGAAAATCTTTGGAGATCTTCGTTTCAAAAATGTCTACTTCTATCTCGACGACCTGATCATTTATACTGAGACCTTTGATAAACATCTTGAAGTTTTAAATGAAGTTTTCCTGCGCCTACGTAAGGCTAATCTTACCGTTAATCCTAATAAGGTTACCTTTTGTGTTCCTAAAATTTCCTTTCTTGGGCATATTGTATCACACAATTCCATCACAATTGACACTGACCGAACTAAATCTATTACTGATTTTCCTATTCCTAAGAAAGTGAAAGATATTCAGAAGTTCATGGGAATAATAAATTTCTATCACAAGTTTATTCCTAATCTCGCCGATCTTGCTGCTCCTCTGAATTATCTCAGAAAAAAGGATGTTAAATTTGTATGGAGTAAAGAATGTCAGGATGCCTTTATTAAGTTGAAAAGAATCATCACTCAACCGCCTGTTCTTAAAATAGCTGATTTTTCTCGTCGTTTTATTTTACAAACTGACGCTTCTAGTGTTGCTTTAGGTTGTG
The DNA here is from genome assembly GCA_948455865.1 of Conomelus anceps. NCBI lineage: Eukaryota > Metazoa > Arthropoda > Insecta > Hemiptera > Delphacidae > Conomelus > Conomelus anceps. The sequence continues at coordinate 28,501,548 of OX418221.1, read as the reverse complement.
TTTTAAGTCAGGAATATGATGGTAGCCTTGCTCCTATTGCGTTTGCTTCAAGAACTTTAACTACTTTGGAAAGAAAATATTCTGCTTACGAGAAGGAAGCTTTAGCTGTTCTGTTTGGGGTTGAAAAATTTAGATTCTTCATTGAACATACCAGGTTTACTTTGCATACCGATTGTGCAGCGTTGCAATGGGTTTTAAAAAATCCAAAGCCATTGGGGCGCATTGGACGTTGGATTCTTCGAATTAATTCCTTTCAATTTGATGTAGAACACATTAAAGGGACTCAAAATGTTATTGCAGATGCTCTTAGTAGAATGTTTGAAGATAACCCTGGTGATGAAGTGGAGAGTAAAAATTTGTGTAATCTTTCACTCTCAGATTTCCCTCTTTGTTTTTCTGATATTTTACAATATCAAAAACAGGATTCTTTTATTTCTGAAATTGTTAATGACAAAGTTCAAGGTAAAGATATTTTTCCGTACAGCATTTCTAAAGGTGTTCTTCTACATTCTTGTAGAAATGCTGATCAAGCTAAAATTGTTCTTCCTCTTATTCTTAGACCTATGGCTATGGTTTTCAAATATTTCCATGAAACATTGTTTGGTGCACATTCTGGTTTTTTGAAAACTTATAACAAAATTAAGGAAAAATTCTTCTGGAAAGGAATGAGTAAGGATATTTCTGCTCTGGTTAGAAGTTGTCAGATTTGTTCTATGAGTAAGCCTGCTCAGAAAAAGAATTATGGTTATCTTTCTTCAACTGTGGCTACTCAGCCTATGGAAAAATTGTTTATTGACACTGTTGGACCTTTGCCTCGCACAAGCTCTGGAAATACTATGATTTTTTCTTGCATGGATGCTTTTAGTAAATATTGTTGGCTCATTCCTCTTCGTAAAACTACTTCAATTGCTATTTGTAATGAACTTCAAAAAATATTTATTAATTTTGGAATTCCGAAGATTATTGTTTCTGACAATGGACCTCAATTTAAATCTCATTATTTTAAAAATTTCTGTTTTCAGAAAGGAATAAATCATGTTACTTCTGTTGAATATTACCCCAATTGTAATCAAATTGAACGTATTCACAGAAATTTAAAGTCTTGTTTGATTGCATTTAATTCTGACAAACAAAATAAATGGGATTATACTTTACAATGGTTACCTTTAGCATTCAATTGTTCTCTTCATGAGTCAAGTAAATTTACTCCTCATGAATTAATGTTCAGACATAAACCCAATAATTCTCTCTCGAATATTTGGAAAATTGATGAGATTCTTCCTTCAAAATTTGTTTTGGAGACTAATAAGATTTGGAAGTCTGCTCACCAGAACTTATTGAAATCTCATAACGATAGTAAAAGGAGATACGATGTGTATCGTAATCCTATTCCCTTTAAGATTGGCGATGAAGTTTTCTTGAAAACCCATCCTATTAGTAAAGCTGTTAACAATGTTACTGCTAAATTACTACCTCGTTATTCTGGTCCCTACCTTATTAAGGAGTGGCTAAGTCCTGTCTCTGTTAAATTGTTTTCTCCTGACGGAAAAACTTTTGTGCGTAGAGCACATGTGAGTCAACTTAAGATGGGTAATAATCCGAATTAGATTTTCCCTTTGCTTTGTGACTTATTTTGTAAATTTTCTCTTTTGAGAAATTCTCTGGTATTCAGAGGTGGACGCACCTACTACTACCTATGTTCTGTAATTTCTTGTATTATTAGCATTATTAGTAATCTTTACTTATTGTCCTTATTAATTTATAAGTTGTATTGTTTGTAATTTTAGTATGTTACTGTACTTCTTAGTATTTTGTACGTTTCTAAGTTAGTACCTAGCTGCGTTACTGACTAGTCTTACGTTATTCTAGTTGTCCAAGAAGGATAACATTTATTTTTGTTTTTCTTTTCCTCAACTCCAGATGATTCTCCTGGTGATCTTAAAATTAAATAGGTGATTTTCTTATCCTTTTAAAATTTGTAAAAAAAAATACTAATGAATTTCTGTAATAGTTTTTTTCTTTTCTTTCTTTCTTTGGAATATTATGACCTGATCAATCATCATATTCTTTCTCTTTTCTTTTCTTCTGATGAGTGATAGGCCGGCCAACCTGTTACTTACTCTTCTTTCTTTTCTTTTCTTCTGAAATTTTGGTACATTTTTTTTTCTTTCTTTAATTCTCACCCCCAGTGGAGGAGGTTGTACCAAAATTTAATTCATTCTTCGTAATTATTTTCTTTTTCTTTTTCTATTACTAATTATAGAAATTTGTTAGTAATTTTTAATAAATTTATCATTAGAAAGTATGGTGGTAAAATGTATTATTCTGCGTTGTTATGTTGGTACTTCTGTTCCAACGTCCGAGGTGACGCTGACCGAAAAAGAATCTGTTCTGTTCGATTCAAAAATGGAGATTGTTAACTTTGTCTAATTCTTCTTGAAAATTCTCCTTAGTTATCTCATGGATTGAGATACTAATTTTAGAGTATGGATACTCGATAATTATTTTTATTTATCTCTTTTACTTCGAATGATTTTGTCACCAATTTAAAAAAAAAAAAAACCAATTTGGGTAAGTTTTATTCGTATTTCTACTTGTTCATATTGCTTGATTGATCTTGTTCAACCTCATGAAACTCTGTAATAGTTTCTTTCAATTTATTGTTAATTTTGTCTTTTAAATTAATTATTCCAGTAAAAGTTCTGATCCTTCTGATATAATTTTCTTTTAGTAATTTTGGAATCTACTTAACCTAACTCAGATTAATTTTGTTTAATTTCATTCTGCATAGCCAAGTTCTCTTGTAACTTTCTTAGTAATTTTCATCTTCCATAATTTATTCCTTTTAATGGTTGTAATACTTGTTTCTCATGTTTAACTTTCTTGACTTTAATTTCATTCTTTCTTGAACAAAAATTGTAACCTTTCTTATGAAATCTAGACAATTTGGGTTGATTCTCGTCTAGGTCAACTATGATTCTCATTGTAAGTCGATTTAGATAATATTGTATTTTATTCTTTCAACAGGTTTTTTTAATACCATGTACTCAATAATCTAATATCAAAATTACTGCATAAGTTGGACGAGAAATGAACTAAAACATTACGATTACAAAACATGTTCACAACCTAACAGGATTCAGTATGTATTAACACGGACACTCACTTATTACCTTTTCTACAATATGGTAAGCTGATCTACAATTTTCTTCGTCACTTCGCTTCGAAATAATTAACTCCGAAAAACCTGATTTATTTGCTAGTAGGCCTACTAAGCTATATTTCGTTGATAAAATTAATAGTCATGACTTTAAACTTTGTAACCAAAAATTAATATTAATTTTCCTCTTATTTTGTATTTCTTTTTCTAATATATATTGAGTACTGGTGACTTTGTCATTCGAAAACCTTCTTTTTATTTTACTTTACCTGCTCTTGACTAGCATATTATCGGTACTTTATGATTCGCCGCCTCTAGGCGCAACACCTTCTTTTGTGCCTTCCCGTTTCGGCCTTGGTCAAAACGGGATGTGTTACATTATGAAACGTTGCATGGATGCTGCATATTCGTATGCCGAGTTATTATGTATGTATACGATTTTTTTTCAACAATCTTTATTAGGGTTTTTAATTTACCTCCAATTATTGGAGTTTTTGAAAAATGGTAAATTAAAAAAAATCAAATATTGAGATAATTGGGAAGTTTTTCTTTTCATCAGGTAGAACAAAAAACTCCGAAGACTTTCATTCGAAAATAGTATTTTGTGAAGGTAAGGGTAGAAATCTAAATTTCACTGGAAAATGGGGAGGGGTGAAAAAATTTTGAGCTTTTGCCATTGGATAACTTTCACTTTTCATGATTAGAGGTGAATATTAAGAGCTGCTGTAAATGCTTAGTAACTATTGTTAGCACTGCCAAATATTTTTCATTAATGATAGTTTAAGCCAGGGGTTCTCAATCTTTTTCAAGGACTGTACCCCTCAATGAAAGCGTATCTCCTTGTTACCGCATAGTGATGTAGTGATGTTGGGGGGGGGGGGACGGTTAAATTAAAAAACCTTTTTACATCAAAAACACAATACATTTAGAAACATATTTAAAACCGATTACAAAAATTAATGAGAAGGATGAGCTTGCATCTTAACATAGTTCCTCAATGCTAGGCTCAAGGTAAAACCTTAAATCGTCCCCAACGAGACCTTGTCTCTGAACTTCTAAGAAATAGTTATACAAACCTATTGCACTTGTTGGTTCCATGTAACTCGACCACAAAGTATTCAATTTATTAGATTTCATTATTAAATTATAACCTTGCGTGATTGCAAAACGGAAAAGAATGGTTTGATTTTTCATTAACCTGCCCGCGTACCCCCAAGGGGTACGCATACCACATTTTGAGAACCCCTGGATTAAGCAATGGAAATTGAGTCAAAAGAGCTCTTGAAGTTTCCGAAGAAATAATCCACCTTTAAGTGAGGAGTGTTTAGAGAGTGAGGTCTGCTATTCACATAACTACTAGATAAGAATGTATTAATGAACAATAAGACGAAATTGTCACAACCGCATTTATTAAAAAATATTGAGAAACTAGTTTTGGTTGTTATACCATTATCGATATCAATCAAAGAGTTTGGTTGAGATTAATAATGGTATAACAACCGAAACTAGTTTCTCAATATTTTTCAATAAATGTGGTTGCAACAATTTCGTCTTATTATTCATCATGGATACCTTCCACAATATCACCTTCGCCACTACAAAGAAAGTTAAAAATATATTGGAAAGTAATCATGTTTAATGTTATAAATTTGAGTTACTTATCGAGCGATCTTAAGAGATTGGTCGTACTTCCTTAAAAAAAAATCAATTCTTCCTTCGGTTCTTCAAATGACACTTTGGACATACGGCAAAACGTTTTTAGTTGGCACACAGGTCCTCAAACAACGTGTAATAAAGGCCATAGTCCTTCCTAGTCTAAGTATTGGATGAACATGGAACATATGCCTGCGTCTCTGCCTTCTTTTCTTGAGTAGTAACGCGAGAAGAAGGAGATGTTCATTGCTCGTCAACATTTTCTGGACTGCGGTGGCTATTAGTGGAGTGGCTTGCCAGTTGCCTGTACCGTCAACTGCAGTTACCCGGCCGGTAACCGGTGGCGGCCACAAGTTACCGGCCACCAGAGGCCTCGTGGAAAAGAGCCCTTAGAACCATAGAATTAATTGACGATGATCAAGCTCATGGTGATAAAAATAATGAAACACGAGATTCCTCATATTATAAAAATTACAGAGTACCTTATTAACAGAACACCGGTATCATCTTATATCTTATTAAGTTCTAAACTTTATCATATAAATTTTAGTGAGTAGAATTTCGTCAAAATTGATGTCTCTTGAGTGAAGCCATAGTGTCACTGAAGTACCCAATAAAGTTCAATTTTTAACACCTCAAAAACAGCTAGGAAAGACGATCCTGAAAATTAATATTCGCTTCAGACGCTTCAAAACATCTTTCAACGAACTAGGTCAAC